>CM060322.1:45461207-45463707 GCA_030674155.1 Stramonita haemastoma | reverse complement strand
ACCTACGACCACGGCCTTTGACTTGACCACACAAGTCCATCAAGTCAACATGCAACCAGTTTATCATTCCCACTGAAGAACAGCAACAGCACAGCACAGCGCAGCACAACACAGCAACGATCAGTTCCCCTGAGATATTATATTATTCTGAAAAGTTAATTAGCACTAGTATGATGAAATCAACATGAATTATATGAAACAGTGCCTAAGAGAGGGCTGTTTCTGATTGTTCCGTGTGTTCTGAAATCAATCTGAACTATATTAAACAGTGCATAAGAGAGGCTGTTTCTAATCAATATGAATTATATCAAACAGTGCATAAAAAAAAGATTAAGCACTAGTGACATGATGCCCCAGCCGATCATTGGTCAGCCAATCCAGGCTGCAGGTGTAGACACCAGTGACGCAGCTATTATTATTGAGATGGTCCACAGTCTCCCGTGGATCAGACAAGTCCGAAAATCCGTCCAGGGCAGAAGAATAGGCAGCGTTCTCTACAGCCTCCTGTTCTTCCTCAAAGAGAGGATCAGCGTCTGCCATATAGCTGGAAGTTTCCGAGGGATCATCCGAATCTTTCGAAGGACTTCGCGTGTCTAAAGCTAAGCTAACTGAATATAACTGCTAGGTTTGCAGGGCTCGTTTTCTGGAGACGAATCTCCTCCACCTGGCGGTAGATGATTCTGCTCTGGTTTTAACGGGGAATCATCACCATCATCATCATCACCATCACACAGGCTGAAATCTCTACTAGTAGACGGCGGCTTTCTAGCGTCGGTTCCGTGAGACGAGAGGGATTCGGTCGAATTTCTCACCGATTCTGAACTAGCCTCGAGAGAAGACCTGCTGGAATATACCCCAGATTGGACCCGGCAAGCGGCAGTGTTAGACACCACAAGACCTTCCTCCATCCTCTCTGCGCCACCACCACACCACCACCACTACTCTGCGCCTGCATGCCGTTAAGGACACGGGAGAGCTGAGGGAGTTCTGATCCTTGGAGACGAGACTCATGGGAACTCCCCAGAAAATCCTAAACGACCTCTCCACCCCTTTCAACCTCACCGCTTAGAGAACCATCATCATCATCATCATCATGCATGGTCACGATTTTCGGGAGGGTGAGATCGTCTAAAGCGAGAGGTTTCTCCTTCACAGCAGTTGAGGAGAGCAGTTGCACAGTTTGCAGAGGAAGGTCGGAGGAGGCTGCGTGGGCTGGGATTGGGGTCTGGGGTCCTGTGGGGAGGATGGAGATGGTGACGGCTTCTGGGTTCGCTGTTTGCTGGGAGGGGAGGTGTTGTTGCGGGTTGCAGGTTCGGTTCTCTTGTCGGATTTCGCTGCCCACGTGGTTGCCTGTCCGGTCCCCGGGTTCGGGTGAGGTGGCTGTACGCTGGGTCTGTAATGAGGGATAAAGTAAAGGGGTTGTAGATGGTGTTTACTTGTTCGTTTATTTATTCATTCTTGTTTGTTCGTTCGTTTTCGTTCGTTCGTTTGTTCGTTCGTTTGTTCGTTCGTTCATTATCATCCATTCACTCATTGATTGATTGATTAATTTATTGATTCATTGATTATTCATTCTTTATTCATTCTTTCGGTTGTTTGTTCGTCCCTTCCTTCCTTCATTCGGTTCTTCACTTATTGACTTCCTTCCTTCCTTCTTCCTTCCTTCATTCCTTCATTCATTTATTCATCCATTCCTTTGTTCGTGCTATTTCTCCATTTCACTTCATTTATTTATCCATTTATCTATTTTATTCATTTATCATCCCTTTTTTAAAATCTATCTGCTACACATTACAGCATATCATTTTCAACCCCATAAACACTGCCAAAATTAATGCATCACTATACCATATCTTATACACACTTAACAACAAACCGTACTAATACCATATCATGTCATGCCATGCTATACATTATCAAACCCTTCAATGTTATACCACACTATAATGAAATTATATCACATCCTACAAAACCACACACACCACAACACCACAACACCACACCACACACACCACACCACACACCACACCACAACACACTACACCATATGCAACACCACAAAACCACAACACACACACACACCACATCGCACATACCACAACACCAAGCACACACCACACACACACACACCACATCGCCACACACAAGACCAACAGCACACCTTACCAACACAAACCACAAACATTCACACCACAGCACACACACCACACACACCTACCACTACACACCACACACACAACACAGCACACCACAACACACCACACAACATCAATCAACGAACACCTCATAATCAATCATACCACAACCGTCACGCCAAACAACACCACATAAACACCACACCCACCACACACACCCCACACACCACACCACACATCACCACACCACACCACACACACCAATCCGTACTGTATAACATTCTCATGATAAAATACATTACCAGGCTAAGCGATCACATCAACCCATACTACCACATTATACACCACTCCACACACTCACACCC
>CM060322.1:45448707-45456207 GCA_030674155.1 Stramonita haemastoma | reverse complement strand
AACACTTCCGCCATGCGTGAAAAAGCTGCGCAGACAGAACCTGTAGGTTGCGCCAGGCCGCAAGGTAGAGAAGTCTGTTTTGAAGTCTGTGTCACCCACCCCTGCCGTCACGTCAGTTTTGTTTCCTGAGGAGGAAAGATTGGTATTATTACTATTTTGTTATTTTCTCCTTCTTGTTGTTCTACTCTTTTTTTCTGAATTCCTCTTCTTTTTCTTCTTCTTCTTCTTCGCAATTCTTCTTCGTAATTCTTCTTCTTCTTCTTCTTCATCTTCTTCTTTTTCTTCTTCTTCTTCTTCGCAATTTTTCTTCTTCGCAATTCTTCTTCCTTGCAAGTGTGTGTGTGGTGTGTGTGTGTGTGTGTGTGTGTGTGTGTGTGTGTGTGTGTGTGTGTGTGTGTGTGTGGTGTGTGTGTGTGTGTGTGTGTGTGTGTGTTCACTTATTGTGGTATTACAGAAGAAAATTGAGACATGACAAGAATATATATCTATTTCTACATCTACATCTACATCTATGATATATATATATATATATATATATATATATATATATATATATATATATATATATATATATATATATATATATATATGTATATATATATATATATATATATATATATTCTGATTGTAAGTTAGGAGACAGAGAGAGAGAGGGAGACAGACACAGACAGACAGACAGACAGACAGACAGACAGATAGATAGATAGACAGACAGACAGACAGACAGACAGACAGACAGACAGACAGACAGACAGACAAAGAGAGACATACAGACAGAGGTAAAGAACGAAAAAAAGAATCTAACAGAGACTTTAGCTTTAATCTAACTAGCCTAGCAATCCTTTCACCATTTACCTCCCCCCCCCCCCTTCTCCCCCATCTTTCCCACAAGTAAATAACCTAAAAACCATGAAACTGTCATTATCTCACCTGAGCATTCTGATTGGTTGACAGTCTTCGGGACTTCACGGTGAAAGAGCTCGTAACGCAGTGGACGGGAGTAGAAGAAGGGGACGTCACACTTGGTACTCCATGCCACAGTTATGTCCCCCTCCTGATTCTCACTGATTCGAATACTGGGCGCTTCATCTGTAGGGAGCAAAAAAGTAAAAGCAGTGTTATATTAATTTTCTTTTTACTGGACTCCAAGTTTCATGTAGGACAGACTGGGCTAATCCAAAAAGCTATGTTAAGTTATTGATGTAGTAAGACAAAAAAGGTAAGGACTACTCGCGCGCACGTGCGCACTCTCACGCTCGCGCGCACACGCGCGCACACACATAAAGAAACACACACATAGACACAGACAGACAGACACAACATGCACACGCACACAAACACAGACACACACAGATACACACACATACATATGAATATATATATATAGAGAGAGAGAATTATATATGTAATTATATATGTATGTATATATATATATATGTATATATAGATATATATATATATACATATAATTATATATATATATATCTATATATACATACAGAGTTATTTTTATTTGTTCCTTCGAACTAAAATACTTTAAGATGAATTGCTATATGTAAGGAAAAAAGGCGTTTACACTGTTTATGCAATGTACCATCTATCTGGAAATAAAGTTTGACTTCAGACTTTCACATTGGAAATACAAATTTGACTTTGACTTTCAAACACACACACACACACAACACACACACACACACACACACACACACACACACACAACACAACACACACACAAGCACACACACACACAGACACCTTCCTCCCCCCTACACACACACACACACACACACATAAAACACAACACAACACCACACACACACACAACAACACACCACACACATACACACAACACCACACCACATACACACACACACACATAAAACACAACACAACACCACACACACACACACAAACAACACACCACACACATACACACAACACCACACACCACATACACACACACACAACAACACACCACACACACACACACACACACAACACAACACACACACAGACCCCCAACACCAGCCCCCCACCCCCACCCTTACACACACATTGTACAGACAAAAACACAAACAAACAAATAAACAATCAAGACAAAAGACACACAAAGACAAACACAACACCAAAACAACAAACACCTCACGAACTTACACCCCCCCCCCCCTCTACACCCACATGTACAGATGAAAACACAAACAAACAAATAAAACAATCAAGACAAATGACACACAAAGACAAACACAACACCAAAACAACAAACACCTCACGAACTTACCCGAACTACTCCTTCCCTTATACACACATTGTCCAGACGAAATACTAACAGATAAACAATGAAAACAAAAGTCACACACAGACAAAAACAACTGAACACCAAAACATTCACCTCACGAACTTACCCGACCCCCCCCCCCCCCCCCTACACACACATGTACAGACAAAACACAAACAAACAGACAGCCAATCAATCACCTGTGTGTGTGTGTGTGTGTGTGTGTGTGTGTGTGTGTGTGTGTGTGTGTGTGTGTGTGTGTGTGTGTGTGTGTGTGCGTCTGTGTGTGTGTGTGGGGGGGGGGGGGACGGATAGCCTAGTGGTCAGAACATTGCGCTGGCAATTTGACGACCCGGGTTCGAGTCCGGTCGAGGATATTTTTCTCCTGGAGTTAACATCAGTGCTGACTCCACTCTCCCCAAAAGTCCTTCGGATGAGACTTTAAACTGAGGCCCCGTGTGCGAACGCACGCAGAACATCTTGCGCACACGTTAAATCCTGTTCCGCTTTTTGTAAGAGTAGGCCATCGTGTGCCGGTGGGAGCAGATGATAATATTTACAAAACTGCATACACACGGGGACCGGATGAAAAAAAAGCACATGATTGCTTATTCTGTTATCCTCGATATAAAAGAATAAATAAATAAATAAACAAACAATCAAACACCTCACGAACTTACCCGAACCCCCCTTGTCCCTGAAAGTGCAGGTGCTGCCCACTACCCCTCTACTCAGGCCAACCTTCACGCTGGCCACCCCGAATTTCCAGGAGGTGTCGGACCCTGCTGAAGGCAGACTCACCACTGCTGACCTCGCTTTCCCGCCCATGCTTTTCCACTGGACCTTGGACTGTCCACAGAGAGAGAGAACACTGAACACTGGACTGCCCACAGAGAGAGAGAGAACACTGAACACTGGACTTCCCACAGAGAGAGAGAACACTGAACACTGGACTGCCCACAGAGAGAGAGAGAGAGAGAGAGAGAGAGAGAGAGAGAGAGAGAGAGAGAGAGAGAGAGAGAGAGAGAGAGAGAGAGAGAGAGAGAGAGAACACTGAACACTGGACTGCCCACAGAGAGAGAGAACACTGAACACTGGACTGTCCACAGAGAGAGAGAACACTGAACACTGGACTGCCTACAGAGAGAGAGAGAGAGAGAGAGAGGAGAGAGAGAGAGAGAGAGAGAGAGAGAGAGAGAGAGAGAGAGAGAGAGAGAGAGAGAGAGAGAGAATACGAATACGAATACGAATACGAAATGTTTATTCAGATAAGGCCAAAGCCCCTTTCCGAAGGGGATAAACATGATATCAACACAAATATTAAGTTGGAAATAAGTACGTATAAACATACATCTAAACAGACGTCCTTACATAAACCAATAATCAAAAGCATTACATTCCAAAATTAAGTTGCCACAATATACAGTCGCCTCAAAGCTTTATAAGTAAACAATGCTAGATTATATAGTGTATCCTCATTTTGTGATGCCATAAGTAAATTAAATCTAAAGCGACATGGATTATTATAGAATTTAGGTTGAATCAATTCAGTTCTCAAATCATGCAGAACAGGGCAGCACAACATAAAATGAATTTCGTTTTCTTCAAAACTATGACATAAACGGCACATGGTCACATTATCATTCTCCCTCTTTTTATATCTAAACCGATGACATGCTATATCTGATATACCTAACCTAAGTTTTGTTAATGCACTCTTTACATATCTATTCATTGTAATTCCAATGTACATTTCAACTTTATTATTTGACTTAAACATTCTATACTCAGCAAATCTCTGACTAGTCTCTATGTGATCATGCCATTCCTGCCACCTGCAATCTATGATTCTTTGTTTGAAACTTTTTATAAACTGTCTAATGTTTTCTACTCCCTGATTTTCCCAGACATATGCAAATCCATAAGTATACAAGCATTCTCGTATTCCTGAAGCCCAAGTCTTTTTTCCATTTCTGTCCAATCTATACAAAGTCATATATGCTTTATACGGTAATCTACTACAATCCATTCTAGTCAATTTTAGCCAATAACTGATACATTTTACATACGAATTCAAATATATTGGGTACCTACCAAGTTCACCATATACAAAGTCATTGGGTGTTCTACTATCTACATTCAAAAAGCGTTTCAAAGCAAATAAGTGTAACTTCTCAATCACATCACTATTCTCAAAAGCCCATATTTCTGCACCATACTGCAAAATTGACTGCACCTGTGAATCAAACAGCTTTGCAAAAATACCAAAAGAACTGCAATCCAGTTTATACAATGCACGAAGTATCATCAAAACAGCTTTCTTCCCTCTAGTTACCAAATCCTGACATGCATAAGAGAAACTAAGCCTAGTTGAAAAATATATTCCTAAATATTTATATGCATTAACTATATTGATTCTTTCTGTTCCATAAGTCCATTGTTCATGCTTAGAAAGGTGCCCCCCTTTACGAAAAACAATGATATTTGTTTTTTCCATGTTCACTTTTAATTTCAATTTCTGTGCAGCTGTGTATAAACTATTCAATTGCCTTTGTAGTCCTACCACAGATACAGACAACAAAACAATGTCATCAGCAAAAAGCATAATAAACAATTCTGTTAAATCAAACGATACACCATGTTTTCCATGTTCAATAATTTCATTTGCAAGCTCATTGACAAATAACGAAAATAAAATAGGACTGCATACATCACCTTGTTTCACCCCTTTTGTACAATTCACAAAATCTGACAAATTTGAACCGCATCTTATTCTTGCTTTAACCTCTCTATACATGCTCTTAACACACCTAAATAACTTACCCCTTATCCTATTTTTCAGCAATACAGGCCATAAAAGTTTTCTTGAAATAGAGTCAAAGGCCTTTTCAAAATCTACCAATGCAACATATAATTTCTTATTATTTGTAAACTGCTTTTGAACTGCTGCTAACAAAGTAAACATGTGATCTACTGTGCAATACCCCTTTTTAAATCCAGCTTGGTGTTCCCCTGTTATATCATTTAATGTTACCCACTCTTGCAATCTATTGTTAATGACAGAACTATACAATTTACTTGCAATATTACATAACAATATACCTCTATAATTATGTGTGTTATTGACATCCCCTTTCTTATAAAGTGGTAAAATAGTTGATTCTGTCCAACTTTCAGGATAAATTCCATTATCAAATAAGTGATTAAATAATGTTACCAAAAAATGTACTACAGGTTCACCAGAATATTTGAAAAACTCGCCAATTAATTCGTCTGGTCCAGCTGATTTGCCATTCTTCAATTTTTTAATTGCCAGTGTCACTTCTTCCTGTGCTATAGGTCTATCTTGCATTTCGACTAGTTCATCTTCACATTCAGTTTCATCTGGTACACCTATATCTACTAATTCATCTTCTTCCTTTTCTAAAATACTTTTAAAGTGGTCAAACCATTGCTTTACAGAAATGCAATTTCGTGGTTGTGATTTTTTGTTATATACTCTTTTCACTTTAACCCAAAATTGTTCCTGACACCTAACAGAATTTAACAAATCATTTAGAAGTAGTTCTTTGCGTTCTTTCTTTTTTCTTCTGACCGTATTCTTATATTCTCTCCTTGATATGCAAAATGCTACTCTGTCATCTTTCTGCAAAGAACGCTTAAACTTTCTCCAGAGTCTCCTCATTTTTCGTTTTGCCAATTTACATTCTTGATCAAACCATTCTTTTTGTTTTGGTCTGTGTACTGGAATTCGTTTTTTCAGACATTCTGCTTGATTCTCTACAGTTTTATTAAACTTATTTATAGCCGAGTCTACTTCAGTAGTAACCAGACCTATTGCATTACTTATTTCTTCTTTCACTGTATTTGAATTAATAGAATCAAAGAAAGTTTGTGTAAAAGAAGGAGACCATTTATATTTAACCATAAATTGTTCTTTATCAGTATCAAGATAATTTTTAACAGAAAGACAATCCACTTGAATATCAAGACAAAGCAAAAGAGGAAAATGATCTGATTCCATTCGATCTAATACATTTAGTGTGATCTTATCAAAAACAGATTCCAGAAGACTTAAAGAACATATGTAATAGTCATTCACACTGCTTCCTTGATCTGAGACATATGTGTAACGACCATCACGGTCGCCATTACAAATGCCATTCAAAAAAACATACATCCAAACCAGTACACATGTCTAACAATTTTTTACCATAAGAATTCAGAACTGTGTCTTGAGAATGCCTTTTTCTGTGGTGTTCATTATCTTTAGTATTGCACTCATGTAAGCTATCTACACCTAACAAGTTCGGAGAACAATCAGAAGTTCTGGCATTCAGATCACCACACAAAAGTATGTCGTAATCATCAAACAAAAATACCTTGTTTAAAATATTTTCTTCAAGCATAGTTATTCCATTGTCAAAATCAGATACAGAATAGAATGGCGAATTTTCAGGAGGGACATATGTACAGGTAAATAAAACATGTTTGGAAAAATGGAAATAATCTTTATCCAAAACAAAATGCACACAACAATCACTATCATCATCCACATGTCGTATATAAGAAACCAGTGTTTTGCGTACTAGACAGACAATACCTCCCGAGCATCTCCCATGCTGTGTCAACTTTACAGCTGGCTTCGTATATACTTCATACTCTTTAAATAAATCAGACTCAAAATGATGATCAACAAACGTTTCTACCAGGCACACAAAGTCAAATGACAAAAGAAAATGAATGAAATCAACATCATCAAGCTTAGAGAGAGAGAGAGAGAGAGAGAGAGAGAGAGAGAGAGAGAGAGAGAGAGAGAGAGAGAACACTGAACACTGGACTGTCCACAGAGAGAGAGAGAACACTGAACTGCCCACAGAGAGAGAGAGAACACTGAACACTGGACTGCCCACAGAGAGAGAGAGGGAGAGAGAGAGAGAGAGAGAAAGAGAGAGAGAGAGAACACTGAACACTGGACTGCCCACAGAAAGAGAGAGAGAGAGAGAGAGGTGGGGGGGGGGGGGGTGGAAGTAGTACATAGTTATTAATTAAGAGAATGAATGGGTGGTTGTCAACAAAATGTTAGGAAATGTAGCTTTCTTGTGTGTGTGTGTGGTGGGGGGGGGGGTAGGGGGGAAAGAGAGAGAGAGAGAGAGAGAGAGAGAGAGAGAGAGAGACAGAGAGAGAGACAGAGAGAGAGACAGAGAGAGAGACAGAGAGAGAGA
>CM060322.1:45436207-45441207 GCA_030674155.1 Stramonita haemastoma | reverse complement strand
TGTCAAAAACAAAAGACAACTGATCAACACATAGTTTTAAGAGGTTTCCACAGATATTGTCAGGCCCTACAGCTTTATTCACATTTAACTTTTTGAACAGGGTTGTAACTTTAAATTTGCCTACGCTAAAAACAAAATCGTCATTATCACAGCTGGCTGTTACATCTAACAAAGTGGTTTCTAAACTTTCTTTCAGATCACTGCGCTCGAAGCGGCAGTAAAAATCATTCAATTTATTGGAAAATACACTGCGTTCTTCTTCGGGTAATTTACAGCTACTGCATGTTTTATTTTGTCCAGTTAAAGTTTTTAGGCCAGACCAGGCACTTTTCATATTTCCAGACTGAAATTGTCTTTCTACTTTTGTTCTGTATTGTGTCTGGGCATACCGTATTTCCTTTCTAAGTTTTGCTTGTCTTTGTTTCTCTGCAAGGCTGTTTCCTGACTGGATGCAATTTTCTTTTCGTTCAGAGTTTTCTTTAAAGATTTTGTGACCCACGGTTTGTTATTTGGAAAAAATTTTCACAGTTTTCTTTGGAATCAACATTTCTTCACAAACTTTAATATAGTGTAAGATAACATCAGCTGTTTCATTTACATCAACAGAAGTGTTTAAAAAATATGTCCTAATCTGTACAATCAAAAACACCCTTGTAACTGTTCAACACTATCAGTATTCCACATTTTTTAAAACAGTTTTCTTTAAAAACAGGGAGAGTTTGTATAATAGGACGGTAGGCAGGAATAAGGTGTATGGTATTGTGATCGGATTTACCGATTTCTGGAAGCGCAACAGACCTGTATGCATTAAAAATATTGCCAAAACAAAGATCCAGTTTATTATTTCCACGTGTTGGACATGTAACACATTGTTTAAAAGAAGGCAAAACAGATCGTAAGGTACAATGATTACAATCCCCAAGAATAAAATTAGGAGCATCAGGGGAGAGCAACTGTAGTTCCTGCAACGACATCGGCGATGTCATTGGCGGCGGCACGTGCAGTGTTGGCAGAGGGCGGGGTGTAGATGACGGTGATAAAAACCCTTCCAAATTCACGGGGCAGGTAACAGGGGGCGCAGTGACACTGAGAGCAGATCCACATCAGGTGTCTCAGCTGTTTCCTCACTGTCACATTGGCTCTGCTGCAATATCGTTCATTGACTACAGGCACACGCCACCACCTTGCATTTTACCACTTAAAATTTTATCACGGTCAGTTCTAAAAAGGAGTACCAAAAACCATCCATAAAAACAGCATCATCATTCATATTATCACATAGCCAAGCTTCAGTCAAACAGAGTACACATGCATCTCGAAATTCTGCCATCAGTCTCACATTAGCACACAGTTCATCAAAGTTCAAATTGGGTATTTTGGGGCGAATGGAGCGCACATTGGATAAAATAATAGAGGGAAGAGGGAGTTTCGTTTTATTTTTCCGTAAACGTCTTCGTACCCCTCCTCTATGTCCTCGCTTCTTCTGTCGTTTTTTTTGTCATGTCTGTTTTTATCCTGGTCATCAAGAGACATTTCTAAAGGAAGATTTTCAAATAAAAGATCACTTGTGTAACTAAAAGTTTTGTACAGTAAAAGTGTTTCATGATTATAAAAGTGTAATGTGCCTGTGCCTTGTTGTCGAAGCCATTTTGAAAAAATTGCATTTGTAAACACACCGACGTTTAAAAGATAAAATATAACAAGCGCCAGCATAAGAGTCCTGAACACACTCACCGCACACATCTTGAACATAACAAAAAGCCCCTTGCACATCGATATTACCAATTACAAAGTATAAACACATAAAAATCAACCAAATAACGCATCAACAAGCCACCCAAGTCGCCCCTCGTGAAGCATCCCCTATCACAAGAAGAAGAAGAAGAAGAAGAAGAAGAAGAAGAAGAAGAAGAAGAAGAAGAAGAAGAAGAAGAAGAAGAAGAAGAAGAAGAAAAGAAGAAAAAGAAGAAGAAGAATTGCGATGAAGAAGAAGAAGAATTGCGAAGAAGAATTGAGAAGAAGAAGAAGAAGAAGAAGAAGAAGAAGAATTGCAAAGAAGAAGAATTGCAAAGAAGAAGAAGAAGAAGAAGAAGAAGAGAAGAAGAAGAAGAAGAAGAAGAAGAAGAAGAAGAAGAAGAAGAAGAAGAAGAAGAAGAAGAAGAAGAAGAAGAAATTGCAAAGAAGAAGAATTGTGAAGAAGAAGAATTGTGAAGAAGAAGAAGAAGAAGAAGAAGAAGAAGAAGAAGAAGAAAGAAGAAGAAGAAGAAGAAGAAGAAGAACAGAAGAAGAAGAAGAAGAAGAAGAAGAAGAATTAAGAAGAAGAAGAAGAATTGCGATGAAGAAGAATTGCGAAGAAGAATTGCGAAGAAGAATTGCGAAGAAGAAGAATGCGAAGAAGAAGAAGAAGAAGAAGAAGAAGAAGAAGAAGAAGAAGAAGAAGAAGAAGAACAAGAACAAGAAGAAGAAGAAGAAGAAGAAGAAGAACAAGAAGAAGAAGAATTGCAAAAGAAGAGAAAAAGAAGAAGAAGAAGAAAGAAGAAGAAGAAGAAGAAGAAGAAGAAGAAGAAGAAGAAGAAGAAAGAAGAAGAAGAAGAAGAAGAATTGCGATGAAGAAGAAGAATTGCGAAGAAGAAGAGAAGAAGAAGAAGACGACGACGACGACGACGACGACGACGAGAAGAAGAAGAAGAAGAAGAAGAAGAAGAAAGAAGAAGAAGAAGAAGAAGAAGAAGAAGAAAGAAGAAGAAGAAGAAGAAGAATTGCGATGAAGAAGAATTGCGAAGAAGAAGAATTGCGATGAAGAAGAATTGCGAAGAAGAAGAAGAAGAATTGCGAATTGCGAAGATTTGCGAAGAATTGCGAAGAATTGCGAAGAATTGCGAAGAAGAAGAAGAAGAAGAAGAAGAAAGAAAAGAAAGAAGAAAAAGAAAAGAAGAAGAAGAAGAAGAAGAAAGAAGAAGAAGAAGAAAATGAAAAAAAAAAAAAAAAAAAGAAGAAAGAAGAAGAAGAAGAAGAAGAAGAAGAAGAAGAAGAAGAAGAAGAATTGCGATGAAGAAGCCCGTCACTCCAGTACTGGCTCTGGAAATATCGGAACTGCACGTGCACCCTATACCTCACGTGTGGCGCCAGACCCGTCAGCGTCACGTGACCTGGCTCCCATCCCTCTCTGGACACCACCTCTGTCCGGTTCCGATCCTGCATTCACATTAATTAATTTATTAATCAATTAAACTTTTACCCCATCTCGAAGACCATAAGTGGTGGTCTGGGTGTTAATCTTTCGGATGAGACGATAAACCGAAGTCATGTGAGATACTGATCATTACTTAGCGAATGTAAAACAACCCACGGCAACAAGATGGCATCCCTGGCAAAATTGTGTAGAAAAAAGCCACTCTGATAGGGAAACAAATACAGTGCAGACAGGAAAAAGAAAATAAAATGAAATAATGGGGTGCGCTCACTTGTGGCGACGCGCTCTCCCCGGGGAACGAGCAGCTGGAATTTCACGCAGAGCATCTGCTGTACATACAGTGGTTAAAATAAAATAATAAATAAATCGATTTCAGCGAACATAAATGCCTTTGAGCTGAGAGTTTATTAAATAAGGAATGTACCATCTAGGAAAAAAGTTTGAATTTGACATTGACTTTGAATTTCACACACACACACACACACACACACACACACACACACACACACACACACACACACACACACACACACACACACACACACACACACTACACACACACATTACATACTACTACACTACACACACTACAAACACACACTACAACACAGACACACAACACACAACACACACACTACACACATCACACTCACTACACACACACTACACACACTACACACACACAACTACATACACACACACTCACACCCCACACACATACACACACTACACACAACACTACACACACACACCACAAACACACACACACACAACACACTACACACACACACAAACCACACACACACAACACCACTACACACACACAACACACAACACAACAACCCACACACACACACACACACACACACACAACACACTACACACCACAACACAACACACACACACTACACACTACACAACACACACACAACAACACACTACACTAACACTCACACACACACACACACACACACACACACCACACACAACACACAACTAACACACACTACAACATCACACTACACACACAACACACACACACACACACACACTACACACACTACACACACACACACACACGAACTAACAACCACATCCATGAGCAGTGCATGTCCACATCACACACACACACACCACACACACACACACACACACACACACACACACACACTACACACACACACACACACACACAAACACACTACAACAACACTACACACACACAACACACTACACACACTACACTACACACAACACACACACATACACACACTACACCCCCACACACACACACACACACACACACACACAAACACACACACACACTACACACACACACACACTACACTCACACACGATACTAACAACAGCATCCATGGAGCAAGCCATGTCCACATACACAACACACACACAACTACACCACACACACAACACACCACACACACACACACACACACCACACACACACACACACACACACACACCATACACCACACACCACCAACAACACCAGATATAGACACACACACTGCACAAACTACACACTACACACCACACGATACTAATAGCTCAGGACATCATCACCCCACCTGAAGCCGTATGCAATTGGACACATTCGCACAAGGCACCTCACGCACATCATACTGTGGAGTACTCTCCCTCCCGCTACTCAGTTCACTCACAGTCGTATGGCTGAAGAAAATATCAACAACAACAACAAAGCATAAGATAAACTCAAGTCAATCAAGTCCAGTCAAGTCAAGTCGTATGTCTGTGTAGATCTCGTGAGTTGTGCTGTGTGTGTGTG
>CM060322.1:45418707-45423707 GCA_030674155.1 Stramonita haemastoma | reverse complement strand
ACAGACACGCACACACAGACACACACACACGACACACACACACACACACACACACACACACACACACACACACACACACACACACACACACACACACACACACACACACACACACACACATACGCACATATTGGAGTGATAATTATGTCAACTGACAAAGAAAAGAGAGCTTTTTCTTCATCGTCCTCGAAAGCTCAGACAGCAACTATTGCTGTCTGGCATATGAGCGAAAATGCGTTGCGCTGCCGTTAAGCGCCTGACAAGTCAGGCCCAGCGCATCTGACTGTGGCGTGGGAGAGAAATATAATTGTACTGTTCATTTTCTAGGCACGCACGTAACTTCTAAACCACAGACAACCAATGTTTATTTATTTATTTATTCATTTACTTAATTATTTATTTATCTGTCTATCTATCTATTTATCTATTATTTATTTATCTATTTATCTATTCATTATTCATTCTTTTTATTCTTTTATTATGAGGATAATGGAAAAAGCACTGTTCTGCTATCTTTACATTCAGTCCCCGCGTGTATGCACTTTTGTAAAATTTTGTCATCCGTACCCACTAGCACACAATGTCCTTCTCTACCGAAAAGCGGAACGGGTTTTAACGTGGACGCAAGATATTCTGCGTGTGTTCTCTCACACGGGGCCTCCCTCGGTTTATAGTCTCATCCAAAGGACTTTCGGGCAGAGTGAAGTCAGCATTGACGCTAGCTCCAGGAGAAAAAATCCCCTCGAACGGGAATTAAACCCGGGTTCGTCAAGTTGCTGGCGCAATGTTCTGACCACTAGGCTAATCCCGTCCCCCTGACATCATTAATCAGCATATTACTAATGATCTATTGTGTGCCTGTAGCATATCCTGTTACACTTTACAATCTATTATGTGTGACGCTATAATTATCACATAATAAGTCCCACTGCAGGGGCCGGATACCAACTTTTAATTGTTATCACTTTATCAATCTGCAGTAGAGAGGCTGTAGGGGACAGGATAGCCAGTGGTCAGAGCACTCGCTTTTTCCAAGCTAAGGTTTAAGCAGCATGCATCGAGCGTGGTTACCAAGTTAGATGGATGACCGTTTGCGCACCTTGGCTTCAGTACAGTCTCCCAAGTTCACCCAGCTGTTGTAAATGGGTACCTTACCCTCTTTAAGGGTCAGGGAAGGTAAAGCAGCGAGGGAGAGGAGGTGGCGCCGCCCTCAATATTGCTGGCCCTTAAGAGAAGCTGAGGTCTTTGATGCCTCGCTCCCCTTCGACCATAATTATAGGTTATGGGACACCTTTACCTTTTACTTCAGTACAAGGAGAAGAAATCCTCTACTTTTACCATCAATCAAAATCTCAAAATTAGGATATAACATTGAAATACTGTTAACTCCCTTCCTCAGGAGCTCATCTGTATACGTGTCATTTCCTAGCTATTGATACCTAATTTTAGTTTTGATTTTCTTTCTTCTTTTATTCTTTCTTTTATTCTTTTATATCGAGAAAAACAGAATAAGCAATCATGTGCTTTTTTTCATCCGGTCCCCGTGTGTATGCAGTTTTGTAAATATTGTCATCTGTTCCCACCGGCACACGATGGCCTACTCTTACGAAAAGCGGAACAGGATTTAACGTGTGTGCAAGATGTTATGCGTGCGTTCGCACACGGGCCTCGGTTTAAAGTCTCATCCGAAGGACTTTTTGGGGAGAGTGGAGTCAGTACTGATGTTAACTCCAGGAGAAAACTTTTCCTCGACCGGACTCGAACCCGGGTCGTCAAATTGCCAGCGCAATGTTCTGACCACTAGGCTATCCGTCCCCCATTTTAGTAACGTGAGCATCCTACATTGCCAATACCACTGAGATCAAGAGTGGTCTAGGAAGGGCTTACAGGAGATCATAGAACTCAAGCAGAGCTAGAGAAAGATGGTGAAACCTGGTGGCATTGCAGTGGAGCTCCTACCATACCGCAGATAGCGATTTCAAAATCTGAATAAAAAACTGCTTAAAGCCAAAGTAACAAAGAGAGAAACAAGTAACACCACAAAGAGACAACAAACGATGGGAAAAAAAAAGAAATAACAAGCGAGCATAAATGACAAAACAAACACAAACTTAACTAAACAGGAAGAAAGGTAGACAACAGACAGACAGACAGAAAATGAATGACAGAAAAGAAAGAAGACAAGAAAGAAAGAAGAAAGAAAGAAAAAAAAAAAAAAGAAAACAAACAAACATAGAGAAGAGAGAAAGAAAGAAAGAAAAGAAAGAAAGAATGACAGAAAGAAAAGAAAAAAGAAAGAAAAAACGAAAGAAAAAAGCAAAACATGAAAGAAAGAAAAGAAAGAAAGAAAGAAAGAAAGAAAGAAAGAAAAGAAAGAAAGAAAAGAAAGCAAACAAAAAACACACACACACACAAAATTACAAACAACCAAAACACACACACATACGCAAACCACACACACACACACACACACACACACACACACACACACACACACACACACACACACACACACACACACACACACACACACACACACACACACACACACACACACACACTGGTCGAGGAGATTTTTCTCCTGGAGTTAATATCAGTGCTGACTCCACTTCCCTAAAAGTCCGGATGAGACATTGAACCGAAGCCCCGTGTGCGAATACACACAGAACATCTTGCCACACGCTAAATCCTGTTCCGCTTTTCGTAAGAGTAGGCATCGTGTGCCGGTGCGAACAGATTACATTTACAAAAATCTGCATACACACGGGGACTGGATGTAAAAAAAAAAACACAAGAGTGCTTATTCCATTATCCAGATATAAAAGAAAAATAATCAAATCAAATCAAACAAACACACACACACCACTTCCACCACCACCACCACCACCACCACCACCATACCATCCACTCAGCCACCCCCACCCCCCCCCCCCCCAAAAAAAAAAAAAAAAAAAAAACCTGAAAAAAACCAAAATTCGAAACTGCCTACCTTGTTTATACACGATAGAAAAGCAAGCTCGGTTGAATTCCGCAGATGGAGCAGCAGTCGTTTGAGTGACGTCACCATTTTCGTGGCCCACTGACGATGACGTTCTTGCTCTAACGTTCTCGTCACCACTCTCCCTCACCAGGAGTTGACAAAGTCGTTATCGTTTGACCCTCCACATCGACGATGATGACGACGACGAACGAAGAAGATAATCCCGATGATGGTAGATGCAAGATGATGAATAGAATTGTTGACATGTCGCGCCATTGATGATGGTTTTGTGAAGAGTTTACTTAGTAGTGTGAATGTAGAGGGACTTCTGATTTAAGATGATAATGTTTACTGTAGACTTAGTCTTGTTTTAGACTGTTTGTTATCATCGTTGTTGTTGTGGTGGCGGTGGTGGTGGTGGTATTGTTGTTGATGTTGTATCTCGTTATTCTTGTCATTGTATAGGGGTGCCATCATTGTTGCTTTTTTGGAGTAAAAGCTTGGGTTAGGTTTGGTTGTTTTGTTTGTTTTTTTTTCACCTGAAGGCTGTCTCATTCTGATGGTTATATTCATCCCCTTGGTCTTGTTTCACCTGCAAAAGATACAGACACCGATAGTGAAGGGAGACTAAGCGAGTTACAGGGATGTTGTTTGTGTTTTGTTGTTGTCTGTCTGTCTGTCTGTCTGTCTGTCTGTCTGTTTCTGTCTGTTTGTCTTTTGTCTGTCTGTTTTTCAGATAAACGAACAAACATACGGGATGTCTTTCTGTCATTGGCAATTTTATATTAAGAAAAGATTCCAGCCACTACCGTTGATCATAATTTTAACGTTTCGTGTCTGCATTTCCATGTGCCCAAACAATTTGTTTGTTTTGTCTTTAAAAAAAAAATAGCCAGAAAAAGAATTTGATTGTAAGCACGTGATCTCGTAACGAAGTGCTTACCAAATTAGCTTGTTACCGAGTCGTTGTTTTTCTTACAAAGTTCACCTTGTTACAGTGTTTTTTACCAAGTACCTTGTTACAGTGTTCTTTAACAGTTAAATTGTTACAGTGTTCTTTACCAAGTTACCTTGTTACAGTGTTCTTACCCCGTTACCTTTGTTACAGAGTTCTTTACCAGTACCTTGTTACATGTTTTACAAGTTACCTTGTTACAGGTTCTTTACCAAGTTACCTTGTTACAGTGTTCTTTACCAAGTTACCTTGTTACAGTGTTTTACCAAGTTACCTTGTTACAGTTTTCTTTACCAAGTTACCTTTTACAGTGTTCTTTACCAAGTTACCATTTTACAGTGTTCTTTACCAAGTTACATTGTTACAGTGCTCTTTACCAGTCTGTTACAGTGTTCTTACCAAGTTACATTTACAGGTATTTACCACGTTACCTTTTACAGAGTTCTTTACAAGTTACCTTGTTACAGTTTTTACCAAGTTACTTGTTACAGTGTTCTTACCAAGTTACTTTTACAGAGTTCTTTACCACGTTACCATTGTTACAGTGTTCTTTACCACGTTACTTACAGTGTTCTACCAGTACCGTTACAGTGTTCTTTACCAAGTTCCTTGTTACAGTGTGTTACCAAGTCACTTGTACAGTTTTTTACCAGTTACCTTGTTACATGTTCTTTAACACGTTACCATTGTACAGATTCTATACCCGTTATGTTGTAGAGTCTTTACCGTACCACGTTACATTGTTACAGAGATCTTTGACGCTTTACACTATTACATAGCTTCTTTCTCACGTTACATTATTACAGGAATTCTTAGATCTTACCACGTTACATTAATAAGAGTTCGTAGATCTTTACCACGTCTACATTATTAAAGTTCTTTCTCAAGTTACATTATTCAGAGCTCTTTCCGTTATTACTAGTTCTTAGATCTGTACCACGTTACATTATTACAAAATTTCTTAGATCTGTACCAGTTACATTATTACATAATTTCTTAGATCTTCACCACTTACATTTATTTGAGTCTTTCTTTGATCATATTTACATAGCTCTTGACCCTACC
>CM060322.1:45406207-45413707 GCA_030674155.1 Stramonita haemastoma | reverse complement strand
CTATACAACCACACAAGCAATGGATAACAATTGATAGTTTTTAGCAAATTTAATTCGAATGTACCCACACACACACATAAACACGCAAGAGGATCCGCGATCCATCCAGGCCTAACAAAAACCAACAATAAGCACACTGTTTGCAGCAGAGTGAGGAAAGAGAGATATTTTATTTTATTTTTTATTTTATTTTATACCACTTTATGTCACAGCAGATTTCTCTGCGTGAAATTCGGGCTACTCTCCCCGGGGAGAGCGCGTCGCCACAAGTGCAGCGCCTACCCATTATTTTTTTCCCCTCAGGGATGGTGTCTAAACACGACACCTGTGTGCATGCTGGGTTTGTTTTTTTTAGTAATTTTGTCATCCGCTCCTACCGGCACACGATGGCCTGCTCTTCTGAAAGGCGGAACGGGATTTTAACGTGTGCGCAAGTTGTTCTGCGTGCGTTCGCACACGGGACCTCGGTTTATAGTCTCATCCGAATGACTTTGACATTCAGTTCGATTTTTTCGTCAAACTGGGAAGAAAGGGCGAGCTGGGTACGACGAACCCAGAAACTCGCGGTTTACATTTTTTGGCAGGCGAACGTCTTAACCATCCTGCCACCGTCCTTCCTTCATAGTCAAGTGACTAGAGCGTTGTGTTCGTCAATTTTGACACCACCACGGGTTCGAGTTCAAACCTCACCAAGGACGTCCGTCCAAGGGGGGGGGGTTGACTCACAGCTGAAATCATTTACTTTAAAAAAAAATTATCTTCTTTAAAAATTAAAAGAACCGGATTATGTTCAGATTATCTCGTTGGTTTTCCTGCATCCATATTCTTCTGTTAGCTGGGGAGGAAAAACAAATTGGGGTAGTGGGTTTGTGGTGTGGTGTTTTTTTTTCTCTCTGTTATCTATCATTTTTTTTTTAAGATGTGGTTGTTTGTTCCTGTTGTTTGGGAAAAAGGGAGGAAAAGTGTGTGTGTGTGTGTGTGTGGGGGGGGGGGGGGGAGGGGTGTGGTGCGTGCGTGCGTGCGTGGTGTGTGTGTGTGTGTGTGTGTGTGTGTGTGTGTGGTGTGGTGTGTGTGTGTGTGTGTGTGTGTGTGTGTGTGTGTGTGTGTTCTTTCTTCAATTTAACGTCTCAATTTAACCCATAGTGATATTAGACGAGTGTGTGATGTGTGTGTGTGTGTGGTTGGGTTGTGTGAGTGCGTGCGTGTGGGGTGTATGCGTGCGCCGCGCCGCGCCGCGCGCGTGTGTGTGTATGTGTGAGTTTGGAGGGCGGGGAGGGGGGGGGGGGGTAAAGCCCCAAGTTGTCTGTTTATCAGTTACCCTCTGCGAAAAAGACTGATATGTTTGAAATCATTTGGGTGTTGCTTTTTTCACCCCGAAATTCGTGTTTATCCGATAACTAAGAGCCATGTTTGTGGTGTTTCCTTGGTGTTTTTCTTGTGAGGTGTGTGTGTGTGTGTGTGTTGTGTGTGTGTGTGTGTGTGCTTGTGTGAGTGTGTGTGTGTGTGTATGTGTATGTGGTGTGTGTGCGCGCGTGAGCGAGCGTGTGTGTGTATTTGTGCTTTGTGTGTGTGTGTTGTGTGTGTGTGTGTGTGGTGTGTGTGTGTGTGTGTGTGTGTGTGTGTGTGTGTGTGTGTGTGTGTGTGTGTGTTGTGTGCTTGTGTGTGTGTGTGTGTGTGTGTGTGTGTGTGTGTGTGTGTGTGTGTGTGTGTGTGTGTGTGTGTGTGTGTGTTGTGTGTGTTTATGGCTGAATCACCATGGAGCTTACGCAGTTCTTTAGAATATTGTAATATATGGCGGCTTAAAAGTGTACACCTCCAAAAACGAAAGTTGTAGTATTTTTCTAGAGGAAAAGTGAGAAAATATCCAAAACTTATATTTCATGGAAATACATTCTTGAAATTACTTATGAGTTTCCGTCTTTGGGTTTGAAATTCAGTGATATTGATAGTTTCAAAGCGACACAAATAGATTTGTTTGATCGTACTGCAAGGACAATGTTCTGCTTAATTAATGTAAAGTTTTAAAAAGGGTAAATTTGTCCCATAACCTATGTGGTCGTAGGGGAGCGAGGCATCAGAGACCTCAGCTTCTCTAGGGGCCAGCATATTGAGGGCGGCGCCCATCTCCTTTCCCCTGCTTTACCTTCCCTGACCCTAAAGAGGGCAGGTACCCATTTACAGCTGGGTGATTTAGGGGACTGTACTGAAACCAAGGCGTTGCAAACAGTCACCCATCCACTTGGTAACCATGATCGATGCTGCTTAACCTTAGCTCGGGGAAATCCAGTGCTCTGACCACTGAGCTATCCCGTCCCCACTTGATCGTAAATGGGAATGTTACCAATAGATGTACAGTCAGATCTCTTTCACCATGTAGTAGTACCTAGTTTGTTGTGTGGCACTGAAGTCTGGTGTCGATAGATAAGGGATTTGGCCAGTAAACTACAAATGAAATTTTATAAAATTCTTTTAAGATCACAAAAAAAATCAACTCCGACTTAAATTATGGTGCTGGGGAAACTAGGCCGGTTTTCAGTTGAAATTAAATGTTAAGTGTAGATTTTAACTTTCTGGTATAAGTTTTTTAAAAAATGAATAAGTTGTCGAGTAATATTCTGTAAATGTATATTTGTTTCTGCTTGCAGAGAATGGAACCTTAATTTTCAAAACCTACGGTATACTGAAAATTTTTTAAAATAATCGAGGGATGAGTGGTATTGGAACGCAGAGAGTTGTGCATGAAAAGTTTAAACCGAAAGTAAACTGTTTAACCTTGAAAAGTTTAAACCGAAAATGGAGCTATGAAAGTTTAAACCGAAAGTAAAGCGTAGACTGTATGACCAATACATGCAAAAGTGGAATGCTAAAAATACATCAAACAAAATTGTATCGTAATTATCGGCTATTCAAAGAAAGCTTTTGTATTGAAATAATATATTTATATGCTTCCAGTTGATATGAGAGTACTCTCATGAAATTCGTATCATTAAATGACAATTTGACCAGTACAAGAAGGCAGTTAAGGGCCTTGAAAGAAAAGAAAGATTATGTAGAAAATGCAACCAGAAAGAACTGGGTGACGAAATTCCCTATATTCTCAAATGCCCAATTTTTTTCTGGAAAGCAGGAAAAAGTTTCTAAAACCATAATATTATCATAAAAAAAAACCAACGTCATAATGTTTCATATTCTTTTTAAGTTCCAATTTTTTTAAGTGCTCTTAAAACTGCAAAGTTAAAAAAGAAAATACATATCAAGTTTTTCATACGGATATTTTGTCCATTGTTGTTGCTGCGTGTGTGTGTGTGTGTGTGTGTGTGTGTGTGTGTGTTGTGTGTGTGTGTGTGTGTGTGTGTGTGTGTGTGTTGTGTGGTGTGTATGCGTGCGTGCGTGTGTGTGCGTTGTGTGTGTGTGTGTGTGTGCGTGGCGTGCGTGCTGCGTGCGTGCGTGCGTTGCACCGAATACAAAGGAGCGCCCCTTTGTATCGGTGCAACTACCATAATGATTGTGTTCTCGGAAATAAAGCCTTTGTGTCTATACCGTTGACTCTTAGTCATTGTTTTTTACAACAGCTTTATTTTCAGGATGAATACGGGTACCATTCAACACGCGTTTTGTTTGTTTTGGTTTTGTTTTTGTTTTTTATCAAGGTTTGGGTCCTGGTTCCTTGCAATTTTACACGCCTTTTTTAAAAAAATTAAGCCGCCACTGTAGTCTAGTGGTTAGGGCGTTGGACTCGTACTCTAAAGGTTGCGAATTCGATCCCAGCTTTCGGCTATAGCGTTGTGCAATTGGAAAAGGCACTTTACGGCTATTTTCTCACCCTACCCAGGTGTTGATGGTTTTGTTGTTTGGGTTATTGTTTTAAGGTATGATCTCAGTCTTAGCAACGTTAACACGGCCTGTCTTTTGCAATTTAATTAACTTTTTTAATAAAAAATTAGATTCGGTAGTGATTGTGACTTGTGAAGTTACTGATATTCCCGCACTTTGATCGGATTAAGTGGATTATTTCAACCTTACTTAGGCTAGGTTCTTTGTCAGAAGAGATAAAGATAGACATGAAAGAAAATGTGAGTCAACGAAAGAAAAAAAAATTTTTTTTCAAGTCTGGATGCTCCCGCGTTATTCATTTTTTAAATTTTATAATTATATGTTTTTTGTGTGAGCAAACATACGCGCACGTGTGTGTGTGTGTGTGTGTGTGTGTGTGGTGTGGGGTGTGTGTGTTGTGTGTGTGTGTGTAAGATATATATGTCTGTGTGTTTGTACATGAAGTTAAAGTCTGTCCCGAGCCATAAAGGCTCATCAGGCCGGTGCTTATCCCGGTTTCTGTGGCGTTAAGCGACTGAGAGTCATAGACTCCCCCCTGGATAAGACGCCAGTCTATCGCAGGGTTAACCCCCAACACAAGGTTGGTACCCCTTTTACACCTGGTTGGGGTGAGAAAATAGCAGTAAAGTGCCTTTTCCAAGGGCACAACGCCATAGCCAAAAGCTGGGATCGAACCCGCAACCTTTAGATTACGAGTCCAACGCCCTAATCACTAGTACTACAGCGGCGGCTGTGTTTGTACATATTTGCACGTAAATGTGTGTGTGTGCGTGCGCCTGCACATATGCAAGCGCATGTGTGTGTGCGTGCGTGTGTATGTGCGAGCGCATGTGTGGGTTACAGGGTATTTTATGTGTTTATGTGTGTGTATATATGTATAGTGTGTATACAAGCATACGTACGGGCATACGTACGCTGCGCGCATGCATATATATCATTGGAAGTACACGTGTGTATTGGTATAAGCACGTGTGCAATGTGTGCTTTCATAGGTGGATGATTATGGGGTCTGACAGACAGTTTCTTGTTCGGATGAAACAGTGCCAATGTGGCACACTCTTCTTAAGTGCAAGGGGTATGGATTGAAGGGATGGCCTAGTGGTCAAAGCCTTGTGCATTGCGCTAGCGATCTACTACTGACCCTGGTTCAAATCCCGTTCACGGGATATTTTTTTCTTGCAGTTAATCAACATCAGCGCTAACTTCCACTCTTCTTCGGATGAGACTATAAACCCGAGATTCCGTGTGTGTGTGAACGCACACAGAATATCTTACACACACGTTAAAACCTGCTCTGCTTTTTGAAAAAGCAGGTCATTGTGTGCCAGTGGGAATGGGTGACAAACCTGACGCGGAACATTTTACACACACCTTAAAACCTGTTCTGCTTTTTTTTTTTTTAAATCAGGCCATTGTGTGCCTGTTTCCCGGGAATGGTTGACAAAATTGACCAAACTACATACACACGGGACAGGGTGTTAGAAATAAAAGAGTGCAATATCTTACATACACGTTAAACCTGTTCCCCCCATTTTTTTTTTAAAAAGTAGGCCATCATGTGCCTGTTTCCCAGGAATGGGTGACAAAATTGACTAAACTGAATACACATGGCCGGGACTGGGTGTTAAAAATAAAGGACATGAGTGCTTATCCCATTGTCCCGTGTGCGAACGCACGCAGAACATCTTACACACACGTTAAAACCTGTTCTGCTTTTTTTTTTTTAAAGCAAGCCATTGTGTGCCGGTGGGTGTTGGGACAAAACAGACCAAACTGCATGCACACGGGGACTGGGTGTTAAAAATAAAAGACAAGAGTGCTTATTCCATTGTCCCGTGTGCGAACGCACGTAGAACATCTTACACACACGTTAAAACCTGTTCCGATTTTTGAAAAAGTAGGCCATTGTGTGCCGGTTTCCCGGGAATGGGTGACAAAATTGACTAAACTGCATGCACAGGGGGACTGAGTGTAAAAACCGAAAGGACGTGAGTGCTTATTCTATTGTCCCGTGTGCGAACGCACGTAGAACATCTTACACACACGTTAAAACCTGTTCCGCTTTTCTTTCTTTTTTAAAAGCGGGTGACAAAATAAATGACCAAAGTGCATGCACACGAGGACTTATAGGGTGTTCAAACAAAAAAAGGACATGGGGTGGGTGCTTATCCCATTATTCTCGAAATAAAAGTATAAAAAAAAAGACTAATAAGGATTGACACATCTGTATACCAGGTTTGTTATCAGTGACTCAGCAGGACGGATAAAGCCCACGCTTCTTGGTATAATAATTATCATAATCAAAAGTGACCGAGAACAGGAGTGGGGGAGCGGGGTGGAGGGGGGGGTGGGGGGTGGGGGGGGGAGAAGAGTGATTTGGGAAGGAAGGTGGGGGATGGGGTGGAAAGTCAAGTGGTTCAAGCGTTGAACGCATAAGTACTGTGGTTATAACCGAGGGCGGTGTTTTTTATTGTTATAATTATGATTATGATTATGATTATGGTGGTGGTGGTGGTGGTTGTTGTTATTGTTATTGTTGTTATTATTATTATTATTATTATTATTATTATTGTTGTTATTATTATTATTATTATTATTATTATTATTATTATTGTTATTATTATTATTATTATTATTATCATTATTATTATTATTATTATTATTGTTATTATTATTATTATTATTATTATTGTTGTTGTTGTTGTTGTTGTTGTCGTCGTCGTCGTCGTCGTCATCGTCATCATCCTCGTCATTATTATTATTATTATTATTATTATTATTAGTAGTAGTAGTAGTAGTATTATTATTATTGTTGTGTTGTTGTTGTTGTTGTTGTTATTATTATTATTCTTGTTCTTGTTGCTGTTTTGTTATTATTGTTATTGTTATTATTGTTATTGTTCTTCTTCTTCTTCTTCTTCTTCTTATTATTATTATTATCACCATCATTATTTGGTCGCGTTTATGACTGGCTGAGGTATTGCTGATTTGTGGGTGTTTTTTGTATTGTGATGGGTGCGAGCTGATGTTTGAATAGTATGTTGTGGCATTTTTCGTGATATCAAGTTTACATGTTTACTGTTTTTTATGTGTGGCTTGTAACCCGCGTGATTTGTTCTGTCTCTGAGATAATAAATCATCCCTCCTACCGGCACACGATGGCCTGCTCTTCCGAAAGGCGGAACGGGGTTTTAACGTGTGTGCAAGATGTTCCGCGTGCGTTCGCACACGGGGCCTCGGTTTATAGTCTCATCCGAATGACTTTGACATTCAATTCGATTTTTCGTCAAACTGGGAAGAAAGGGCGAGGCTGGGTACGAACCCAGAACCTCACGGTTTACTTGTTGGCAGGCGAACGTCTTAACGTCTTAACCACCCTGCCATCTCCCTTCCGATTAATTTCCCTATCAGAGTGGCTTCTTTTTTTTTTTCTTTTTTTTTTAAAGAATTTTGCCACGAACAACTCTTTTGTTGCCGTGGGTTCTCTTACGAACGCTAGATGCGCGTTACACACAGGGCCTTAGTTTATTGTCTCATACCAAAGACTAGCACTCAGACCACCACATACAGTCTAGTGGACTGGGGAGGGGGGAGGGGGAGGGGGTGAGGTTTAGGACACAAACGGGGATCGAACCACTACACACTTCGAACACAGACTGTTCGCTT
>CM060322.1:45368707-45371207 GCA_030674155.1 Stramonita haemastoma | reverse complement strand
GTGGGTGTGGGTGTGGGTGTGTGTGTCGTTTATTTTATTTATTTATTTTATTTATTGATTCTTTTATATCAAAGATAATAGAGCAAACACTCGTGCGCTATATTAAATCTAGACCCCGTGTGTATGCAGTTTTGTAACTCTTGTCGTCTGTTCCCACCAGCAACAATGGCCTCCTCTTACGAAAAGCGGAACAGGATTTAACGTCTGTGCAAGATGTTTTCTGCGTGCGTTCGCACACAGGGTCTTAGTCTATAGTCTCATCCGAAATGTCGTGGGTGGGTGTTGGTGTGAAGGGCGGAGGGGTTGTAGTGTGCATAGTTGGGTGTGTGGGTGGGGATATGTGCTCCTCTGGCTGGTGGCCCCACGGTAGCCTAATATTGATGGGCTTTCTTGTGGACTCACGACCCTGAGGATGAGACATAGAGAGCCTGAGGTATGCTGTGGCGGGGGAGACTGAAATGAGCGGCGTGGGAACAACAGGACAGAGATGTTACAGAAGATGAGGCAGCAAAAAAACCTGAGGCTTAGCGACTGACTACACGCGTAATTTGAAAGTGTAGGGAGGCTATCGCGTTTGGTAGGGCATGCTACACAAGAAATATCAATGTTCCCACGTCGCGTAATGTGCTCTCAGGTCAATACACGTCTGTGCAACAAGTTCATTGACACATAACTGATCATTTGTTTGGTGACAATAGCAATGTTTGAAAAACATCAATGAGATGGACAAGTTAGAACACAAGGCTCTGTCTGTAGGAAGAAAGGGAAATAACCCCAAAATGTTGTCGCTTCCAGTGCGATGGCAATGAGGGAATAAAAACGGGTCATTTTTTAGGGACCCGGTCAAAAAAAACATATCCCAGCCAGACGTAGGGACTTATTTATTTTGTTTTATACCACTTTATGTCACAGCAGATTTCTCTGCGTGAAATTCGGGCTTGCTCTCCTGGGGAGAGCGCGTCGCCACAAGTGCAGCGCCTACCCATTATTTTTTTCCCCCTCAGGGATGGTGTCTAAACACGACACCTGTGTGCATGCTGGTTTTTTTTTTTAATTATGATTTTTAATTATAACAATTTAATTATGGCCAGCGCTAAAACAACTTTCCTGAAGGGCACAGCCAGAGAAACAGCTTTTTTTCAGGCTCAGCAAAATGAGGCAACGGATTTTGATGCACATAATTTTTTTCTAATATTGTACAGTTGCTGAAAGAAGAATCAGTACTAGGGGGGGTGGGGGGGTCATTGTACATCCAGCAAAGCCGGTTTTTCAGCCCACCTCCAGGATTTAGAATCTAGGAATCATCATTGACTCAGTGGTCTCATTGACTGTCACTTTAACCCCTGAAAGGAAAATAAAATATTCTAAGTTGCGAGAGATGGATCAAATCATTCAATATTTCAGTTAGAGAGTTCGCTAAAACCATTGCCCTGATTGTGTCCAGTTTCCCTGCTGTAAAATTTTGGCCCCTGCATTACAGAAAGTTGGGAAAAGATAAAATTCAGGGGCACTGAAAGAAAGCAGAGGGAGTTTTGATCAGATGATGGAGATCTCTGAGGCTGACAGAAAGGAGCTACTTGCATGGTGGATAGAGAATATAAATGAAGCTTTTAATGAAGTGTATTGTTCATATCCAGACATTGTGGTCCACTCTGATGCAAGTCTTCAAGGCTGGGGCAGTGTGTGTGTGTGAGGGAGTCCCATCTGGAGGGGTATGGCTACCAGTGGAAAGGTTGTTCCACATTAACTTCTTAGAATTAAAAACTGCATTTTTTTTTTGCCTTGAAATCCTTCCAGGTACAGCTTCAAGGGAAACGTGTAAAACTTATGCTGGATAATACCACAGCCATTGCATGCCTAAATCACGTGGGTACTTTTCACTCTGACTCTTGTGATGAATTAACACATATGTCTTGTCATGGTGTGTTGGACACAATATATTTGTCTGTGCAGTTCACATTCCAGGCTTGGAGAATGTTGTGGCTGATGCAGAATCCAGAAAGGTTAACCTAGATGCTGAATGGATGTTGAACAGTGATCTTCTGCAGGCTGCTCTTAGACAGCTGAATGCAGCGCCTAACATAGATTTGTTTGCATCAAGATTGAACGCACAGTTGAAAAGGTTTGTATCTTTCAGGCCAGACCCAGCTGCAGAAGTGATTGATGCTTTCAGTATTTCATGGAAAGACATACATTTCTCTGCTTTTCCCCCATTCAGTGTCATCACCCGACTCCTTCAGAAGGTGCAGAGAGACAGAAGATCGGGTTGTCCTGGTGGTTGGTTCCAGACTGGCCAACTCAAGCCTGGTACCCAATACTCTTACGGTTGCTGACAGCAGAGCCTGTGCGCCTGACCTGCAGAAAGAACTTACTGCACCTGTCCAGCCAACCAGAAGCAGTCCATCGCCTGGTCCAGCTGAAGAGGCTTCACCTGCTAGTCTGCAAGATCTCAGGTGCCATCTAACTAGCTCAGGGATAAGTGTGGGGCGGCATATTTAGT
>CM060322.1:45349236-45354236 GCA_030674155.1 Stramonita haemastoma | reverse complement strand
TGGATGAACTGGGATACTATACTGAGGCCAAGGCGCGCAAATGGTCATCCATCCACTTGGCAACCACGCTCGACGCTGCTTAACCTTAGCTGGGGGGGAAAGCGAGTGCTCTAACCACTGAGCTGTCCCGTCCCCTATCCCCTTCTTACCAGCACAAATAGTACACACGTCCGAAGAGGCGGAACGGGTTTTAGCATCTGTGCAAGATGTTCTGCATGCGTTCGTACACAGGGCCTTGACCTATAGTCTTATCTGAAAGAACTTTTAGGGAGTGGAGTCAGTATTGCTGTAAACTTTAGGGAGAAAAATCCCCTGGAACGAGGGTGTCGGTGGTGGCTCGATCCCAGGCCGTCAGGTCACGAGGCGCAACACTCAACCACTAAACCATCCCACCCCCTCCTCCCCATATCAAGTGACTTCAGCTGTAAAGATTTATCATATCCCTGATGAAGGAAAATCGTGATAGCAGCTGAAAAAATCATAGAGGAAGGAGAAAAACCAACTTCAGGCGAAGTGTTGATTATGAGGATGATCATTATATTGATGATTGATGATAATAATCATGATTATGATGATAACGAGGGTGATGATAGCAACAAATAGAGTGATTTCTGTTTGTCTGTCTGTTTGTGTCTTTATCTTACTGTCTGTGTGTCTGTCTGTTTGTGTCTATCTTTCTGTCCGTAAGTCTGTCTGTTAGTCTCTGTGTTTTGTTTGTGCCTTTATCTTTCTGTCTGTATTTCTGTCTGTTAGTCTCTGTGTTTGCGTGTTTAATTTTCTCTCTGTATGTCTGTTTGTTAGTCTCTGTGTTTGTCTGTGTGTTTTGTGTCTCTATCTTTTTGTCTGTATGTCTGTCTGCTAGTCACTGTGTTTGTCTGTTTGTGTCTGTATCTTTCTGTCCGTATGTCTGTCTGTTAGTCACTGTGTTTGTCTGTGTGTTTGTGTCTCTATCTTCTTGTCTGTATGTCTGTCTGTTAGTCTCTGTGTTTGTCTGTTTGTGTCTCTATCTTTCTGTCTGTATGTCTGTCTGTTAGTCTGTGTTTGTCTGTTTGTGTCTCTATCTTTCTGTCCGTATGTCTGTCTGTTAGTCTCTGTGTTTGTGTCTTTCTGTCTGTATTTCTGTCTGTTGGTCTCTATGTTTTTGTCTTTGTTTTTCTCTCTGTATTTCTGTCTGTTAGTCTCTGTGTTTGTGTCTTTGTTTTTCTCTCTGTATGTCTGTTTGTTAGTCTCTGTGTTTGTCTGTGTGTTTGTGTCTCTATCTTCTTGTCTGTATGTCTGTCTGTTAGTCACCGTGTTTTTCTGTTTGTGTCTGTATCTTTCTGTCTGTATGTCTGTTTGTTAGTCTCTGTGTTTGTGTCTGTCTCTTTTCTGTCTGTCCGTCAGCCTGTTTCATGTCTGTCTGTTTGTGTATCTTTTTTTTTCTGCCTGTCTATCTGTTTGTCTCTCGCTCGCTCGCTTGCACGCGCGCGCACACACACACACACACACACACACACACACACACACACACACACACACACACACACACACACACACACACACACACACACACACACACACAAGGGGACGGATAGCCTAGTGGTCAGAACATTGCGCTGGCAATTTGACGACCTGGGTTCGAGTCCGGTCGAGGGGATTTTTCTCCTGGAGTTAACATCAGTGCTGACTCCACTCTCCCCAAGTCCTTCGGATGAGACTTTAAACCGAAGTCCCGTGTGCGAACGCACGCAGAACATCTTGCGCACACGTTAAATCCTGTTCCGCTTTTCGTAAGAGTAGGCCATCGTGTGCCGGTGGGAACAGATGACAATATTTACATAACTGCATACACACGGGGACCGGATGAAAAAAAGCACATGATTGCTTATTCTGTTATCCTCGATATAAAAGAATGAATAAAAGAATAAATAAATAAATAAATAAATAAATAAACACACACACAGCCACTCCGAAAAGTAAAATCACAAAGCACAGCAATACATGCCCTTTTCTACACACACACACACACACACACACACACACACACACACACACACACACACACACACACACACACTCACACACACTCACACTCACACACACACACACACACACACACACACACACACACACCACAAGGTTGTTGAGTCATGTTAGTTAAACAATATTGGTGAAATGTCTATTTTTCTCCTTTTTTTCCTAGATAGATGACTTGATGAAAAAAAAGCAAATCAATGCTTATTCAATACACCATCTGGAAATAAAAAATTGACTTGACTTGACAGCAACAACGACAACAACAACAAAAAAAAACCAACAACAACAACAAAACCACTTCGAAAAGTAAAAACAAACAAGATACACCCTCTTCAATATCTAAAAGTCTTGCCTCATAATAAAAACTTCTCCAAATCACACACATAATCACAAGACCCACCAAACAAACACTTTTCTACAGGAAAAATCCTTATCAGAAAAAAAAACCGGATCCGAAATGTGCAAATCCATAACACGCCAACTCACACTTTTTTTTTTAACAAAACCAAAAGTCTTCCTCACTTGATAACAAAAATGACTCCGAAATGTACAAACACATAACACACCAACACACAGTTTACAACAGAGAAAATAATTACTGAAGAACCGAACGATTCAGGAACACATCATCATCACAAAGTACACTGAAACACAGCTGTTGACAGACTACACAAAAAACACACCGCGCGTTGTGAACAGATAAAACCCTTTACTTAAGAAACAAACTATTCATAAATGTATCACCACGTCACCTTTCTCATAAACAATATTATCACATAACGTTAACCAACACATACTTTTTGACAGGAAAAAAAATCCTTACTTTAAAAAAAAAATCCAGACTACTCATATAATTATGTATAACAACATAACACCAAGACACACACATATAATGTGTGATAATATGTTCTCATAGACATATTGTCACCAACACACATTTTTTGACAGAAAAAAGAAACCTTCACTTCAAAAAACCGACAACACATAAATGTACAACAACATAACACCAAGACATACTTTTTAATATAAAAACACCATTTTAAAAAGACAAATCTACTCTGAACCACATAATCATGCAACCCACCAATCTACATTTTTTCAAGAGAAAAACCCCGATCCTAAACCACTTCAAAACACATCGCCATATAAAATAACACACCATCTACTTTTTACCAGAAAAACTCCTTACTTTTGGAGCAATATCACTCCAAAACATAGAATAGCACAACACACCAACACACACTTTTCAGCGCAGAAAATCCGGACTCATGGGCGAAAACGCTACGAAACGTATATTCACACATAAAAAAAAATACAGAAAATCCTACTTAAAGACAAAACCATCCCAAAACATACAATTACCACAAAAAAATTCCTTACTTAAAGACAAAACTTCAGAACATACAATTACACACACAAAAAAAAACACACATAGAAAGTTTTTATTTTAGGACAAAACTTCTCCAAAACACACACACACACACACACACACACACACACACACACACACACACACACACACACACACACACACACACACACACACACACAGAGAAAATCCTTACATAAGGACAACATTACTCTAAAACATACAATCACACGACAAAAAAACATAAAATCCTTACCTATGGAAAAAAAAGCACTCCAAAACATACAATCACACACAAAAAACACAGAAAATCCTTAGGGACAAAGCTTACACACACACACACACACACACACACACACACACACACACACACACACACACACACACACACACTTACACAAAGACACACACACACACACACACACACACACACACACACACACACACACACACACACACACACAGAGAAAATTTTTACTTAAGGACAAAACCATTCCAAAATATACAACCGCACACAGTAAAAAACACACACACAAAAATCCTTACTCAAGGACAAAACCACTCTAACTCACACACGTACACACACGTATATACACGTACACACACACACACACACACACACACACACACACACACACACACACACACACACACACACACACACCAAATAAAACCCACAAACAACTTACCTCACTGTCGTTTTGCCCACACCTCCTTTTCCTCCCACAAAAATCCATTTCAAAGATTTCTGATCAATGATGTTTTGCAATGAGGGGCCATATTCAGTAGAACAATAATTGATAGCTGCCATTGTACTAGTAGCAGGCAACTATTCGTGGTGTGTTATGTCGTGTCCTCAGTGCAAATGTGTGTGTGTTTCAGTCTCTGTGTGTGAGTGTGACTAGAAAAGCAGGAAGTTTTGCATATCTTCAAAAATAGGCTCTAGGGACTGTCCCGTCAGTTTTGAGAGAAATAAACTGAGTCATTGATTGAATACAGTTATTTTTATTTAGACTGTCAAGGTTTATTTTTCTAGGAGCTACCCTGACTGTTTTTTTTTTGTTCTGTATAAAAGGGTAACGGTAAAGGTGTCCCATAACCTATGTGGTCGCAGGGGAGCGAGGCATCAGAGGCCTCACTTTCTCTAGGGGCCAGTATATTGAGGGTGGCGCCCATCTCCTCTCCCTCGCTGCTTTACCTTCCCTGACCCTAAAGAGGGCGGGTACCCATTGACAGCTGGATGAACTGGGGGGACTGTACTGAAGCCAAGGCACACAAACGGTCACCCATCCAATTGGTAACCACGCTCGACGCTGCTTAACCTTGGCTGGGAGAAAGCGAGTGCTCTGACCACTGAACTATCCTGTCCTGTTGTGCTAGACAGAAAAACAGAAATAAATGAAGAACATCTTTGTGTTCACGTTAAAAAAAAAAGTCCATCCACTTTTCCCTCTGCTAATGACTGGTGGAATGGATGACCCTAACATACCCAGCATGCACCTTGCTCCCTGGTGAGGGATGGACTACGCCAAGCTCAGATCAGCTTGGTCAGTTAGGACTTGACACAATTTCTCCCTTAACACCTTGAGGAGTCAGTGCAGAACGACTGTTAAAA
>CM060322.1:45341736-45344236 GCA_030674155.1 Stramonita haemastoma | reverse complement strand
CCATCCTCAATACTTTAGCCTTAGCTAGGGGAAAGCCAGTGCTCTGACCACAGAGCTACCCCACCCACCAATAAAATTCAAAAATGACCATAAAAAAAAGAAGAATCAAACGATAAAACAAAAAGTCAACCTATCTAACGAAATCAAAAAATTACATAACTCGAAATGAAACGATACAGGTAAAAAATACAGAAAAATCAAAACATCAAATAAAAAAAAAAACAACTACAAAAAACACACACATACAACTTTTTTCTGTTCCTCAGCAAGAGATCCGAGGTTAAACCAAAGTTGAGATTTTGCGTACGCGACCATTTTATACCCACCATGAAGATAGCCGCATTTCGACTTTGGGATGTATGCTGGGTATGTTCATGTTCTCATAACCCACCGAACGTTGACATGAATAACGGAGTCTTTAACGTGCTTATTTGATCTTCTGCATGTATAATTATATACCCGAAGTAAATGAAGACTCTGACAGGTCTAGATCTGCACTTGAAGTTGACCTGGGAGATCATAAAACTCCCCAAACTTAACTCACAAGATGCTACCGTAATTCGAACCCAGGACTTCATGGACCCATAAGATTGAGGTGGAACGGTCTTACCCTCTCGGTTATATCATGCGGGTGGTGGGGTGGTTCGGATCCTGTTTGGGCCGAAAACTTTTCCCCCATCTGTTAGATCATGAGTGGTGGTCTGGGTGCTAGTCTTTCGGATAAGGCGATAAACTGAGGTCTCGTGTGTTACACATCATTATTTAGCGCACGTAAAAGAACCCAGGGCAACAAGAGGGTTGTTCCTGGCAAAATTCTGTAGAAAAACCCCCCACTATGGTAAGGGAAACAAATACAAACTGCAGACAGGAAAAACCAAAAAAAATGGTAGGCGCTGTTCTTGTGGCGACGCGCTCTCCCCGGGGAGAACAGCCCGAATTTCACGCTGAGAAATCTGCTGTGACATAAGGTGGTATAAATCAATCAATCAATCAATCAATAGATAATTAATTAAATAAACAAATAATCCTTCTATATTGTGTCTAAAAGATCGGATGATTGCCTGTGTTCCAACCTCACCTGAGCATCTTTTTCGAAGGTGGTGGAATCATTTTCATAGCCCTCAACGTACATACGAATGGTGGCCCCACTACTTCCCGTGCCGCTCAGACGGTAAATGATACGGGAGTCGTCTGTGAAGATAACGCGAATACCCTGTGGAGAGAAACAGACTATACATCAACTTTACTGCAAATCAGATTTATCTGAATGCCCTGTAGAAAGAGACAGACTATACATCAACTTTACTGCAAATCAAATTTATCTGATTCCCTTCAGACAGAAACAGACTGTACATCAACTTAACTGCAAAAAAAGAAATTGCTGCAATCACACATATTCGTATGCCCTTTACAAAGAAAATAGATCATACACCAACTTGACTACAATCACTTCTCCGAATACCTTTATGACAGACACAGACTACCATCATCACTACAACCATCACCACCACAACCACCACCAACAACCATCACCACCACAACCACCACCAACGACCATCACCGCCACAATCATCACCACCACCAATACCAACACAACCACAACCACCAACCACCACCGCAACCACTAACAACACCACCACCACCACCACCACCAATACCAAAACCAAAGCCACAAACAACAACAGTGCCTGCAGGTCTGTTTTGTTTTGTTTTTTGTTGGTTTTTTTGTTGGTTTGTTGTTGGTTTGGGGTGGGGCGGGGGGTTCTTATCCGTTCCTACCAGCTCGAAATGGCCTACTCTTTCAATTGGGGGGACGGGATAGCCTAGTCGGTTACAGCATTGCGCATTGCGCTCATGATCTACTGACTCAAGTTCGAATCCTGTTCAGGGGAAATATTTTCCAATGGAGTTAACATCAGTGCCGACTACACTACCCCCAAAAAGTCCTTCGGATGAGACTATAAACCGAGATCCCTTATGCAAATGCACGCAGAACATCTTGCACAGACGTTAAAACTTGTTCCGGTTTTCAGAAGAGTGGACCACTGTGTGCCGATGAGAACAGGTGACAAAATTAAAAAAAACTGCATACACATGGGAACTGGATGTAAAAAAAAGAACATTGGTTCTTCTTCCGTTATCCTAGAAATAAAAGAATAAACTTAATTACAGAAAAAGAAAGAAAGAAAGACAGAAAGAAAGAAAGAAAGAAAGAAAGAAAGAAAGAAAGAAAGAAAGAAAGAAGAGAAGAAAAGAAAGAAAGAAAGAAAGAAAGAAAGAAAGAAAGGGAAACAAAGAAAGAACGAAAGAACGAAAGAAAGAATGAATGAATGAATGAAAGAAAGAGAACGAACGAACGAACGAACGAACGAACGAACGAACGAACGAACGAACGAACGAACGAACGAACGAACGAACGAACGAACGAACGAACGAACGAACGAACGAACGAACGAACGAACGAACGAACGAAAAAAAGAAAAAAAGAAAAAAAGAAAGA
>CM060322.1:45327741-45330241 GCA_030674155.1 Stramonita haemastoma | reverse complement strand
CACACACACACACACACACACACACACACACACACACACACACACACACACACACACACACGATAGCGCAAGGTAATGGGAGATGGAGGAAACTGAATTTTTATAATAAAAAAAAGGGACAGATTTAGTGATGTTCATTTGCATTTCTTGTACAACTAACTCGCATCAATCTCTGTTTTTTGTCTTTTTTATGCCCCACCCACCCACCCACCCAAAAAAAGAGCAACCCCCCCTCCCCCCCCCAATAACCACAAAAAAACAAAAAAATCGCCCAATACTACTGTTACAGTTTATGTTCTTGTTCCTCGGCTACAGCTCCGAGGTTCACACCAATGGTGAGAGTTTTGCATAATATGTTACCGATTTGGCGCGCCAACTAGATACTACGGGGATCTGAAACTAGTTTGAGACACAAGGAAAATGTTGTATATTAATTAATGTAAAAATCAAAATAAAAAATAAAGCACTACGTGTTTCGTCTGTGATGTAACAGTGCAGTGCAACCCAAGTGTTGTTGCTTTGACAAACATGTATCTAAACTTGTCAACGTTATACATCCAGCAGCAAACGTATACATACCAATGAGTGTACATAATTTGATCCATGAAAATAAATGCCCTCCCCCCTACACACACACACCCCCCCAACAATACACACTCATACACATACATACACACATACATGCACACACATACACACACATACACATACACACACATATACACACATACACACACATACACACACTATATATATATTATATATATATATATATATATATATATATATATATATATATATATGGGCAGGATGAAAAAACGTTGTGTAAACTTAATCTTTTACCCTCAATAAAGATCATTTTGACTTGACTTGACTTGACACACACACACACACACACACACACGCATACACACACACACACGCCTCTGCCTCTGCCCCCTCCCGCCCCTCTCCGAAAAAACATTAACCAAACAAACAACAAAACAAAACCTATTTTAAGTAACTCATCCCTCATATGGATCGGCGCCTTGGATAAAATCACCCATCTATACAGCAAAAACTCGCTGGTTCGCTCTCCGTTTGAACCCAAATTTTCCACCAATCCACAAGACCGTGTGTGTGTTGGTCTGGGTGCTAGTCTTTCGGACGAGACCCTAAAACCCCGAGGTTTGTAGAATAATACATATTTAGTGCACGTAAAAGAGCCTATCAAGAGAGTTGTCACTGTTAACAATTCTGTAGGAAAAAAGCTACCCTCATAAGGAAAAACAAAAAAAAACACACTTGCATAACAGGAAAATAAATACTGAAAGTAGAATGAAAGCGTGATGCTGCACTTTTGGCCAACTGTCCTAGCTCTCTCCGTGGGGAGGGAGGGCAGCCCGAATTTCACACTAAGGAATCTGTCATGACTGACAGGGATGTATAATAATAATAATAATAATAATAATGTAACAAAGCGGACATGTGTGATGTCCCATCTCTGCACAAACCTCGGGAACACGGCACAGCTAGTCAGTTTAGAATGTGACCTCTGAAAAGAGGTTGCATAAATATACATTTCACCGTGAAGGCGAAGTGCATGCAACGAAGGGTTTTCGACCACTACCCAAGGAATCAGAGCATCGACAATTCACAGGTGTGTCTCTAAATAGAAACACGACGCTGCGAATGCGCGCGCTCCATTCACATGGGAGATAATCTAATTACCGCCCCATCACATCCACCACCGGCCAACTTGTACCGCGTCCCGAGGTACGCTACCTGGCCAGCATATTTGATACTGTCCAGTAGCCCCTAAAACTACTATCTACAAAAAATAATAATCCTACATGGGTCTTACACCCAATCCGAAGATAGGCTACCTGGTTGCATATTTGATGCTGAAAACCAGTAGCCCCGACAACGGTTAACTACATAACACTAACTCCACCTACTTGGGTCTTCCATCCCACCTCTGACACCATTTGTAACAGAGCGGACATATGTGATGTCCCATCTCTGCACAAACCTCGGGAACACGGCACAGCTAGTCAGTTTAGAATGTGACCTCTAAAAAGAGGTTGCATAAATACGTATCACCATGAAGGCGAAGCGCATTCAACGAAGGGTTTTCGACCACTACCCAAGGAATCAGAGCATCGACAATTCACAGGTGTGTCTCTAAATAGAAACACGGCGCTGCGAATGCGCGCTCCGTTCACATGGGAGATAATCTAATTACCGCCCCATCACAATAATAATAATAATAATAATAATAATAATAATAATAATAATAATAATAATAATAATAATAATAATAATGATATATGGAATTTGTATAGCGCTATATCTTGCGAAAACAAATCAAAGCGCTTGCATTCGACCTACACAACACACAATCAACATACAAAAAAAGAAAGAAATGAAACCAAGAAGATAGAGCCAAAATTAATATTAACTGACACTGACATGGCAAAACCGTAGCTGTTTTTTTTTATAATTGTTGTCAGGATTGGGG
>CM060322.1:45307741-45312741 GCA_030674155.1 Stramonita haemastoma | reverse complement strand
TTATTTCATTTGTAAAACCCCACAGTGAGGTTTCAAGAGACACTATATCCAGATGGATTAAAACTGTGTTATGGTTAGCAGGGGTGGATATCAACCAGTTTTCTGCTCACAGCACCAGAGCAGCAAGCACACCGGCAGCATTCAACAGAAATGTGCCTATTGACTGCATAATGAGTGCAGCTGGATGGTCCTTCCAGCACATCTTTGTGAAATTCTACTGCAAACCGGTTGTGAAGAAGACCTTGGGAAAGTCAGTCCTGGACAATTCAGAAAATCAGAAGTAAAACTGACGTTTGGTCTTGGCTTGGACCCAGTCAGTGAAGGAATGTGAAAATGTTGACATGTCATTTTTTTCATTTTGTTTGAACTTTTCTTGAAGTTACTTTGTGTTGTTGGTTTATTAAACATAAACCATTGATACTTATCAGCTTGTGATTGTAATTTATTTGAGAGAACTGTTTCAGCTCTTATGATATCTAACTCTAAAAATCTCACGTGATTGTGAATGACTCATCGCTAGATGATGAATGATTTATAAAATTTAACGAGACTTACCTGTAAGTTGAGGTTAAAATTAGAATTATTTAGAGTCTACGGATGGGGAATGAGCAATTACGTGCCCACCCATCTCGGCTCTTAATGATCCTTCTTTACCTGCCCAGGTATTGTCAATTAAATTTATATTAGAGGTCATTCGTGTCTAAATACTGGCTACATGCGTTCGTATCGCATTCCACGTAATTGCTCATTCACTATCACTAGATTGTCAATGATCATAATTTCAGTGCAACTTACAAGTAAGTCTCGTAAAATTTATGGATTAATAAGAGCGCGCGCGCGCGTGCGTGCGTGCGTGCGTACGTGCGTGCGTGCGTGCGTGCGTGTGTGTGTGTGTGTGTGTGTGTGTGTGTTGTGTGTGCGTGCGTGCGTGCGTGCGTGCGTGCGTGTGTGTGTGTGTGTGTTTGTGCGTGCGTGCGTGCGTGCGTGCGTGCGTGTGTGTGTGTGTGTGTGTCTGTGAAGTCAAAGCCAAAGCCAAGGTCAAAGTTACTTTTTTTATTCCCAGATGGTACATTGAATAGGCAATCCATTGGCTTTTTTTTTTATCAAGTAGCAGGCAACAAAAATGATTTCAACAATAACATTTGACTTCAACATTTTTTACGACAACCTATGCGAATAGCACACACACACACACACCACACACACACCACACACACACACACCACACACACACACACACACACACACACACACACACACCACGTACACACGTACACAACACACACACACACACACACACACACACACACACACACACACACACACACACACACACACACCACACACACACGTTAAAACCTGTTCCGCTTTTGGAAGAGTAGGCCATTGTGAGCCAGTGGGAACGGATGACAAAATTTACAAAACTGCATACACACGGAGTAAAGGGATAACGGTAAAGGTGTCCCATAACTTGTGTGGTCGTAGGGAAGCGAGGCGTCAGAGACCTCAGTTTCTCTAAGGGACAGCATGTTGAGGGCGGCGCCCACCTCCTCTCCCTCGCTGCTTTACCTTCCCTGACCCTAAAGAGGGCAGGTACCCATTTACAACTGCGTGAACTGGAGGAACTGTACTGAAGCCAAGGCTCACAATCAGTCACCCATCCGATTGGCAACCACGCTCGACGCTGCTTAACATTGGCTGGGGGAAAGCGGGGACTGAATGTTAAAAAAAAGCACATGAGTGCTTATTCCATTATCCTCGAAATAAAAGAATAAAACAAAAACAAAAAATAACAAATAAACACACACACTCCACCAGGGTTTACAGTAACCTTTCTGCGGTACAAAATAAAATGTCCATTACATAACTGACTCTCGTCATAATGTCCACGTTCTATTTCCGATATTCTGCAAAATGATCAGTAGAGAAGAAGAATGTGATGAATAATAATCAATAATTCTAAACATATGTACTAAAAAGGAAGGCGGCAATTTTAGACATATATTTCCCTAACAAGTAAACTATGAGGTTCTACGACATCTTCACTCATATCAGACGGGGGGGGGGGGAGCCAGATTCTCTCAGGAACTTCAACAAACTTTGCAAAAACAGAGGAAAAATAAACAGCAACAACAACAACCACATATTAAAATCCGATAAAACTTTTTTTTTTTTACAAAACCCACATTCCTTAAACCGACCTTAAACAAACGTCGACCAAAAAAGGAAAAATATAAACAAAAACAACAACAAATACACATAAAATCCGATAAAACTCACACACACACACACACACCACACACACACACACACACACACACACACACATACACACACACACACACGCACGCACGCACGCACGCACGCACGCACGCAACGCACGCACACAACAACACACATTCCTTTAAACAACCTTGTTCCTAGTAGTGACTTTCTACGACATCTTCACTCATATCAGACTGGAGAAGAGAGAGAGAGAGAGAGAGAGAGAGAGAGAGAGAGAGAGAGAGAGAGAGAGAGAGAGAGAGAGAGAGAGAGAGAGAGAGAGAGAGAGAGAAGAAGACAGACAGACAGACAGACAGACAGACAGACAGACAGACAGACAGACAGACAGACAGACAGACAGACAGACAGACAGACAGACAGACAGACAGACAGAAGACAGAGAGACAGAAGAGCAGACAGAAGAGAACAGACAGACAGACAGACAGACAGACAGAAGACAGACAGACAGACAGAGACAGACAGACAGACAGAGAAAGAGAAAGACGACAGACAGAGACAGAAAGACAGCAGACAGACAGACAGACAGACAGAGACAGACAGACAGACAGACAGACAGAGACAGACAGACAGACAGACAGAGACAGGAGACAGACAGACGAGACAGACAGACAGACAGAGACAGGGAGAGGGAGACAGACAGAGAGAGGGAGACAGAGAGAGAGACAGAAAGAGACAGAGAGAGAAAGAAGCCTGATTTTCTCAGGAAGTTAAACAAAACCTTGCTCAAAACAAAAAACAAAAACAAAAAAAAGAAACAAAAAACCACTATCAAAAAAAAAGAAACAAAACAAAAGAAAACCAAAACAACAAAACAAAACAAACAAAAAAAGAAGAAAAAAAGAAAACACTGTAAAAACAAAAAAAAAGAAACAAAACAAAACAAACACAAAAGTAACATACAAAAACCATTTTCAAACTAAATAAAACAAGCCACTGCTGCTGCTGCTGCTGCTGCTGTTACGATGACACGGTTTCTTCTCTCTGACTGGGTAGGAGGAGGAGGAGGAAGCGTTACCCAAGCGTTGGAAGGGGAGAGGAGAAGGAGGAGGAGGAGGGGGTGGAGGGGGTGGTGGTGTGTGGGGGGATGGAGGGGTGAAGGAGGAGGTTGGAGAAGGTTCCAGCATATCCACCCCCCTCACCTCTTCTCCCATCAGAGGTAACTGGGTCACGTGTATATCCTGGTACAGCGCGTGAATCTGTCCCGGACACAATAACACATGGTGGAAATTTCCTCTTTTCTATCCCTTTTTTTTTTTTTTTTTTTTTTTGGTTGTGTTGCCTTTTTTCTTCTTTTTTTTTCTTCTTCCTGTCAAGACTCGAGACATCAAATTTATTTATTCATTCTTATATTTTTTATTCATTTATTTATTCTTTTATTCGAGGATAATGGAATAAGCACTCATGCGCTTTTTTTTTTTTTACATCAGTCCAGTGTGTATCATTTTTGTAAATCTTGGCATCTGTTCCCACTGGCATACGATAGCCTACTCTTATGAAAAGCGGAACAGGATTTAACGTGTGCGGTCAAGATGTTCTGCGGTGCGTTTGCACACACACGGGGCCTCGGTTTATTGTCTCATTCGAAGGACTCAAAATATTTTAATTAATGTCTCACCTAGAAAAATTATGAGTGGTATTTTAAAAAAATCACAGTGACGCAGCATGCATTATCAAACAATACAGACCATAAGATGTAACAATCATATCTTAAAAGCCGACAAGACTTACTACGTCACACGCACGCACGCACGCGCACGCGCGCACACACACACACACGCGCACACACGCACACACACACACGCACACACACACACACACACACACACACACACACATACACACACACGCACACACACACACACACACACACGCACACACACACATACACACACACATATCCTTCTTATCTACGTCTATTTTCTGCCTGTTTTGATCCATTCTTTTGCCATTTTTTTTAATCCAGAAAGACGATAAATTCTCTCTTATGCCCAAGTCGGATGTGCTGGGCCTGACTTGTCGGGCACTTAACGGCAGCGTGACACAATTTCGCTCATATAATAGACAATAGTAGTTTACTGTCTGAGCGTTCGACGACGACGAAGAAGAGAAGAAGAAGAAGAAGAGAAGAAGAAGAAGAAGAAGAAGAAGAAGAAGAAGAAGAAGAAGAAGAAGAAGAAGAAGAAGAAGAAGAAAACGAAAACGAAGAAGAAGAACGTAAGAAAGGCGATGGCAAGAGGGTGGAATTAATTTCTTTATATAATTTTTTTTTAATTCGAGGAAAATGGAATAAGCACTCGTGTGCTGATATTTTTTTTATATCCAGTCCCCGTATGTTTGCAGTTTTGTAAAAGAAAAAAATTCATCCGTTCCCACCAGCATACAATGGCCTACTCTTCCGAAACGTGGAACAGGGTTTAACATGTACGTCTGCAAGATGTTCTGCGTTCGTTCGCACACGGGACCTCGGTTTATAGACTCATATGAGGGATATTGGAGGAGCACGTAGGTAAGTAGGTAGGTAGTTGGGAGGGTGGCTGGGTTAGCAGGTAGGTAGGTAAGAAGGTAGGTAAATGGCTGGCTGGCTGGCTGGTTTTGGTAGGTAGGTAGGTAGGTAGGTAGGTAGGTAGGTAGGTAGGTAGGTAGGTAAGTAGACATAGATAGATAGATAGATAGATAGATAGATAGATAGATAGATAGATAGATAGATAGATAGA
>CM060322.1:45292741-45295241 GCA_030674155.1 Stramonita haemastoma | reverse complement strand
GTAGTAGTAGTAGTAGTAGTAGTAGTAGTAGTAGTAGTATAGTAGTAGTAGTAGTAGTAGTAGTAGTAGTAGTAGTAGTAGTAGCAGCTAGTATTGGTGCTATGTTTGTTGTTGTTGTTGTTGTTGTTGTTTTTGTTGTTGTTGTTGTTGTTTGCATTCCTCGTCCAGAGCTCACCAATGGTGATAGTTGTTTTTGTGCATGTGACTCGACAATTTGCTCATCATTAAGGGAACTGAATTCCGACTTCGGAAGCTGGTGTTTAAACACAACACCAGTATTCATGCTGGGGGTGGAGGGGCTGTACATTTCTTATCTATTCCTTTCGACACGCAATGGCCTACTTTTCTTAAAGGTGGAAGAGGTTTCAACGTGTGCACAAGATGTTTCTGTAAAACTTGCACACACGTCACAAGATTCCTCCATATTTCGCTGAAGAGCAAGTCAACTCTGGCCAATGGGAGTGAATGTCACGTAAGAACCTAGCATGCAATTTGAGACATGGACTCCGCCAGGTTTAACTCACATAGGGCATACTGAATTGAGGTTCCAGTGCGGTGTCCCTGTGCTAATTGACTGCTCTGAATGATAGAATGGATGAATCAGAGACCTTTGATACGTAAGAATACCTATTTATTTATTTATTTATTTATTTATTTATTTATCTGTATATTGATCTATTTCTTGATTGATTTATTCTTTTGTTTCTTCATTTTTGTTTGGAGGAGAAAACTAAATAAGCACACGTGGGCTTTTTTTTTTTTACATCCAGTACCCTGTGTGTATGCAGTTTTGTCAATTTTGTCATCCGTTCCCACCGGCACACAATGGCCTTCTCTTTCGAAAACAGAACATGTTTTAACGTGTGGGCAAGATGTTCTGCGTGTGTTTGCAAACGGGGCATAGGTTTATAGTCTTATCGGAAGAACTTTTTTTTAGGGGGGGGGGGGGGGGGGGGTATTAGCACTTATTTTTACTCTTGGGGAAGTCTCCTTTGAAAGGGGTTTGAATAAAAGAATAAAGGATAAACATAATAAGCCAAGACGCGCTTTACTGTCTTTTCTTGTAAACATGCGTGCGTGACATTGTTTAATAAAGCATTGAGAGAACCAGCATAAGACGAAAAGTACCTCCAAAATGTATAAAGAAACATTCACAGCAATACTCAGTGAAATTAAATGAAATAAAACACTTATTCAAAAGGACCATGACCCCTTAGAAGGGGAATTACTAATAGCACAAGCAAACATATGATTGACATGTGACGGCATTCTGTATATATAGACACTTCTTTAAAGCTTTACATATATACACTGACAATAATTGTTTTACAATATACTCGTACGTCGAAGCTATTAACAAAACTACCTGAATGAAATTGAGACAGACAGACAGACAGAAGACAATGACAGACAGACAGACAGACAGACAGACAGACAGACAGAAGAAGACAAGAGAAAGAGAAAGACGGACAGACAGACAGACAGACAGAACAGAAGCAGAAGAGAGACAGACAGACAGAGACAGACAGACAGGACAGACAGACAGACAGGACAGGACAGACAGAAGACAGAAGAAGACGAGAGAGAGAGAGAGAGAGAGAGAAAGAGATAGAGACAGAGACACAGAGAGACACAGAGACACAAACAAAAAGACAGACAGAAAGACCAACAGACAGACATACCGACCAACTAACCAACAGACAGACAGACTACACAGGCAGAGTAAGTGACCTGAACATTACTATACTAAAAATAAAAAAGTACTTCCTTTGAGTCATATGATTCTTCTCTTGCTTGTCACATCATAAAAACTTGACAGAACCAAAACTTTTTGTTTAAAAATGTTTTTTTTAAAAACTGGTCTTGAAATACAAACAAGTTTCTTTCCTCTTTATTTTCTTTAGATAAAATCATTTACCTTATTGTCGTTTTTCCCACGCCACCTTTTCCTCCCACAAAAATCCATTTCAATGAGGTCTGGTCGATGATATTTTGCAGCGATGATTCGCGATCAGGCACGGCCGCCGCCATGTTGTTTTTGAGGGAGACTATAGGCTACAAGGAAGTGGTTTTGGTTAGGCTGGCTGACTGGCTACACTCCAGCTTTATATTTTGCCCCTTTTCCTTTTCTATTTCCCTATAATAGTATTTGCTCTTGCTTTCATACTGCACGTATCAGGACGGGATAGCCTAGTGGTCAGAACATGGGAACAGATGACACGATTTACAAAACTGCATACACACGGGGACTGGATGTAAAAAAGCACATGAGTGCTTATTCCATTATCCTCGATATAAATAAGTAAATAAATGAATAAACATTATGCTCACAATTTGACGACCCGGTTTGATTCCCGTTCGAGGGGATTATTTTTTTCCCTGTAGTTAACATCAGTGCTAACTCCACTTTCCTCCAAAAAGTCCTTCGGATGAGACAATGAACTGAAGCCCCGTGTGTGAACACACGCGCACATCTTGCGCGCACGTTCAATCCTGTTCC
>CM060322.1:45280241-45285241 GCA_030674155.1 Stramonita haemastoma | reverse complement strand
CAGGAATAACATCAAGATAAAAAGATAACCTCAGTTAAACAACTACAATTATAATGATCCAAATACCAAGAGCAAGAAACCATACCAAGTATCAAACAACAGGTAAGACAGAGATACAATAAAAAGGCTACAGAATGAAGTATGACAAAGGAAACGCCATAACAAAAAACAGAGACATTTCTCAAAACTAAAATTTACGACTAAGTATGACTGCATGTGTGCAAAATGTTGACGCCATGTTGGAAAAAATAAAGAAGTTAATTATCTTGACAGGAACTGACGTGCGATTGATATGGCTGTAGCTGTAGAAAAAAAAGTTGACGCCATGTCGAAAAAATGTTTTAAAAGTTAATTCTCTGGACAGGAAATGACGTGTGGTTGATGTGGCTTCAGATGTAAAAAAAAAAAAAAAAAAGTTGACGCGACATTGAATAAAGAAAGAAGTTAATTCTCTGGACAAGAAGTGACACGTGATTGTTCTGGCTTCAGATGTTAAAAAAAAATGTTGACACCATGTTAAAAAAAATATATAAGTTGATTCTCTGGACAGGAAGTGACGTGTAATTGTTCTGGCTTCAGATGTAAAAAAAAAAAAAAAAAAAAAAAAGGTTGACGCCATGTTGAAAAAACAAAAAATATGTAAATTTTCTGAATAGGAAGTGAAGTGTGGCTGCTCTGCCTTGAGATGTTAAAAAAACTTTGACACAATGTTAGACAAATGAAAAAATAGAATTCTCTGAGCAGCAAGTGACGTGTGGTTAATGTTGCTTCAGCTCAGATGTTAGTAAAAACAGTTAATGCCATGTTGAACAAAGAAGGAAGTTAATTCTCTGGACAGGAAGTGACGTGTTGTTGGACTGGCTTCAGAAGATGCCGAGAAAAGGCGGCCAGTGTCTCAGCTTTTCGCATCTCCTCCCCCATGAGAGGCAGTCTGGTGATGTGGAAATCCTCCTGGTACAGATCCTCAATCTGAAAAATAGGAGGGAAGACATGTGTACCGATCAGCATCCTCTTCACACATCAGCACTGTAGCTTTGGAGGCCTTTTTCCTTAGCCCTGGCTGTAACGGTGTAGTTGGTACGTGCTTTATGATGTATGTGTGTAGTATATATTGAATGTACTATGTTGAAACCAACTCGTTCGAAAAGGGTTTGGTTGGTTGGTTGGTTGGCTGGATTCAAACTTTTATAGAGCATATGACCTCCCTCTCTACATGTTGAGGAGAAGGATGGCGATGATAATGGATATCTCGGTTGTGAGGTTGATGTAGATGCTGAAGGGGATGATGGTAACGATGGTGTATATGTGGAATGTGATAGTGGTGATGATGATTCTGATGTAGATGTGAAAGATGGCGATAATGACGTAAGTGCTGCTGCTGATGATAATAGTGGTGGGGACAGTAATATATATGTTACAGATGATGATGGTGACGATGATATAGATATTGAAGATCGTGGTGGCGACAATTATGTATATGTTGAATATGTTGAAGATGACGATGAAAACTATGATGTAGATGATGAGGATGATTATCGTGACAATTTGTGACAATTTGTAGATAGTGAAGATCATGATCGTGACAGTGATAAATTTTACAGGTTGACGAAGATGATGGTAGAATAGATGATGAAGAAGATCGTGTCGATGATGATAATGTAGATGATGTAAGTAATGATAATGATGTTGACATACTTGCTGCAGCTGCTGCTGCAGATAATGAGATGCTGATGGTGATGTTTATGTAGGTGCTGAAGATGTCAATGAGGATGATGATAACTGGAAAATATTGAGTGTGATTCTGTTTACTCGAACAATTAGATATTGCGAAATAGCTGAAAAGGTTTTCTGCGATGATGTGTACCTTCCCCCTGCTCCAACCATGTTTTGTATAGTGGCCCAAGGTCCGAAATACAATAAAACTTTTCAGTGCTCAGTGTCTCTGTCTCTGTCTGTTTGTCAGTCTGTCTGTCAGTCTGTCTCTGTCTCTGTCTCTCTCTCTCCCTCTCTCTCCCTCCCTCCCCCTCTCCCTGCCCCTCTCTCTCTCTCCCCTCTCCCCCCTCCCTCTCCCCCCTCCCTCTCCCCCCTCTCCCTCTCTCTCCCTCTCTCTCCTCCTCTCCCCCTCTCTCTCCCTCCCCCCTCCCTTATTCTAGCTCCGAAACAAAAAAAGAGACAAACATCAACATGACGTGACGCCACCACACAAACACTTCCCTTACACCTCCTCCTCCTCCTCCTCCTCCTCCTCCTCTCCTTCTTCTAGCACTAGTTGGGGTCACCAGTGCTGACCAATTTATTTATTTATTATTTATTTATTTATTTATTTATCTATTTATTTATTTATCTATTCTTTTATATCGAAAATAACGGAATAAGCAACTCATGCGCTTTTTTTTTACATCCAGTCCCCCGTGTGTATGCAGTTTTTTTTGTAAATCATGTTATCTGTTCCCACCGCGGCACACGATGGCCTACTCTTACGAAAAGCGGAACGAACAGGATTTAACGTGTGCGTGAGATGTTCTGCGTGCGTTCGCACACGGGGGCCTCGGTTTATTATAGTTTCATCCGAAAGGACCAAGGACTCATACCTGGGCCAAATACCTCGGTTTATGATAGTCTCATCCCAAAGGACCAAGGACTCATACCTGGGCCAAATACCTCGGTTTATGATAGTCTCATCCCAAAGGACCAAGGACTCATACCTGGGCCAAATTTATCGGTTTATTATTGTCTCATCCCAAAGGACCAAGGACTCATACCTGGGCCAAATACCTCGGTTTATTATATATAGTCTCATCCGAAAGGACCAAGGACTCATACCTGGGCCAGATACCTTGGTTTATTATAGCCTCATCCGAAAGGACCAAAGACTCATACCTGGGCCAAGTACCTCGGTTTATTATCCTTCGGATGAGACTATAAACCGAGGCCCCGTGTGCGAACGCACGCAAAACATCTTGCGCACATGTTAAATCCTGTTCCGCTTTTCGTAAGAGTAGGCCATCGTGTGCCGGTGGGAACAGATGACAATATTTCAAAAACTGCATACACACGGGGACCGGATGAAAAAAGCACATGATTGCTTATTCTGTTATCCTCGATATAAAAGAATAAATAAATAAATAAATAATTCAATAGTCTCATCCGAAAGGACCAAGGACTCATACCTGGGCCAAGTACTTGTCCTGCAGTTTCTGGCGGGCTGCGCACAGCTTGCAGGGTCTGTCTCCAGGCTCTGGGATGTTCAGTTGGTTGACCACGATGTTGTGGGTGTCTATGCCGAATTTACTGAGCTGGTGAATCAGTCTCTCGGTCTCATAAAGGGGCAGGAACTCCGCGAGGCACACACACACGAAAGTGGTCTTTTCCTGAAAGGGAAACACAGAGAATCATGGGTGGATATTAATTTCTTCTGCCTGTGTGTCAGTTGTAATTTTAAATCTTGTGAAAGAAAGAAAAGAAAAAAAAAGCAGGATTGATATTTCATGCTCTTGTTAGGGGCTGAGTTCTTGACTAGTTTCCAGTTCTTGGAAGTCTTGTAAACTACAGTCTAAAAAAAAAAAAAAGAGGAGGGGGGGGGGGGGGGGGGGGGGGGGGGGGGGGGGGGGGTTAAAGGTGAAGGTGTTTTTTATAACTCATGCGGTGTCGATGGGGAGCGAGGTGTCAGACACCTCAGCTTCCCTAGGGGCCAAAATAGATGGTGGTGCCAAATCTCCTCTCCCTCACTGCTTTACCTTTCTTCCCTGACCCTAAAGAGGGCAGAGACAACCATCGACAGCTGGGTTTCTTTATTTCATTTATCTTATTCTTTTGCTTCGAGAATAACAGAATAAGCACCTTAGTGCTTCTTTTTACATCCAGTCCCGTGTGTATGCAGTTTTTGTTAATTTTGTCATCCGTTCCTATCGGCAAACATTGGCCTACTCTTCCGAAAAAGCAGAACAGGCTTTTAACCTGTGCGCAAAATGTTCTGCGTGTATTCCCATTAGGGACCTCGGTTTATAGTCTCATCCGAAGAACTTTTGGGGATAGTGGAGTCGGCACTGATGTTAACTCCAGAGGAAAAAAATCCTCTGAACGAGATTCGAACCGGGTCAGCAGATCACGAGCGCATCACTCTGACCACCAGGCTATCCTGTTCCCATTGTGCAGTCACTTTGGAGCTATAATGTCAATCTTGAATAAGATCATTCATTAAAAGACCTGACATTTCGAATAAAGAAATTAGTGTGTGGATATATGACAGACAGAAATAGTAAAGTTTAAACAAGTTATTCCACAATATCACTCTCTTACACGTGGTCTGAGTACTGAGCCATCCGGTCCCCTTATAAATATATATGTATATATATATATATATATATATATATATATATATATATATATAATATATTATATATATATATATATACAGAGAGAGAAACAGAGAGAGAGAGAGAGAGAGAGAGAGAGAGAGAGAGGAGAGAGAGAGAGAGAGAGAGAGAGAGAGAGAGAGAGAGAGAGAGAGAGAGAGAGGAGAGAGAGAGGAGAGAGAGAGAGAGAGGTGAGAGAGAGAGAGAAACAGAGAGGCAGAGACAGACAGACAGACAGACAGACAGACAGACAGAAAGAGAGACAGAGACAGACAGACAGACAGACAAACAGACAGAGATATGAGATAGAGAGAGATATGAGACACAGAGAGAGATATGAGACAGAGAGAGATAAATGAGAGAGAGAGAGATATGAGAGAGAGAAATATGAGAGAGATATATATGTATAAGAGAGAGAGGGATATAAGAGAGAGATATATATGAGAGAGAGACATATAAGAGAGAGAGAGATATGAGAGAGAGATATGAAAGAGAGGGATATAAGAGATAGAGAGATATTAGAGAGAGATATGAGAGAGAGAGGGATATAATATATATATATATATATATATATATATATATATATATATATATATATATATATATATATATATATATATGAGAGAGATAATTATGAGAGAGAGA
>CM060322.1:45260241-45267741 GCA_030674155.1 Stramonita haemastoma | reverse complement strand
CACTAGGCCTAGCTTGTTGTGAGGGCTAGGCTATTGACAGCTTCGTACCCCTCCCTCCACCTCTGCCGCTACACGCTACGCTACACGGGGAGAGGGAGTGACGGGGAGTGACGCCCTGCTCTTCTTGTGTCCAGCCTCAAGTGGTTTTGTGCTGTAACACTCCAGTGGGACTGCCTTCAATCTAAACATCTGTAGCAGACGACATTTCAAAGGCTTCATCAACACTGCAGCTGACTGCCCCCTCCAGGTTTACTTCTCAACAGGTGGTTTTATTCTCTGAACTCTGAACTCTGCTGTTGAGTGGCTATTACTCAACTCCGGTTTTCTTTGGTGATTGGACTTCCTTAAAAGTTCGTATCATCTGGAAATTATTTTTCTTTTTTTGAATTTTAGTGTACTTGCTAGGGGTAAATTTTGGTCACCTCTGAATCTGTTATTACTGACAATAGTTGATTCGAATGCAGCAACAACAACAAAAATCCTGTTACAGTTTTGTCCTTAACAAAATCGTTCCAGTACTGGACTATAAAAGTGAGCCAGGACTGACCACATTGTACCCAAGTGTGTCAAGCAGATTATCATCCTATGTGTAAAGGATTTCAAGCTTATGTCACCCTCACTGTCTAGGCCTACCCAAGCTCATGCCCTGTACTGTGTCTCCTTACCATGGTAATATCTCCTCTTAGTGTCCCCAACAACTCTGTGCTGAGCCTTTGATTGCCTTGCTCTTACCCCCTCCCTTCCCTCCACCCCTCTTCCTCCTTTTTTATTTTTATTTTCTTAGTTTTTATTTATTTTTTTAAAGTCCATATTGTTAGTCTGGGGTGATTGAAACTGCCGCCATGGCCCTGTGTACAGTGAAAAATGCCATGTACTTAAAAATGTAAACTGTAGGACTAAGGACCATGGGTTAAAAAGCACAAGAATCACTTTCCCCCATATTCACCCCACTCCATCTCACATCTCCAATCCTCTTGTCTCCCCCCCCCTCCCAATATGTCTGCTGTCACCAATGACACCCAATGTAACTGGGTCCCCCAAATAGATATCAAGATAGACACAAAACAATTAACTTTTCAAGTCCCATTCCCACTGCTTCCATTAGCAAGATCTGTTTTTTATAAACGTTACATGTGCAGTGTCAATAATCAACCAGGTTTCAATGCATATTGGAATGATTATACAAAGCCTAACAAACCCATTTCCTTCAGTGTCAATGGCGACTTCTCTGATATCCCCACCACTCTACCCAGTGACGAACTATACAAGACCAAAATTCAAGTTAACTGTGCTGACAGAAAACTTATCACCATCACCACTTTTTACACAACAGGAACTGTGCTTGTACAAGGGAACTTGTGCAGAAGATGGCTCAGAAACGAGTTTCAATCACTCATTCAGGTGATTCGAGCCATCTTCAGTCTGACAAGAAGCAAAGAGACCCAACCAAACCTGGACGAGGCTGTGCGAGACCTGTCGGAACTACCCCTACCCCAACTCAAACCTTCCAGATCTGGTAGGATAATTCCCCAGGATATCCCCTCCCCGTCCAGGAGTCCCTGCCTCCACAAATTGCCCCATTGATCAATCCCACCACCAGCCCACCACCCAATCCTGATGATCAACTGCCTGATCTATCACCACCCTCACCCCCACCAGTCCAGCAGTCAGGCCAGGTTAACTCACCTGTGGGGAACTCAAAACAAAGCAATTCACAAAACAGAGTACAAACACCACACTCACACCCTGTGCAGATACATGGTCTCCCTCACACAGCTGAAAACAGGAAAGAGATCAAAACTTGCTGTCAATCCAACAATCAGCTAAAAATCAACTCACAAAATACACTGACTCATACTGTGCAACATGTTTCCCAATCAGTCACTCATCCTCACAAAAAAACACATCACCTTCCTCGTTTCCTCTGCAAACATACACCAACCCAAACTTTACGACTGAAACAAAAAATACATTCACTATCCACTTCAATCAAAAAAAACACAAAAGCCTTAGGTTCTCTCACCAAGGATGTTTTCAAACTGCAAAAAGAAAACCATGACTTAAAGACAGAACTGAACCAGCTGAAACACACAGTATCAAAAGAACACACACCAAAGCTCTCAGCTGAACAGTCAGATGAAGAACAAGATGCTCTCCTATCATTCTTCCCAACCACCAACCGATTCTCTCTTCTCTCCCAGGAGGAGGAAAACAAAAAACAATGTATTCATGACAACACTGACCAGAAGCCAGCCCCAGCTGATTCAACCCCACCATTACCACAAGACACAGTCAACACTGTCAAAATCAACAACCAAACAGACTCTGTCAAACAAACCGCCAACACCACCAAAGAAATCAACAACCAAGCAACAACCAACACTGTCACCACTATCAAAAACAACAACCAAACAGACTCTGACCAACAAACCTCCAACATCCCTGAGGACATTGATCAAAACCCAAATGTATGGACAAAAGTCTCTCTCAAAAAAAGAAGAAAAGACACAAAACTCCAAACACACACTTCTGAAGTACAACAAACTACTACCAACAGCACTCTCACACCACGCCAACAACTTGCAGAACATAGAGTACACTCCAACACAGCTAATCTCATCTTAGGTGACTCAGTAACACGACAGATCAAATCTGATATTTTATTTTACAAAGGCAAAAATCAAAACATCAGTATCTCAGGTCTCACTGTCGATGACCTTATTCATTGGCTCCATCACATTCCCAACAACAAAGAAGTACAGCTCATCATTTTTCACACAGGAATCAACACATGCAAACACACAGCTATCACAGAAAGTAAATGGACACAGCTCATCAAAAACTTCAAACATGTGTTCCCCCGAGCCAGGCTGCTGGCATCATCCATCATACCCCCAATGGGACAGCACCCTCTAAAGAAAACTGTCAGCATTTCCAACATATCCCTAGCCAAAGTGTGTGATGCAGAAAACATCCCATTTGCAGATCACACTACCATATTTACAACCTCCAGTGGGGCCCCACGCAAAGATCTTTATTCTGACCCTCTTCATCCCAGCCCCAAAGGTGCAGACAGGTTAGCATACAACCTCAAATATGCCGACCCAAGACATAAACGACAGCCACTCCTGACAACACCCACTAAACGACCTACTGACGAACATATGACCCAACCACCATCCCTAGTATACAAAGGGTATCATCGACACTCCAGTGTTCCTGGATACCCTTTCTCAATGCAGATGACTGGACACCGTCCCACCCCCCAACCCCAGAATGACAATGTCTGGGCCAACAGACAATCCCTCCGACAACTACATTCAGTGACAACCCTGCGGTCTCCCCACCAGCCCCCACCCTACCCAGCAGTACCCTTTACCAGACCTCACCCAGCTCCAGCTTTCCAAACAAATCTTCCTTACCACAAACGCAACATAGCATACACCATAGAAACTCTGGTGTGATAATGTCACACTAACCAACACTACAAGAATGTATAAGTGTATGCAGTATGTTTGTGTGTATGCGTATACATGTTTGGACATGCATACGAATATGTGATATGTTTATGCATATATATATATATATATATATATATATATATATATATATATATATATATATATATATATATATATATATATATATATATATATATGTTACACACATACACACGTGTGTGTGTGAGCCTGTGAGGAAGATGGTAGTATATTGTGCATGTGTACAAGTGTGTGGACACAACTCTACCTTTCAACTATAAGCTGATCAAAAATAGTGAATCAAGATTGTGAAGACTGATATTTGTGCAACTGGGACCCATGGTCTTGAATTGTCAACTTGTGACAGAGTGAGACTATAGATATACCAGTTTTTCTGTGCTCCAGGGACGCCCACCCAACCCAGTGCTCCCATTGTGTAGCAAACTGTGACTGGTCATAGCCAGACATACTTAAACTGAAAAGACAGTGACTGTATCTCCTGGATCTTGCTGATTGTGCATCAACCTTTTGTTTCTCATTTTGTTTTGGTCATTGCCGACCATACTTAAACTGAGAAGACTGTGACTGTATCATCTGGATCCTGCTGATTGTGCGTCAACATTTTGTTCTCAGGAATTGTGCTGACTGAGAATCAAGATATACTTTTATTATTTTCACTTCTGTTACATTGTTGTTGTTTACAGGTGTTGCCTGGCATAGTATTGCCTCGATTATTCTTGTTAATTTTGGCTATTGTTTTTTTTCTTTTTAAGCTTTGTCCTGCCTTATCTTATTTTATGTTTTGAAGTTTTCCACATTTGTTGTTGTTGTTGTTTGGGTCCTTTCCAAAACATCTCCTTTTTTCTATAATTATCTGTACCACATTGATTTTTGTTTCTCAAGAAGGCTGACATTTATTTGACTGAGTTATTGTATCATTGTGTGTTATATGTAGAGTGATTTTGGTTTACTTCTTCTTAATTCATTCATCCCCTACCCCCAATCAAGTGCTAAGAGATCCCCCCCCCCCCTATTAGTAATTTACAACATATTTTTCATTTTCCCCATTCACCAAATAAGGCAAATTGCAACACATCATTAATTTCTCACCAAACTACCAATAACAGATGCATCCAAGACATACTACCTGGCCCTCCAAGGATGGCTTACGAATTTGCCACCTAAACATAAACCATGCAATTAACAAAATCGAAGATATATCTACACTCATAACAAATCAAGGTAAACCATTTCACATACTAGGGCTTTCTGAGTCAAGGCTCTCAGAACATATAATGGACACTGACATACACATACCAGGTTATAAAATCTTGCGAAAAGATCCACAAAAGCCAAAAGAAACGGGTGTCTTAGTCTATATTAGCGAATCTGTAACATTCAAACGTCTCCCTGATCTAGAATGTCATGAAATAGAAGCTATCTGGATTGAACTTTCAGTAAAAGGTACACGGCCTGTTGTAATGGGGTTCTGTTACAGGAATCCAACAGAAAGAACAAATTGGTTAGACAAATTCGACTCCATGATGAATGAAGCCCTACTTGAATCTCAGGAACTAATCTTACTTGGCGACTTCAATATTGACCTAAATAAAGTACATAATCAATGGACCCAAATTATGAATTCATTCAATCTTCACCAATTAGTTAAATCTCCCACGAGAGTCACATCAAATTCAAGCACACTAATTGACCATATCTATGTATCAAACCCTGAAAACATCATAGAAACATGTGTCCCTGTCTATAACTGCAGTGATCACTACCCAGTCTGTGCCACATGGTCAAAAAAAGGAACAAAAATTCCCAAACCTGGCCACAAAACTATAACCTATCGCTCTTTTGCAAAGTTTAATGAACAACTTTTTCTCCTAGAATTATGTAACTCCACACTCTCGGAAACATTCAACATTACTGATCCAGACTTAGCTATTGAGTTCTGGATAAAAACATTCACTGAAATCTATAACAAACATGCCCCACTAAAAACCATTAGGATCAAACACGTCCCCAAACCCCCTTGGCTCACAAAGGAACTAGAGGAAGCATGTTACCTTAGAGATTTCCTAAAAGAACACAAATATTATGAGGAGTCAAAAAAATTACGAAACGCCATAATCTCACAAAAACGGCGTGAAAAAAAGAAATATTTTCAAGACTTACTATCTTCCAAACAAAATTCAAAGACAGTATGGCGAGCTATAAATCAAATAACAAAAAATCAATCATCCTCCAAATCAAATGTAATCAAAGACATCTCTGCTGAAAAACTTAACAACCACTTCATCAATGTTTCTTCCAACGTAATTAGCAATGATAACTCAGAGTCCAATGATCTTAATGAATTAAAACAATACTGCCAAGAAAAGCATATTCCTTCAAAACTTCACATACCTTTCATGTCTGTCTCAGAGGTCTACAACTATCTGACACACCTCAAACAATCAAGAACGCGTGGTCTTGATGGAATAGACAGCAGTATACTAAAACTATCAGCTCCAGTTATCACAGACACCCTAACATATATATATAACCTCTGCCTTGATAAGAACTATTTCCCCAATGCCTTCAAATGTTCTAAAGTAATCCCCATCTACAAGTCAGGTGATACTTCTGATCCTTCAAACTATAGGCCCATCTCCATTATACCGATCCTTTCAAAACCACTGGAAAAACATATGAATAAACACTTAGTCCGTCATACAGAAATCAACAACTTACTTCATCCTAATCAGTCTGGATTTAGACAAAAGCACTCGTGTCATACAGCACTAACCAGTCTTGTAGATAATTGGCTATCGAACATCAATGACAATAAATTTTGCGGAGTATTATTTGTTGATTTCAAAAAAGCATTTGATACAATTGACCACAAACTTCTCCTTAAAAAGCTAAACCTGTATAACATTTCTACAAAAACCCTAGGACTACTTGATTCATATCTTACAAATAGGCACCAGTGTGTCTCAATAGCTACATCAACATCCAAACTAAAGCCCATTCATTATGGAGTACCACAGGGATCCATATTGGGCCCTATTCTCTTTTCATTATACATAAATGACCTTCCTCTACATATCAATGCCAAATGCGAACTATTTGCAGATGACACAACCATACATACGAGCCATAACGACATTGACTATCTTACAACCTTACTACAAAAAAGCACTGACGACCTTGTCAAATGGACAGAACTGAACCACATGTCTATTCACCCCCAAAAAACAAAATGCATGCTTATCACCACCAGACAAAAGCGACAAAATTTACCACATAAACTATTTCCAGTTCACATAAAAAAGGAAGCAATTGAACAAACCTCTCACCACAAAGTTCTAGGAGTGACAATTGATGAAAATCTCAGCTGGTTCTACCACATATCTCATCTATGCAAATACTTGTCCAAAAAAGTCTACCAGTTGATTAAAATTAAACACTTTCTCGATTACCATTCAAGGAAACTGTTTTTTCAAGCTTATATACAATCCTCAATAGACTATGCTGCAACCCTGTGGGACTCTGCCAGTGCAAATATCATGAAACCGTTACTAAGTCTGTATAAACGTGGTCTCAAACTGGTCCTTCTGAAGAAAACAACCTTGCTAGAAGGGGATTATACTCAGTTAAATATCCTTCCCCTACACCAAAGACTAAAATATAACAAAGGCATCATCATGTTCAAGATACTGACAGGAAATGTCCCCACATCCTTAAAAGACAAATTCCCAATGAATCATTCCAGAAATACGGTAAAGCCAAGTGCCCCAATCCCAAGAATAGACTTGTTCAAAACTAGTTTACTATACTCAGGCCCTACGCTATGGAACTCCCTCCCTGACTCAATTAAACAGCATCAATCATTAACAACCTTCAAAAATCACCTTCTAATCCACTTGATGCATCAAAAATAGCAAACCACACTTCTCCCCTCTCAAACTATCTGCCCTCTCCCTCCTCACTTCTCTCTGATTATGATGATCTTATGACCTTCAATCATGAG
>CM060322.1:45252741-45255241 GCA_030674155.1 Stramonita haemastoma | reverse complement strand
ATATATATATATATATATATATATATATATATATATATATATATATATATATATATATATATATATATATATATATATATATATATATACAATGAAGAAGAGCAGATAAGCACGTTAAAGATCCCGTATTTCATGCCAGCGTTCAGTGGGTTAAGAAAACACGAACAAACCTAGCATACATCCTCGAAGTCAGAATGCGGCTACCTTCGTGCTGGGCCAAAAAACGGTCGCATAGGCAAAAAAATCTCACCAATGGAGAATAGAGAACCTGGAAGCTCTAGCCGAAGACCAGGAGAAAAAAGTTTTGTTTCAGCTTTGCAACCCCCCCCCCCACACACCACCACCACCCCCACCCCCACCACCCTCGGCCACCCCCACCCTCCTTCTGCCCGGCTACCCAGGAAGGAAACAAACCAAACGAAAATCCTTATTTGGAGGAAGTCAATACAATTGTTCAAAGTCCTCTCACACAAACACAGATATCATTAACAGCAACAACACTATTGTGTAGTAGAAATAGGGGAAAAAGTAACAATAATTATGGTCAGCAGTATTAGAACATTAATTATCTTTTTTTTCTGTTCCTCGGCTGAAACTCTGGTAGTGAGATATTTTTTTTGCATATACCACCATTTTTTTTGCCCAACATTATTAAGTCAGCCGTATGCCGACTTAGGGGATAGTGTTTGAAACAAGACAGTAGTGTGCATGCGTTGTTTTTATATCTGTATTTTATTATCCGTTCTTAAAAATTAAATGTAAAGGTTTCCCTTAACCTATGTGGTCGACGGGGAGCGAGGCATCAGAGACCTCAGCTTCTCTAGGGGCCAGCATATTGAGGGCAGCGCCCATCTCCTCTCCCTCGCTGCTTTACCTTCCCTTGACCCCAAAGAGGGCAGGTACCCATTTACAGCTGGATGAACTGGGATACTATACTGAAGCCAAGGCGCGCAAACGGTCATCCATCCACTTGGCAACCACGCTCGACGCTGCTTAACCTTGGCTGGGGTGGAAAGCGAGTGCTCTGACCACTGAGTTTTCCCGTCCCCTGTCCTGTTCTTACCAGCACAAATAGTACACACTTCCGAAGAGGCAGAATAGGTTTTAGCATCTGTGCAAGATGTTCTGCGTGCGTTCGTACACAGTGCCTCGACCTTTAGTCTTATCTGAAGATATTTCTAGGGAGGGGAGTCAGTGTTGATGTAAACTTCAGGGAGAAAAATCCCCTGGAACGAGGGTCTCGGTGGTGTCTCAATCCCAGGCCGTCAGGTCACGAGGCGCAACACTCTAACCACTAAACTATCCCACCCCCTCCTCCCAGTATCAAGTTACTTCAGCTGTAAAGATTTATCATACACCTGATGAAGGAAAATCGTGATAGCAGCTGAAAAATCATAGAGGAAGGAGAAAAACCAACTTCAGGCGAAGTGTTGATTATGAGGATGATTATTATATTGATGATTGATGATAATAATCATGATTATGATGATAACGAGGGTGATGATAACAACAAATAAAATGATTTATGTTTGCCTGTCTGTTTGTGTCTTTATCTTTCTGTCTGTGTGTCTGTCTGTTAGTCTCCGTGTTTGTTTGTGTCTCTATCTTTCTGTCCGTATGTTTGTCTGTTAGTCTCTGTGTTTGTCTGTTTGTGTCTCTATCTTTCTGTTCATATGTCTGTTAGTCTCTGTGTTTGTGTTTTTATCTTTCTGTCTATGTGTCTGTCTGTTAGTCGCTGTGTTTGTCTTTTGTGTCTTTATCTTTCTGTCTATGTATCTGTCTGTTAGTCGCTGTGTTTGTCTGTTTGTGTCTCTATCTTTCTGTCCGTATGTCTGTTAGTCTCTGTGTTTGTGTTTTTATCTTTCTGTCTATGTGTCTGTCTGTTAGTCGCTGTGTTTGTCTGTTTGTGTCTCTATCTTTCTGTCCGTATGTCTGTTAGACTCTGTGTTTGTGTTTTTATCTTTCTGTCCGTATGTCTGTCTGTTAGTCTCTGTGTTTGTCTGTTTGTGTCTCTATCTTTCTGTCCATATGTCTGTCTGTTAGTCTCTGTGTTTTGTTTGTGCCTTTATCTTTCTGTCTGCATTTCTGTCTGTTAGTCTCTGTGTTTGTGTCTTTGTTTTTCTCTCTGTTTGTCTGTTTATTAGTCTCTGTGTTTGTCTGTGTGTTTGTGTCTCTATCTTTTTGTCTGTACGTCTGTCTGCTAGTCACTGTGTTTTTCTGTTTGTGTCTGTATCTTTCTGTCTGTATGTCTGTTTGTTAGTCTCTGTGTTTGTGTCTGTCTCTTTTCTGTCTGTCCGTCAGCCTTTTTCATGTCTGTCTCTTTGTGTATCAATTTTTCTGTCTGTCTATCTGTTTGTCTCTCGCTCGCTTTCACACGCACACACACACACACACACACACACACACACACACACACACACACACACACACACACACACACACACTCCGAACAGTAAAATCACAAAGCACAGCAACACACACACACACACACACACACACA
>CM060322.1:45240241-45245241 GCA_030674155.1 Stramonita haemastoma | reverse complement strand
GGACTTTTGGGGAGAGTGGAGTCAGTACTGATGTTAACTCCAGGGAGAAAATCCCCTCGAACGGGAATCGAACCAGGGTATGCGAGCGGAATGTTCTGACCACTAGGCTATCCTGGTCGTTTGGGGAGCGAGGTGTCAAAGACCTCAGCTTCTCTAGGGGCCAGCATATTAAGGGCGGCGCCCATCTCCTCTCCCTCGCTGATTTACCTTCCCTGACCCTAAAGAGGGTAGGTGCCCATTTACAGCTGGGTGAACTGAATTGGGGGACTGTGTTGAAACCAAGGCGCGCAAACGGTCACCCATCCACCTGGTAACCATCCTCAATACTTCAGCCTTAGCTTGTGGAAAGCCAGTGCTCTGACCACAGAGCTACCCCACCCACCAATGAAATTCAAAAATGACCATAAAAAAAAGAAGAATAAAACGATAAAACAAAAAGTCAACCTATCTAACGAAATCAAAAAATTACATAACTCGAAATGAAACGATACAGGTAAAAAAATACAGAAAAATCAAAACATCAAATAAAAAAAAAAAGAACTACAAAAAACGCACACATACAACTTTTTTCTGTTCCTCAGCAAGATCTCCGAGGTTCAACCAAAGTTGAGATTTTGCGTATGTGACTTTTTATACCCACCATGAAGGTAGCCGCATTCCGACTTTGGGGATGTAAGCTGGGTATGTTCATGTTCTCGTAACCCACTGAACATTAACATGAATTACGGAGTCTTTAACGTGCTTATTTGATCTTCTGCATGTGTATATACACGAAGGAAATTAAGACACTGGCAGGTCTGCACTTGAAGTTGTCCTGGGAGATATCATAAAAATCCCCAGCCTTAACTCACAAGATGCTACCGTAATTCGAACCCAGGACTTCATGGACCCATAAGATTGAGGTGGAACGGTCTTACCCTCTCGGTTATATTATGCGGGTGGTGCGGTGGTTCGAATCCTGTTTGGGCCCAACATTTTTCCCCCATCCGTTAGATCATGAGTGGTGGTCTGGGTGCTAGTCTTTCGGATAAGATGATAAACCGAGGTCCCGTGTGTTACACATCATTATTTAGCGCACGTAAAAGAACCCACGGCGACAAGAGGGTTGTTCCTGGCAAAATTCTGTAGAAAAAACCCACTATGATAGGGAAACAAATACAACTGCAGACAGGAAAAACCAAAAAAAAATGGTAGGCGCTGTTCTTGTGGCAATGCGCTCTCCCCGGGGAGAGCAGCCCGAATTTCTCACTGAGAAATCTGTTGTGACATAAAGTGGTATAAATAAATAAATAAATAAATAAATAAATAAATGATTAATTAATTAATCCTACCATATTGTCTCTAATAGATCGGATGATTGCCTGTGTTCCAACCTCACCTGAGCATCTTTTTCGAAGGTGGTGGAATCATTTTCATAGCCTTCAACGTACATACGAATGGTGGCCCCACTACTTCCCGTGCCGCTCAGACGGTAAATGATACGGGAGTCGTCTGTGAAGATAACGCGAATGCCCTGTAGAGAGAAACAGACTATACATCAACTTTATGGCAAATCACATTTATCCGAACTCCCTTTAGAAAGAAACAGACTATACATCAACTTTAATGCCACCACACATGTAGGAATTCCCTTTACAAAGAATCTTACTGTACATCAACTTAAAGGTAAAGGTAAAGGTGTCTCATAACCTGTGTGGTCGTAGGGAAGCGAGGTGTCAGAGACCTCAGCTTCTCTAGGGGCCAGCATAGTGAGGGCGGCGCCCATCTCCTCTCCCTCGCTGCTTTACCTTTCCCTGACTCTAAAGAGGGCAGGTACCCATTTACAGCTGGGTGAACTAGGGGGGGGGGACTGTACTGTAGCCACGACGCGCAAACGGTCACCCATTCAATTGGTAACCATGCTCGATGTTGCTTAACATTGGCTGGGGGAAAGCGAGCGCTCTGACCACTTAGATATCCCGTCCCCTTAACATCAGCTTCACAACAACAACAAAAAAAAACCCACAAAAAAACGCAGTCACAATTATCCGAATGCCCTTTAGATAGAAACAGACTACCATTATCACTACAACCAGCAACACCACCACCACCACCTCAACCATCACCACCACCACAACCACCACCAACAACCATCACCGCCACAATCATCACCACCACCAATACCAACACAACCACAACTACCAACACCAGCACAACCACCGACACCACCGCAACCACCACCAACAATAACACCACCACCATCACAAGCACCACCACCATCACCAATATCAAAACCAAAACCACAAACACAACAGCAACAGTGTCTGCAGGAGTTTGGCTGTTGCTTTTTTTTCGGAGAGGGGGGGGGGGGAGGGGTTGTTGTTGTTTTGTGTTGTTTTTGTTTTTTGTTGATGTGTTGGGTTTGTTTTGTTTTTTCGTTTTTTGTTTTGTTTTTTGGGGGGTTGGGGGCCGTTAACCGTTCCTTCTGGCACGAAATGGCTTACTCTTCCGAAAGGGGGACAGGATAGCCTGGTTGATTAGACCATTGCTCATTGCGCTCGTGATCAGCTGACCCGGGTTCGAATTCCCCTAGAGTTAACATCAGTGACGACTCCACTCCCGCCAAAAGTCTTTCGGATGAAACTACAAACCGAGGTCCCGTGTACAAAAGCACGCAGGAACATCTTGCGCATACGTTAAAACCTGATCAGATTTTCAGAAGAGTAGACCACAGTGTACCGATGGGAACAGGTGACAAAATTGACAAAACTGCAGACACATGTGGGATGGATGTAAAACTTTTTTTTTCAAGCGCAAGAGTGCTGATTCCATTTTCCTCGAAATAAAAGAATGAATAAATAAGTAACAAAAAAGAAAGAAAGAACAGACAGACAGGAAGACAGACAGGTATGTAGATATAAAAGAAAGCAAGAAAGAAAAAGACAGACAGACAGACAGACAGACAGACAGACAGACAGAAGGAAAGAAAGAAAGAAAGGAAGAAAGAAAGAAAGAAAGAAAGAAAGAAAGAAAGAAAGAAAGAAAGAAAAAAGAAAGAAAGAAAGAAAGAAAAGAAAAGAAAAAAGAAAGAGAAAAGAAAAGAAAAGAAAGAATCAAATGAATAAATAAATAAGTAAATAAATAAATAAATAAATACATAGAAAAATAAGCAAAGAAATAAAAAAGGCGGAACGGGCTTTTAATTTGTCCGTTAAGACAGTGTACCTGATTGGAGCTGACGCTCTCATCAACAGGATCGTTGTAGCAAAAGTTATCCATGGAAGCGACAGTGTATCTCTTGTCTCCACACACGAACCTCTTGCCTTCCGTCTTCTCGTCTGAGATCATGGCTTCCAAGTTCTTCATCATTTTCTGTGCCGGTTCTACTGGACAGTTCTCGTAATCGTAACTGTTATACAGAGAGAGAGAGAGAGAGAGAGAGAGAGAGAGAGAGAGAGAGAGAGAGAGAGAGGAGAGAGAGAGGAGAGAGAGAGAGAGAGAAGAGAGAGAGAGAGAGAGAAGAGAGAGACAGAGACAGAGAGACAGAGAGAGACAGAGAGAGACAGAGAGAGAGAGAGAGACAGAGAGAGACAGAGGAGAGAGAGAGAGAGAGAGAGAGAGAGAGGGGAAAATGGTTCTTGAAAATGAAAGTGCTTTGATTTTCTTCTGATTTATCAAATTTTTTGTGCATAGATTTTTGGAGTTCTTGGTTGTTTTGTATGGGGGATTTTTTTCGTCAGGTTAGAGCTCTGAGGTTCATCAATGGTGGGATTTTGTGTGTGGGACCGGTTTTTTTTTACTCACCATTAAGGTAGCCACAGTATGCTGTTTATGTTCGTGTTTCTGTATCCCACCAACATGACACGAGTTAGAGGATCTTTAACATGCATATTTCGATCTTCGGCATGTGTATATACACACAAAAGGAATTCAGGCACTTGCAGGTCTGCACTTGAAGTTGACCTGGGAGATCGTAAAACTCCCCACAACCCTTCATTAATTCACCAGACGTCGCCGAGATTCGAACCCAAGTCTTCATGGACCCATAGGGTTGAAGTCGAACGGCGTTAAGTTAATCAATCAACCACTCAGGTACTGCGTCCATCATAACAACAGAAATCACCAAATAGAAAACAAAACCTGAACCAAGTACTAGGCATCTCTCAGTCTAAGAAGACTTATGGAGTTGTGCTCTAGGCTCTAGGGCACAAAGCCTGGGTAAGTAAGTATGGAGGGCAAGCTGTTACCCATGCAGCAGACCCTTCTTCTCCATGACGCCGAAATGGTCCATTGGAAAGGCCATCGCCGATACGAATGGTTCCAGTGCCGTTACAGGAACCACCAGAACGTTGCTATATAGGCTTACAGCCCTGAACCACCCTGGGGACTACCAACTCCCCTGATTTTTCCTCAGGGATGGTGTCTAAAGGCGACACCTGTGTGCATGCTGGGGTTGGGGTTTTTTTTTGGGGGGGGGATTTTTTTTTTTTTTGGGGGGGGGGGCTGGTCATCTGCTCCTACCGTCACACAATATCCTGCTCTTCCAAAAGGCGGAACCACACCATAAGCTACACGCTTGTTGAAGCTGCTATGATTGTTTAATGCTGTGGTTTTTTCAATGTCTGTTCTCTCTTTTTTCTTTTTTTTTAATAAAACTTATTTAAACCTAAAGCGGGACGAGTTATGAACGTGTGTGCAAGATGTTTCTGCGTGCGCTCGCTTTTAAGGCTGTTGAAAAAATGTTGGTTAATCAATGTTGGTGAAATGTTTTTGGTGGGTTTTTTATTTATTTATTTATTTTATTTTTTGTTAGTTTTTTTTTCTACTTTTGTTTTTTGTTGGAGTTTTTTCTTTAGATAGATGATGGCTTGATAAAAAAAAAAAAGCAAATCAATGCTTATTCAATGTACCATCTGGAAATAAAAATTTGATTGATTTGATTGATTGATTGATTGATTGATTGATTGATTGATTGATTGATTGGTTGATTGATTGATTGATTGATTGATTTGATTGGTTGG
>CM060322.1:45230241-45235241 GCA_030674155.1 Stramonita haemastoma | reverse complement strand
AGAGACAGACACACAGAGACACACACAGAGACAAACAGACTGAGACAGAGACAGACAGATAGAGACAGAGAGACACAGAGAGACACAGAGACAGACAGATGTACAGACAAACAGACAGACAAAGAAGACCCCCTCAACTTACCCCATCTCCATCAAAAGCTGCCCCCAAAGCATGCTCGCCCGTCTCCATGGCGGTCACGAGGCCAGCTGCATAGGTCAAGTTGGGGTCAGGGTGAAGGCCACCGAAATCTTCCAAAGGTTCCACGTTGATGACGCTGTTGGGAGGCGCACCTAGCTCCTCCACAAAGATCCTCTGGACGTAAGGCCCCGTCACTACCGCCAACCAGTTCAGACACAACACAACACAACAGAACATAACAGCATGTACTGCCTGACTCCAGTCTCAGCATCTCTTCTTTTTTGTTAATTCAAAGGGTAAAGGTAAAGAGGGGCGGGATAGCTAAGTGGTCAGAGCGCTCGTTTTCCCCTAGTAAAGTTAAGCAGCGTCGAGCGTGGTTACCAGTTGGATGGGTGACCGTTTGCGCGCGCCTTGGCTTCAGTACAGTTCCCCCAGTTCACCCAGTTGTAAATGGGTACCTGCCCTCTTTAGGGTCAGGGGAAGGTAAAAGCAGCGAGGGAGAGGAGATGGGCGCTGCCCTCAATATGCTGGCCCCTAGAGAAACTGATGTCTCTGACGCCGCCTCGCTCCCCTGGCTACGACCGCCTAGGTTATGGGACACCTTTACCTTTTACCTTTTACCCCCGCTCACGTACATCTCCTCCACTCATAAACAGGAGCTGAGAGCATGCAGACTAGACTAGGCACCGTACATACATACCTCCATGCATGGAATCCAGCAGGATTTTCAGGGGGTAGTCACCCATGAACATGTCCCTCAGGGCCATGAAGTCAAACATCTCCTTCAACATCTGCACGTAGTCATTCAGGCTGTCGATCACGAACACCTCGAACGTCCCCTGCCCTTCAATCTGTAGAAACAAGTCAAGTTAAAAAGTTTAAGTCTGTCCCGAGCCTAAGGCTCATCAGGCCGGTGCTTATCCCGGTTTCTGTGGCGTTCAGCGACTGAGAGTCATAGACTCCCCCATGGATAGGACGTCAGTCTATCGCAGGGTTAACCCCCAACACAAGGTTGGTACCCCTTTTACACCTGGGTGGGGTGAGAAAATAGCCGTAAAGTGCCTTTTCCAAGGGCACAACGCCATAGCCGAAAGCTGGGATCGAACCCGCAACCTTTAGATTACGAGTCCAACGCCCTAATCACTAGACTACAGCGGCGGCTAGAAACAAGTCAAAGTCAAGTCCTTTTTTTTTTTTTGAAAAGAATGATGAAGCACGCATATGTTGGGGGTTTTTTGGTTTTTTACTTACAGTCCCAGCTCTTACCAGGGATAACACCAAGATTTTTTTTTAATCTCCCAAGTAACAACAACAATAGTATTAAAGTAAATAACGAAAAGCAAGAGACAAGAACAGTAACAAAACAGAAGACAAAGAAACAAGGACAGAAAGACAATAATGAAAACTTAACAAAAAAGACAACACATACAGAGTGCTTAGAAATAAGAAATAAACAATCAAATAATGATTACGATTTTTTAAATTTTTTAAGCCGTAATAAGTAAGCAGTAAAACAAGAAAACATGACGAGTTAGGCAACTGAAAGCATCATCCCTCCAACATCTGACAAAATATTTAGTCATATTAATCTTTTCTCTTTTTTTTGACAACGGGTCATGAGAGAGAAAAGGGAAAATGGCAGGAGGTAAGAGGATTAAAGACAGTGACTCTTTCCTCTTCATAGTCGAACGCTCAGACAAGATACAAGATACATCTTTTATTGTCCACTTAAGGTAAGGTAAAGGTAAAGGTGTCCCATAACCTGTGTGGTCGTTGGGGAGCAAAGCATCAGAGATCTCAGCTTCTCTAGGGGGCTAGCATATTGAGGGCGGCGCCCATCTCCTCTCCCTCGCTGCTTTACCTCCCCTGACCCTAAAGAGGGCAGGTACCCATTTACAGCTGGGTGAGCTGGGGGGGGGGGGGGGGGAGGATTGTACTGAAGCCAAGGTGCGTAAACGATCACCCATCCAACTGGTAACCACGCTCGATGCTGTTTAACTTTGACTTGGGGAAAGCGAGTGCTCAGTCATTGATTCATTCATTTATTCATACATTTCATTTATTCTTTTGTATCGATGATAATGGAATAAGCACTAATGTGTTTCTTTACATCCAGTCCCCGTGTGTATGCACTTTTGTAAATCTTGTGATCCCACTAGCACACAAAGGCCTACACTTACGAAAAGCGGAACAGGATTTACCGTGTGCGCAAGATGTTCTGCATGTGTTCACACACGGGGCCTCGGTTTATAGTCTCATCCGGAGGACTTCCGAGGGAAGAATGGAGTCAGCACTGATGTTAACTCCAGGGGAAAAAAAAACCCATCGACGGGAATCGAACCCGGGTCGTCAAATTGCCAGCGCAATGTTCTAACCACTAAGCTATCACGCCCCCAGGGTATTTTGTTTGTATTTCTGTACCACTTTGTCACAGCAGATTTCTCTGCGTGAAATTCGGGCTGCTCTCCCCGGGGAGAGCGCGTCGCCACAAGTGCAGTGCCTTCCCATTTTTTTTCTTTTTCCTGTATGCAACTGTATTTTGTTTCCCTATCAGCGTGGCTTTTTTCTACAAAATTTTGCCAGGGTCAATCCCCTTGTTGCCGTGGGTTCTTTTACGTGCGCTAAATAGTGATGTGTAACACACGGGGCCTCGGCTTATCGTCTCATCCGAAAGACTAGCACCCAGACCACCACTCAGGGTCTAGAGTGCTGACTCCACTCTCTCCAAAAGTCCTTCGGATGAGACTTTAAACCAAGGCACTGTGTGCGAAAGCACGCATGCGCACACGTTAAATCCTGTTCCGTTTTCGTAAGAGTAGACCATCGTGTGCCGGTGGGAACAGATGACAATATTTACAAAACTGCATACACACGGGGACTGGATGAATAAAAAAAAAAAAAGCATATTATTGCTTATTCCATTATCCTCGATATAAAAGAATCAATCAATCAATCAATAATGGATGGGGGAAAAGTTTGGGGCCCAAACAGGGTACGAGCCACCGCACAGTCCGACCCGGACTTTTTGCTTTCTAGGCAAGGCGCGTTACCACCTAGACCACCGATCCACCCAAGGGTATATATAGCTGGTGTTTACCTGGAATCTGTGGACGGCCTGGATATCCAGGTCACAATGGAGATCAGGGCAGAGGAGCAGGGTGGAGATCTCCTTGGTCAGTTTGGAGATAGCGTTGGTCACCGATTCTGGAGCCGGACCTGTTTGGTGTCAGGTAGGTATGATGGTTTTTCATCATCACATCATCATCATCATCATCATCATCATACATCATCGTCGTCGTCGTCGTCGTCGTCGTCGTCGTCGTCGTCGTCGTCATCATCATCATCATCATCATCATCATCATCATCATCATTATCATCATCGTCGTCGTCGTCGTCGTCGTCGCCGCTTGCTATCATCCTTTTTCATTTTCGTTGTCTTTCTTTGTGTGGTGTGTGTGTGGGGGGGGGGGGGGGGTGTGTGTGGTGTGGTGGTGGTGTGTGTGTGTGTGTGTGTGTGTGTGTGGTGTCGTGGTGTGTGTGTGTGTGTGTGTGTGTGTGTGTGTGTGCGCGCGTGTGTTTGTGTTTCTAAGTGGAACACGCGGCAGAGGTCAAAGAGAGAGCAACTGTTATATTATTTATGTGCATTGCGTACGTTTACTGTGTGGGACATTAAGTATTTGTGTGTGTTGTGTGTGTGTGTGTGTGTGTGGTGTGTGTGTGTGTGTGTGTGTGTGTGTGTGTGTGTGTGTGTGTAGTGTGTGTGAATGTTGTGTGTGTGCGTGTGTTTGTGTCTGTGTTTCTAAGTGGAACACGACGGCCAGAGGTCAAAGAGAGAACAGCTGTATATGTGCATTGCGTACGTTTACTATGTGTGACATTTAAGTATTCTGTGTGTGGTGTGTGGTGTGTGTGTGTGTGTGTGTGTGTGTTGTGTGTGTGTGTGTGTGTGTGTGTGTGTGTGTGTGTGTGTGTGTGTGTGTGGTTGTGTGGTGTTGTGTGTCTGTGTGTCTGTGTGCTGTGTGTGTATTGTGTGTGTCTGTGTGTGTATGTGTATGTGTGTGTGTGTGTATGTGTGCGTGCGTGTGTGTGTGCGTGCGTACATGAAACACAACACAGCCAGAGGTCAAAGAGAGAATGTCAGGAAGGAAACAGGAGTCAATGTCACAGTGACCCCGCCATTGGAGAGTTAGGGGCCTTGCTACTTATCACCGGAAACTATTTAGCAAACGCCATGATAGCCATCTTGATTAAATATGACAGTTAATGTTCTTACTGTTATCTTTTTTTCATGTTCAGTCATCATTCATGGTAACAGCAACAGCAGCAGCAGCAGTAATGGCAGTGGTAGTAGTTGTTGTAGTAGTCGAAGTAGTAGTAGTAGAAGTTGTTAGTAGTAGTAGTAGTAGTTAGTAGTAGTAGTAGTAGTAGTAGTAGTAGTAGTAGTAGTAGTAGTAGTAGTGTAGTAGTAGTTAGTAGGTGGTGGTGGTGGTGGTTGTAGTAGTAGTAGTAGTAGTAGTAGTAGTAGTAGTAGTAGTAGTAGTAGTAGTAGTAGTAGTAGTAGTAGTAGTAGTAGTAGTAGTAGTAGTAGTAGTAGTAGGAGGAGGAGGTAGGAGAGAGAGGAGGAGGAGGAGAAGTAGAAGCAGTAGTAGTAGTAATAATAATAGTTGTGGTTGTTGTTGTAGTTGTAGTTGCTGTTGTTGCTGTTATAAGTTTATTTCTTTTGTTTTGTTGTTTGTCATGGTGGTTGTGGTTGTTGGGGTTCTTCTTCGTTCTTTTCTTCGTACTTTCATTATTTTCTATAATTTATAAACAACTTTTTCCTGCCTTGGCTAGAGCTCCTAGCCAAGGAACTTTTTTTTTT
>CM060322.1:45212741-45227741 GCA_030674155.1 Stramonita haemastoma | reverse complement strand
GAGAGAGAGAGAGAGAGAGAGAGAGAGAGAGAGAGAGAGAGAGAGAGAGAGAATAGATAGATAGATGAAGATAATAGATAGATAATAGATAGATAGATAGATAGATAGATAGATAGATAGATAGATAGAGAGATAGAGAGATAGAGACAGAGACAGAGACAGACAGACAGACAGACAGACAGAGACAGAGAGACACAGAGAGACAGAGAGACAGAGAGAGTCTCCCCAGCTTACCCCATTAGCAGCACAGATCTGAATGATTTTCTGAACAGCCTCCTGGAGAAAGTAGCGCCCGTCACCCCCAACCAACAGCATGCTACCCTTGATCCTGTCACCCAGAGCTGCCTGTAGCGTGGCCTGCACATAGTTCTCCGTGTAGTTCTCCTGCTTGAACACCGAAACTGCTTTCCTCAGACCGCTGGTTCCAGGGTCCTGTCCCTCGTAAGGCGAGGTAGCCACTTGATGTACTCTGATGGACATGGCGAATTTCAGAGTTCTGGTCTGGGTTCTTTTTTTGTGTTGTGTGTTGTTGTTCGGTGAAGTAGGTTTGGTGGCTAGGTACTCTTGATGAGTAGTAGGCGTTGGTGTTGTTGTTGTGGTGATGATCACATTGTGTTGTTGTTGAATTTTGTTGTTGTTGTTGTTGGAGTTGTACACTTACACACAGCGTGGTAAAATGCGTGGAGGCGGGAGTGACGACGTGACTGGTACTGGTAGCCTAGCGCTGGTTCTAGGTGTTCGGAATTGGGGTTTTTTGGAGTTTTGTTTTTTGACGTCATGGAAAAAAAATGGTTGTGGTAGAATTACGTCATGGTTTGTTTTTGGCGTAGTTTAGGTTTCTTGATTTTGTGGTCTAGGCATTATGTACGATTTCATAATAAATATAGAAAAAAAGTGGGGTGGGGGTGGGGCATAGCTTTGTTTGATGTTTAATTCAGTACAAACAGAATAATAATAATAATAATAATAATAATAATAATAATAATAATAATAATAATAATAATAATAATAATAACAACAACAACAACAACAATAACGAAGGATGGAAACTTATATAACGCTATATCTTGTAAAAATAAAAATCAAAGCGTTCCAACAAGCGCGAACACTCGCGAGTGTGCGAGCGCGCGCGCGCGTGCACACACACACACACACACACACACACACACACACACACACCACGACACAGCTGTATAGACTTCAGCAGTTCATAACTCATTGCTGAGGTTATATAATTTTCCCCAGTAAGATCTCTTCTGTAGTTTTATATAATATAATATAATATAATATATATATATATATATATATATATATAATAATATACTGAATAAACGAAGAAAAGAGAGAAGAGAGAGAGAAGAGAAGAGAGAAGAGAGAGAGAGAGAGAAGAAAGAGAGATAGAGAGAGAGAATGCGGGTGTCATATCACCAAGTAGTGGAAGGACATTAAACAAAACAACAACAAACAAACAAAACACACACACAAAGGTTATACACTTTGGCAGAGTGATGGAGATTTCGGGAGATTTCGGTTTCTTTCATATATGTACAGGACAAATCTCTTTATTTCTTATTTTTTTTAATGAAATAAAAAAAAAAATAATAACGTTCAGACAAAGAGTTCCAAGCTCTGAGGAAATATTTGTAAGCGTGAATATAAACACGCTTCTGGATTTGTAAGGGATTATATCTTGTGTAGAAGAGAGTAATTCTACGAAATAGGTTTTTTTCTCGTTTTGTTTTGTTTTTGGGTTTTTTTTTGTTTTGTTTGTTTTTGTTTGTTTATTTTGTTTTGTTGTTTTGGGGGGGGGGGGTGTTGTTTTTTTTTAATTTTCGGGGGGAGGGGTGTCGAACTAAAAACAGCAACCTCTTAAAACATAGAAATCGTAGTACTCTTAGTACTCTCTCTCTCTCTCTCTGGCGACTGGATGTAAAAAGCCATGTGCTTATCTATTCCTCGATAAGTTCCTTCCTTGCCCTCTCTCTCTCTCTAAAACCCATATATAATAAAGCACTCTCTCTTCTATCTATCTCGTAATCTGCTCTTCTTCCTCTCTCTTCTTCTATATAACATATATATATAATATATATATATATTATATTATATATATATAAACAGAGATTGGGAAATAGAGCATTAAGAGATTGATGAATTCTCATAAGTTTATTTTGTAGACGATTTATAAATTTGAAACTTTAATGTTACAATGATTTAAAGGAGGAGAAACGTAAGGGAGAGAATTAAGAATAGAAACTGGTTTTTGCGGTTTTCCCTTGAACCTCACTTTAGAGAACAAGCCTGTTACATGTTCGTTTACAAGGAATTACTTAATGGTACCTTGAAAATCTCTGTTTCTATTTGCCATTCTTTTCTTTTCGTTGGGGAGTGGAGGGGGGGGAGATAGCTCAGTGGTCAGAGCGCTCGCTCTCCCTAGAGGGGACGATAGCCTAGTGTCAGAACATTGCGCTGGCAATTTGACGACCCGGGTTTCGAGTCCGGTCGAGGAAAGTTTTCTCCTGGAGTTAACATCAGTGCCGACATCCACTCTCCCCAAAAGTCCTTCGGATGAGACTTTAAACCGAGGCCCCGTGTGCGACGCACGCAGAACATCTTGCGCACACGTTAAATCCTGTTCCGCTTTTCGTAAGAGTAGGCCATCGTGTGCCGGTGGAACAGATGACAATATTTACAAAAACTGCATACACACGGGGACCGGATGAAAAAAGCACATGATTGCTTATTCTGTTATCCTCGATATAAAATAATAAATAAATAAATAAAATAACTAAATAAATAAATAAATAAATAAATAAGTCCAAGTTAAGCAGCGTCGAGCGTGGTTACCAGTTGGATGGGTGACCTTGTCTTCAGTACAGTCCCCCCAGTTCACCCAGCTGAAAATGGGTACCTGCCCTCTTTATGGTCAGGGGAAGGTAAAGCAGCGAGGGAGAGGAGATGGGCGCTGCCCTCAAAATGCTGGCCCCTAGAGAAGCTGAGGTTCCTGATGCCTCGCTCCCCCTGCCCTACGACCACATAAGTTATTGGGACACTTTTACCTTTACCTTCTTTTCGCTCCTTGGCTACAGTGCATGCGCTTTCTAAATTTGATCGTCTGTTTATTCTAGCACTTAATAGCCCACACTCTTCCAAAAGGCAGAACATGTTTTGACATGTGCGCAAGATGAAGGCTACTGTTGCGTGCGTTTGTAGCCTACACAGGAATTCGAATTATAGTCTCATCCCAAGGACTGTTTATTTATTTATTTATTGAATCTTTTATATCGAGGATAACAGAATAAGCAATCATGTGCTTTTTTTCATCCGGTCCCCGTGTGTATGCAGTTTTGTAAATATTGTCATCTGTTCCCACCGGCACACGATGGCCTACTCTTACGAAAAGCGGAACAGGATTTAACGTGTGCGCAAGATGTTCTGCGTGCGTTCGCACACGGGGAGTTGAGTGGGTGTTAATGTTCACTCCAGGGTGGGTGTTGATGTTCACTCCAGGTGAAAAATCTCATCTCATCTCATCTATAAGGTGTTTCCGGTGGTGGATTGAACCCACGCTGTCAGATTGCAAGGTGAACGCTCTAAACACTAGGCTATTTAAGTATTATTTTTTATTCATTTTATTCTGTTATTTCCAGGATAATGGACTAAGCATTCCTCTGCTTTTTTTACATCCAGTCCCCGTGTGTATGCATTTTGTAACTTTTTGTCATCCGTTCTCACCGACACACAATAGCCTATTCTTCCGAAAGGCAGAACGGGTTTTGGCGTGTGGGCAAGATGTTTTTGCGTGCGTACGCACACGGGACTTTGGTTTATAGTCCAATCCGAAGGACTTTCTGGGGAAGGGGGGGGGGGGGGAGTGGAGTGAGTCAGCACTGACGTTAACTCCAGAGGAAAAATCCTCTTGAAGGAGATTCGAACCCGGGTCAGCAGATTAAGAGCACATCACTCTAATCATCAGGCTATCCTGTGCAGTGTTTGTCACAAAATCGGAGGGCGGGGGGGAGGGGGGGGTTGTTTGTTTGTTTAGTTGGTGGGGGGTTTTGTTTTGTTTGTGTTTTTGGTGGGGGTTTTGTTTTGTGGGGTTTGGTTTTTGTTTTTGGTTAGGTGGGCAATTTTTTTTTTTTTTTTTTTTGGGGGGGGGTATGGCGTTTTTTCTCCCCCGAAAATTGAATGTTCCCGTCTAAATAATGTCATGAAGAATAGAAAACAACAGAAAAGAAACCGGGGAATAAAAGTGACAGAAAACAGTCTCCATTTGCTTTTTTTTAAAGATCTGCAGCCAGTAGCATGGACGACACACACATACCGAGCATGCATCCAGCTACCTGGAGAAGGGATGGGCTCCGCCAGGTTTACTTTGCCCAAGACAGACAGCTTAGAAAATTCACTGCATTGACCAAACGATTCATCAAGAAGTCAGTAGAGCCACTTAGAACAAACTCGTAGGATAATGCACAGGTAGGTGCCGATTTAATGACAGCGATTAAATAACAGAACGCGCGCGCGCGTGTGTGTGTGGTGTGTGTGTGTGTGTGTGGTGTGTGTGTGTGTGTGTGTGTGTGTGTGTGTGTGTGTGTGTGTGTGTGTGTTGTGTGTGTGCGCGCGCGCACCGCGAGCGCTCGAACTCGCACAAACATATTATGTGTTTGCATGTCCATGTGGGTGTTTTTGCACAAAATGTGTGCATGTTCCTAAATGCATGTGTTATGCGTGTACGTGTATGTTCGCTCTTGCGTTTGGTCGGGTATCTCCTGGCGCGTGTGTGTGTGCGTATGTGTGTGTGAGTGCATGTAAATGTACATGTGTGGATGCGTACGCTCAAAAAAATATAGAGCTCTCTCTCTCTCTCTCTCTCTCTCTCTCTCTCTCCTCTCTCTCTCTCTCTCTCCTCTCTCTCTCTCTCTCTCTCTCTCTCTCTCTCTCTCTCTCTCTCTCTCTCTCTCTCTCTCAGCTTTTCACACACACACACACACACACACCACACACACCACACACCCACACACACACACACACACACACACACACACACACACATATTGTATATATATATATATATATATATATATACACACAACGCACGCACTCACACACACACACTATTCACACACACACACACACACACACACACACACACACCACACACACACACACACACACACACACACACACACACACACACACACACACACACACACGTCATTATCATCATAAATCATTTATTATCGTTTTATAAACCATTGCATTTCATCAACATTATACCGTAAGGTTTGACATCATATAATTATATACATCATAATTATGACACTGCGTAACTGCACGAATCAGATTCGTTCAAGGGGGCGTGGTTTATGTGCAAGACAACGAACAGTGATGTATCAATAAACAATAAAAACAACAATAACAACCATTTTCTTCATCATCGTCACCATCGTCATCATCATCATGAGCATCATCATCCTCGTCACTTTATCATCATAATCATCATCAGTTGCAATTCTGGTTAATGATAGACATGATTTTTAAAGGTCTGAAATCACTAAAAATAATGTCAATCGTCATCAATGTTGTCACTATTATCAACATCATCATCAATCATCATCATCATAATCATCATCATCATAATCATCACCATAGTCGTCGTCGTCATCGTATTTCCACTGATTCAATGATAGACACAACTGATGCTCTGACATCATTGTAAGCTACGGCAGTAGGCTATATTCCAGACTCAGTACCAATGTTAACTGGGGGGTGGGAGGGGATTCGGGGGGAGGGGGGGGGGGGGGCAGGGGATTCCCTGGAGAGGCCATTTCAGCAGAGGTTCGACCCCCCCATTCTCAATTGCTATCTGACAGCAACTTTCGCCTGACATCGGATACACTGAGTCTAACTTGTCCAGCGCTTAACGGCAGTGCAATGCATCTTTGCTCATATGACGGACAACAAATCAAGTTGCTGTCTGAGCTGTTCGACGACGAAGAAGAAGGAAACCCTAACAGTGCTTTAATTATACCAGAGACTGCAGTCTCTGATTATACTAACTTGGGATTAATCCTATAGGCCTGCAGGTTTCCATTAACACTGCATTGCATTGCATCGCATTACATTACATAATATTACATTACATGATCAGTCACGGTTCATCATTCTTAGCTTTGGAGAGTAAATACCCCAAATTCTGTAAGAAAAAAAGCCACTCTGATAGGGAAATCAATACAGGGTGCAGACAGGAAAAGAAAAAAAATTAATGATGGCTGGTGTTGCTTTTGTTATTATTATTATTATTATTATTATTATTACATGGAATTTGTATAGCGCTATCTCTTGTAAGAACAAATCAAAGCGCTTGCATTTGACCTACAGAGCCACAGATCATGCTGCCACCAGGCGCAAAGATCAACGACGAACAACGATGATCAACTGTTGTTGTCTTGTTGCTGCTGTACACTTTAGAGCGCAAAGCCTGGGCAAGTATGTATGGAGGGCAAGCTGTTACCCATGCAGCAGACCCCCCTTCTCCACGGCACTGGAATGATCCATTGGAAGGGCATTGACCGATACGAATGGTTCCAGTACCGTCGCAGGAGCCACCAGAACGTTGCCATATACCTACAGCCCGAGCCGCTCTGGGACTCCAACTCCCCGATTTTTCCTCAGGGATGGTGTCTAAACACGACACCTGTGTGCATCCTGGTTTGTTATAATTTTGTCATCCGCTCCTACCGGCACACGATGGCCTACTCTTCCGAAAGGTGGAACGGGGTTTTCACGTGTGCGCAAGATGTTCTGCGTGCATTCGCACACGGGGCCTCGGTTTCGAGTCTCATCCGAATGACATAAAATGATAGCATGGCTCTCATCTCATCATCTTTTGTGGTGACGCGCTCTCCTCGAGGAGAGCAGCCCGAAATTCACGAAGAGAAATCTGCCGCGACTTAAAATTGGTGTAAAATTAAAATACATGCTCACTTGTCTCATTATCAAATCTGTGTAATGACAAACAAATAAACAAAAAAACACGTTTCCAAAACGTATGTGCTTTATAATTAGTGAGTCATGAGCCTGAGCTGCCTGCTCTGTTTCAGAATCCTTCCAAAACAAACTACGAAACAACAACACCGTGTGCATACAAGATCTAAGGTGATAGATCTATAGCCTACATTTATTGATATGTGCAACTGTCACAGGCCAAATTTCATCACGTTTGTTTCATAAATGTGGAGCATCAGATCTCGCATCTCTTCTCAACCCTGTGAGTCATGCTATGACTGTATCGTCATATGCTGATGCTAAAAAATGGAGATGGGAGATTCTGTGATATTTTCCTCTTTTTTTCTGGATTTCCTCTGAATTAAATCTTTGCTGGTTAAAACTAACCCGTTTGAATACAGAGAGAAGTAGGCCTCGATTAAAAAGTGATCGCATACATGAACAAATCTTCGTTCGGATTGCAAATTTACAAACAAATAGATGACTAAATGAAACGAAAGAAAGATTGATTCAATCACTAAATGGGTAACTAAAGAGGAATGACTGACTGACTGGATGAAGTGATGGATCAGATAAACTCCACCTTAAAATTAATCTTCTTAACATGACACATACTGTTTTCATGGAAAACATGCTTGAAGTACTTAGCATCTCGTAAGTACTCATTTTATAAAACAATACAGACATTTTGAAACTCCGCTTACATAATAACCATCATCAATAACAAAAAAAAAGAATCAATAAACGAGGCCACGGGTTAAAAATGAAATATCAAAATTTCACAGTTTCTGACTTTGAAAATCAAACCAATTGCTTTGAACAACATTTTTACAAGTTTACAGTATATAATATAGGCATAGGCCTAACGAAGCCAATATGTTCCAATGTCTCAGAAAACGAAATAGACATTCTACAATTGATTCCCTTAGTCAAAACCAACATACTTTGATCTAGGCCTATGCCTGATGTCTACACTCACATAACAAAATCAAACACTGTTTGACTTGTTTGTAGACAAATCCAACCACCTACAAGGCGAACTATTAGGATGACTTTGTCAAAAATGTTTGAATAAACTTTGATTCAAAGCGCTTCATTCAGTGATGGGCCTAGCACCGCGAGTATAGTGAATGTTCTCTCTCTCTCTCTCTCTCTCTCTCTCTCTCTCTCTCTCTCCTCTCTCTCCTCTCTCTCTCTCTCTCTCTCTCTGGCTTATCCAAATAGCCTACCCTCATAAAACATTTGGTTCTCTCTCTCTCTCTCCTCTCTCCTCTCTCTCTCTCTCTCTCTCTCTCTCTCTCTCTCTCTCTCTCTCTCTCTCTCTCTCTCCAAACTTACGCCTATACACACAGCTAAAGCATCATTATCACAGCGCAGCACAATCAAAACCCAAACTTGTTTCTGTAAAGTCATTTGCACATTAGTCTGCTTTGGCCTCCACATGAACAGTCTCGGTGGCGGTGTTAACAAAGTTTTTGTTTCAAAAAAAAAAAAAAGTAAATTAATTTCGTGCACAGTTATTCAACTGCAATCTGCTCCTTCACAACTCCTTTGCATTGTTTGTGCACAGTTTTTCAAATCAGTCAAGCTTCTTCAATCTGTTCGTTCACAACTGCCTTGCATTAACCACACACATTCAAATCAATCCTGCCTCTACAATCTAGTTCGTTCACAATTCCTTTGCATTATTTGTGCATAGCTTGGTGGGTTTTTTTTCCAAATCAGCCATGTTTCTTCAATCAGTTCGTTCACAATTACCTTGCATTATTCATACACAGTTATTCAAATGAATCAAGCCTCGTAAATCCGTTCATTCACAATTACCTTACGTTTTAAACACAGTTATTCAAAAGAATCATACTTCTCCTAAATCCGTTCATTCACAATTAATGCCTCAATGAACTACTCTCTCCCTCAATAATTCTGATCACTCTCCTCAGGGTTCGCCTTGAGGATAGGCTTGAGATTAGGCGCGTGAAGAGAAGGATGACGTGTATACACTTTCCGAGGTCGGCACCGCGCTAAATCCTTCTGAAACTCGTCTGCCCAGTGCACGTGACCATCCGACAACTTCCGCTTGATACTCGGCTTCCGGCTACTAGACTCCCCTCCGCTACCTACTCCGATCTGAAGACTCTTCCTTCTGGCAGAACCGCCCTTGAGGTCCTGGAGGTGACCTGACGAGGTCGGTGGCGACGCGGAGTACTGGCTGCTGGTTTCGCTGGAAGCGTGACAGCCGTGAAGGTCGTCCAGAGTCAGACCGGGTCTGAAACCTGTGCTGAAGTGATCCTCCTCGTCCATTTTGTCGTCGTCGTTGTCGTCGTCTTCTTCTAAATGCGGGCAGTGGAGGCAGCTGCATCGACCTCGTTCAGAGTGGCTGTTTGTGGACACAGCGAGGTAGCTCAGAGCTTTCATGTAGTAGTATTCTCCACTGAGGTCGTCCGGACTTTCGGACCTGTCTGAGGTGTTGTCCATCGTGGTCAACGATGTGGACTGAGCTGGTAGCAAGAAGTGTATAGTATATGTGTGTGTGTGTTCAGGATAAACTTGGTGTCACCCACTATCACTGATGATTCTCTTTTTTTATGTGTAGCTCTGAAGGGAAACGCAAGGTTTCGTAGAGTTGAAAAGTCTTGTTAAAACAGCACGGCTTTTCAGGGTCTGCTCTGTTTCGATGCGGTAGTAGCAGTAGTGTGTCCTTGTAACAGTTATATGTGGTCTTGGTGTATGCTGTTGTTGTTGTTGTTGTTGTCGGTGCTAGTTGTAATTCGTTGCTTCTGTTCCTTTTGCTGCTGTTGCAGCTGCTGATGTTTTCCTCTGTCGGACTGGTGTCACCTTTTTTTTTCAAATCTGTAAACAAAATAGAAAATGCCGTCAGAAATAGTCGAATCAAGCAACAACAACAACATGAATGAATAACAAATTTTGTCTTGTTTTCGTATTTGTATTTGGTTTTGTTGAAGGTGGTTGTTGTGCTGCTGCTGCTGCTGCTGCTGCTGCTGCTGCTGCTGCTGCTGCTGCTGCTGTGAAAATGATGATGATGATGATGATGATGATGATGATGATGATGATGATGATGATGATGATGATGATGATGATGAGTGTTGTTTTTTGTGGCTAATTTTTTTCTCTGTGTTACTTTCTAGTTGCGATACTAAAACTTCGCAAAAATGACTGTGTCCTGACAAACTATCTGCTGAATGTAAAAAGAAAACAGTAATTTCACCTTCTGAAAATAGAACTGAATCAATCGATCTCTCTCATTTTAAATCTTTCAGTCTTTCTCTTTCTTTTTCTTCCCTCGACATTTCTGACTGCCCTGTTCAATTTAGCTTCTGTTTAACGTCATTTCAAAACAAGCAAAATATTTCAAAGAGTAATCCTTAAACGGTGATGTTTCCCACAAAATTTTGGATGAGGATTTAAAGCTGAAAGCTTGCAGGGTAAAGGAAAAAATATCATGACTGAAACCATTTTTCTTGAATTAAGTAAGAAAACAAAATGAAACGAACTAAAAATAAATTTTAAAAAAGGAGGAAAAAATTTTGTAGAAAAGAAAGAACAGCACTCTGATAAGAAAGAAAGAAAGAAAGAAAGAAAGAAAGAAAGAAAGAAAGAAAGAAAGAAAAGAAGGAAAGAAAAGAAGGAAAGAAAAGAAAAGAAAGAAAGCGAGAAAGAAGCAGAAATAAACAAGTAAAATCAAACACAAAATTAAAAAAAAAGAAAAAAACAAAGATAGGGAAATACAAAGGGGAAAAAGAAAGAAAGAAGAGAAAAAGGTCACAAAAAGCTAACAGAACACCGATAAAAAGTGAAATATAAAAAATAAAAAATAAATAAGCAAAGAAACAAAGAAAGGGGTAGGGAAAGAGAAGGGATGGAAAAAGAAAAAGACAGACAGACAAAAAAAAGGAATATCAATCTCACCTTCCACGTACTGTTTCCAACAGGACACTGTAGAAACTTTAAAATTCCACACCAACCAAACGTTGATCCTTCTTCTTGTCTTTTTTTCACAACTAACACGAAGTTTCAACCTTACTTCATAGAATAAACTGCTCACTATAACAGTACAACTTGTATCAAAACACCATGACAACAATCCTAAACCAGTAACTCCAAAATAACAACACAGTCTTTCTGAGCGTACGTATCACACTTGCAAACCTCCTACACCTTCCAATACCTTTGCTTAACACGCAATGACGAAACCTGATCCTTGCCAGGTGCCTTTAAATCACCACCAGAAATTTTGCGAGTATAGCGCCAGAGAGGGCGAAATTATGTTTTCAAGGTAGATTAGGTATAGGGTCTGGGTGCAATTCTGGCACAGAACCAGGTTTTGTGGGCTAGGCGGAGAGGAGGGGGAGGGTTGGTGGGGGGTTGGCAGTGGAGTCGTATCGGCGGTGACCATTCATGTGACAAGCGGTTGTAGTAGTACGTTCACATAAACAGGTTGATAGATGGTTGAGGTAAGGTAATAATATATAGTACTAAACTGGTAGTAGAGGTTTAAAAGGTGTGGTGGGGGGTGGGGGGAAAAGGAGAGGGGGAGAGGCAGGGAGGAGAGGAGAGAGAGAGAAGAGAGAGAGAGAGAGACAGAGACAGAGACCAGAGACAGACAGACAGACAGACAGACAGAATCGGTGTGTGTGTGTGTGTGTGTGTGTGTGTGTGTGTGTGTGTGTGTGTGTGTGGTGGTGGAGAGAGAGAGAGAGACAGAGACAGAGACAGAGACAAAAGAGAACCGGTGTGTGTGTGTGTGTGTGTGTGTGTGTGTGTGTGTGTGTGGTGTGTGTGTGTGAGAGAGAGAGAGAGAGAGAGAGAGAGAGAGAGAGAGAGAGAGAGAAGAGAGACAGAAGGAAGACAGACAGGACAGACAGACAGACGACAGACAGAAGAAGACAGACAGAAGAGACAGAGAGAGAGAGAGAGAGGAGAGAGAGAGAGAGAGAGAGAGAGAGAGAGAGAGAGAGAGAGAGAGAGAGAGAGAGAGAGAGAGAGAGAGAGAGAGAAACTCGGTGGAGGTCACAGACAGGGTGGTGGCCTCTGAACGAGGTCAGGTTTTGGGTGGTTGGGTTGGTGGCGGTGGTGGTGGTGGTGGTGGTTTAGGGAGGGGGGGAAAGAATGGGTTTGATTTGTAATAGTGGGGAGTGGGTGGGAGTTATGGACAAGAAAATGGATTTGGCGGGATTCTTGATTTGTTTTATTGTCTGTTTGTGAGTTGTGTGGATGTGTGGTTGTTGTTTTTGTGTGTTGTGTGTGTGTGTGTGTGTGTGTGTGTGTGTGTGTGTGTTGTTGTGTGTTGTGTGTGTTGCTGTGTGTGTGTCTCGTGTGTGTCTGTCGCTGTCTGTCTCTCTCGTCTCTCCTTCCTCTCTCTCTCTCTCTCTCTCTCTCTCTCTCTCTCTCTCTCTCTCTCTCTCTCTCTCTCTCTCTCTCTCCTCTCTTATATAATATATAATAATATATATATATGTATGTATGTATGTATGTATGTATGTATGTATGTAATGTATGTACTCTCTATCTCAAATAGCAGCCCCCATCTGCATACAGACATAGACAGTAACAAAAACACGAGAGAAAGACTGTTAAACAAACACACACACACACACACACACACACACACACACACACACACACACACACACACACACACACACGCAGCGCGCACACACACACACACACACACACACACACACACACACACACACACACACACACACACACACACCACACACACACACACAACAATTCACTACCCTACACAGGTATGACAAAACAAGTCTAGAAAACGTCATAATATAACCTATATTTCATCAGCGATGCTTTATACAAAATCGTGGTACCAAAACTTCAGGGTCAGAAAACAATAAACCTACTATTGACGTACAGCTGCTTGCAGCATGTGACTGGACGCAGAGTTGAGGTCAAGTTTTAAGCTGTGTGGGGCAGTGTTGTTGTCCATTTTCGTCTGACGACATTCACCTAAATGGCTTTTTTTTTTTTTTTTTTTTTTTTTTTGCTGGTCAAGTCTACCAATTTAGATTTCAGTATTCCTGTCTACTCACGATGACAAAGTCAGCTGTTTTATATATATATATATATATATATATATATATATATATATATATATATATATATATATATATATATATATATATTATTGTGTGTGTGTGTGTTGTGTGTGTGTGTGTGTGTGTGTGTGTGTGTGTGTGTGTGTGTGTGTGTGTGTGTGTGTGTGTCCTGTTTGGGCCCAAAACTTTTCCCCCATCCATTAACCATGAGTGGTGGTCTGGGTGCTGCTAGTCTTTCGGATGAGACGATAAACGAAGTCCCGTGTGTTACACATCATTATTTAGCGCATGTAAAAAAAACCACGGCAACAAGAGAGTCATCCGTGGCAAAATTCTGATAGGGAAACAAAATTAATACAGTCGAAGACAGAAAAAAGAAAAAAAAAATGATAGAGTGGCGCTGCTCTCGTGGCGACGCAACCTCCACAGGGAGAGCAGCCCTAATTTCACGCAGAGAGTTCTGCTGTGACATAAAGTTGTATGAAATAAAATAAATAAATAGAATATGTTTTGCATTGCGTCTGCCAGTTAATATCTTAGCAGTCCTACCAATGTAATAGAGTTACCATTAAAATATATGCTTGCATCATAACATGTTGTTGTTTTTTTAGGCTCCGGCCTTTCTGTCCCTATCAGACTATCATAAAAATGACAAAAGCATCTGAACTGAAATACATTATTGCATCATGAGTTTTGTTTGTAGAAAAACATATTTGTGATCTTGGTATAACTCCAGGATAATAATACTTATGCTAGCCATTTGTTATGTGGCTGTAAAGGTCGGACTGGATGTAAATAATGTGACGTAATAAGTTGATAAAGTGAATGAATAAATTAACTACTTTTTAATGCAGGAGGATAAACCTGGAGTTTAAAACCAGGTTAAGTCATCTGTCCGTGTAAACATGTATCAAAACAATCATGGAGAAAATAACATGATTAAAAACAACACTGACAAATTGTCATTTAGAAGAAAATAAAACAATCATGGTGCACAACAGTATCAGTCTAGTCTTCAGAGAAACACACACACACACGCGCGCGCGCGTGCGCGCGCACGCCACACACACCACACAACTGCCATGTGAATTATCCCCTTCCCCACTTCCAAAAACTCCCCCCCCCACCCCACACACCCCCCCCCACACACACACTCACACACACTTTTTTAATTTATTTATTTTTTTTTTTTTTATTTATTATTTTTTTTTTGATGTCTAATATCACATTTGTGAAAAGACTAAAATGAATCGACACACACACACACACACACACACACACCCACACACAACACACACACACACACACACAACACACACACACACACACACACACACACACACACACACACACACACACACACACACACACACACACACAACACACCCTTATGAGATTATTTAGATTGTAGTGCGTAGTTATATCTATTCCTTTTTAAATGCACATACTCATATCGTTTTACATATCTTCACACACACACACACCACACACCACACACACACACACACACACACACACAACACACACACACACACACACACACACACACACACACACACACACACATACACACACACACTATACACTACACACACAACCACAACCACAACCACAACAACAACAACATTCTTTCATAAACACGTGTTACAAAAGCATGTCTACAAATCCTTATAACACAACATATATTTCATCAGCAATGTTTCACACAGAATCTTTACACCAAGACTTCAGGGTCAGAAAGCAGAAAGCCCACACTGACGTAGAGAGCTGTTCGCAGCATGTGACTGGACTCAAAGTGGAGGTCAAGCTTTAAGCTGTGGGCCATGGGGCATTGTTGTTGTCCACTATCGTCTGACGACATTCACCTACTTTTCTTTCCTTCTGTGTAGGTCAGGTCTACTGATTAGATTTCAGCATT
>CM060322.1:45172741-45200241 GCA_030674155.1 Stramonita haemastoma | reverse complement strand
AGTTTACAACATAACAACATTTTAGTGTAGGCCTTGGCAATTAGCTGACATCAATAACTGACACAGCTTTTGGCCTGGGCCAGAAATAAAGATTACTATTACCCTCATACTATTAGGGGGCGGGATAGCTAAGTGGTCAGAGCGCTCACTTTCCCCCAGCCGGCCAAGTTAAGCAGCATTGAGCGCGGTTACCAGTTGGATGGGTGACCGTTTGTGCGCCTTGGCTTCAGTGCAATCCCCCAGTTCACCCAGCTGTAAAGGGTTACCTATTCTCCTTTAGGGTCAGGGAAGGCAAAGCAGAGAGGGAGAGGAGATGGGCGTCGCCCTCGATATGCTGGCCCCTAGAGAAGCTGAGGTCTGTGATGCCTCGCTCCCCTGCAACCACATAGGTTATGGGACACTTTTACCTTTACCTTAGGCAGGTGCGTTACCTCTAGACCACCGATCCACGAGTGAGACAAGAGTGCACATTATGGATGACCCCCCACCCCCACCCCCACCTAAAGGGTGTTAAGCTGGGAAGCACCCAACATCTACAGCACCATGCTATAGACCTGAAGTAGTAGTCACAAATGTCACCTATCTCTTTGATCAGTAGTGCTTCTTTCACCTCTGCTCTTCACATAGGGGCAGTGGAATGGCCTCTTAGGTGACAGTGATTGACTATACAGATCTGTCGATCGTTTTACTGTGTTTAACATCTGCAAATATTGGAAAGGGGAAAGAAAGACAGGATTGGAGGGGGGAGGGGGCAGAGAAAGTGGGGAAGGGGGGCGGGTAGGAGAAGTGATGAGGGGGGGGGGGGGGCGGGGAGGGAAGGGGCTTGAGGGGGTGAATTATGTAGATTTGTTTTGTTCCTGACATATTTATCCCCTACCACTTACTTCCATCCCCACCCCCAATTCCATTATTGTCTAGTTTCGAAAGGTTATACATGTTCTTTCTTCATATATATATATATATATATATATATATATATATATAGAGAGAGAGAGAGAGAGATGAGGAGAGAGAGAGAGAGGAGATACACATATACATACATAATGTATTATATATATATATATATATATATATATATATATATATATATATATATATATATATCACATACATTCAAACACACACACACACACACACACACACACACACACACACACACACACACACACACACACACACACACACACACACACTGACCATGAGGAGGAAGAAGATAAGAATCAATATCATCATCATCATCATCATCATCATCATCATCATCATCATCATCATCATCATCATCATCATAACTATAATGGTAATGATACTACTACTACTACTACTACTACTACTATTTACTACTACTACTACTACTACTACTACTACTAACTACTACTCTGTGATGGGGTGGCAGGTAGATTGCCTCCCATGCGATCAGAGCCCTGTCCCAGCGTTGTGTTACTAAATTGGGACACACCTGCGAATTATGCGATGCTCTGTTTCTTTGGGTGGTGGTCGAAAGCTCTATTACATACTTTTTGCCGTCATGGTGAAAGGTAGAATTTATGCTACCTCTTTTTAGAGGTCACTTCCTAAATTGCTAAGTGTACCCCCCCCCAGAAACTATGCAGAGATGGGACATCACATGGGCTAATGTCCACTCTGTTACAATAATAATAACAACAACAAAAATATGAATACATAAAAATAAGCAATTACGATTCCAGATGCCTAAGTCCACAACATCTGCACTGCACTGGCTTCCTCTCAGACACAGCAGTCGTCACGTGAACAGTCCCTCACGTGCAGTGCCTCCTCAGACACTTGACCGACCTGTCACGACTGTACGGTAACGCTCGTGTTCACACATGTATGCACTTGCTCTAGTTTACTGTCATTAATTTTTGTATTCTTTTGTCCTTGACCATGGCCACAAGTCATGACCCTGCGACCTTGAAAACCTCTGCTACGCTGGACAGGACAATAGCTCATTACCAGTCCTCAAAGACACACTCTAATGCCCATGAATCAGAACACCCCCCTACACCCCCCACCCCCTATGACTTGTATCCCCTCCACCACCTCTCTCTCTCCGTGACTTGTGTCCCCTCCACCACCCCTCCTCTCTCTCTCTCTTTTCTCTCTCTCTCTCTCTCTCTCTCTCTCTCTCTCTCTCTCTCTCTCTCTCTCTCCCCTGATTGTCATTCGATCTTTCCCAGACGGCTGTTCCATCTGGGTTTTTCATGGTTGCTGGGTTCGAATAGTCCTTGCCTGCATACCTCAGCTAATATACTGCCAACTGACCTGTCATTCATCTTTCTTTTTCTCTCTATTTGTTCCTCTTTTTTTTCTTTTTCCTTTTTTTTTTCTTTTAGGGGTGGTGGTGGTGGCGTTGGTTGTTTAATGGTGGTAGAGGTGGTGGAGGAGGTCAATTGTTGTTGATGATGAGGAGGAGGATATTTTTGTTTGGGTTTTCTTTTCTTGTCATCTGACAGGCTTTGTGCTCTAAAAAAAAATCCCTGGTGTGAATAGAGAAAATCTGTCGTCAACATCGATTCTTTTCTTTTTCTTTTCTTTTTTTTTTTTTAAATTTCATTTCTTTTCTTTTTTTCTTTTTTTTTTGGGGGGGGCTTTTTTTTGAGGGGGGGAGGTGGTCATTCCTCAGCTAGAGCTCCCAGGTTCACCAATGATAAGATTTTGCGAATTCAATAAACAATACACTTGAGGTGGGGGGCTAGGAGGGAGGGATGGAGGGGGGGATGTAGTACAAAAATAGGCCCCCTTATTCACACCTGAACCGAGCAAGACAATAAAAGACCGCGTTGTTCTCTGATAAAAAGGCTGAGACGTGGTCTATCTATCGCTGCTCCAGTCTTTGATTCTATTGCCATTCATTCCACTTCTGACACCACATAAACTACATCCACGAAATGGGGGATGACACTTGCGACAGAAAGGTCTAATAATACTATCAGTTGTCTGGGAGATGGTGAGAGGTAAGGGGGAGGGGGGAAGGGGGGACAGGGAGGGGGGACGGGGAGGGGGGAGGGGAGGGGTGGGTGGTTAGTGAACACGTGCTGTATTCACACGTGTCCAGTCAGGTCAAGGGGAGTTTAAAATATCCAATGATCGTCACTGGTTGGAAGACTTCTTTGTACTTTGATGATAAAGTTGTGAGGGACTGTTGCTTTCGTTTTTGTTGGGTTGTGTTGTTTTTTTTTAAATCATTTTTCTTGTCTGGTATCATCTTTGTAAAAAGACGTGAACTAAAAAGTTCATTCATTCATATGACAACGCCCTGTTCTCAGCGTGACAAAATAAGTCCATATTTTGTGTTATGTCCAGCTGGTAAAATGCCACACACTTCAGGATTTGTCTATAGATGCTGTTTCCATTCTCTTTTTTTTCCTGATAAGTGTTTTTTGCAAGTACTATGATTCGTAGGGGTCAGGATAGCTCCATTGGTCAGAGCACTCGCCTTCCCCAAGCTAAGGTTAAGCGGCATTGAGTGTGGTTACCAGGTGGATGAGTGACTGTTTGCCCACCTTGGCTTCAGTGCAGTTCCCCCAGTTCACCCAGCTGTAAATGGGTACCTGCTCTCTTTAGGGTCAGGGAAGATAAAGCAGCGAGGAAGAGGAGATGGGCGCCGCCCTCAATATAGTGGATTCTAGAGTTGAGGTCTCTTATGCCTCGCTCCCCCACGACCAGATAAGTTATGGGACACCTTTACCTTTTTACCTTTTACTATGATTGGTTCCAATGAGCAGTCACCACTATAACAGAAAATCGTTTCTGCGGATTCGGGCTGTCAATCTAAACAGATATTTGTAGAGAGAAGCTAGAAAAATTTCCCAGCAAACAGCAAGAATCGCAATTGCCAGATTTTGTTCTCATTCCTCGACTAGAGTTCCAACGTTCCCCAATGGTGAGAAATTCATGTATGCCACCTTTTTTGCCCACCATTAAGGTAGCCACATTTCGACTTTGTGGATGTATTAATACAACATGCTGCATGAATTTTTTTTCCTTTTCATTCTGTCAATCGCTTCTTCCGGCACGCAATGGTCTACTCTTCTGAAAGGCAGAACAGATTTTCATGTGCGCGCAGGATGTTCTCTTTGTATTGGCACACGGAACCTTCGGTTTACAATCTCCTCCAAAGGACTTTTGGGAGGGTGGAATTGGTACTGATGTTAACTTATAGGGGAAAATCTTTGGACAGGGTGGGAGAGTGGGAGAGATGCTCGATCCCGGCCGTTTGGCCTAGTTCACGAGCGCAACCAGGCTATATACCCCCTTTTGAATGAGCGTGCAAACCGTAAGGATTGCTAAAATGTCTTTTTGATACAGCGTTCAGTGGTTCTGGTGCCAAACGAAAACTATCAAGCAGACCACATGTCGAGCTCCAGACTAGAGGAAACGGCCTAGGTTAACGAGGAGGACAGCCTTAGGGCAAGTAGCCTAGTTACACATTTTGTGTACGAAATCGTAAGCAAAACTGAGATTGATCTGTGGTTTTGGTCAATTGACTTAAACGCCACTAATGTGGCGTGGCTTCAAAAATTATGCAAAGACAATTAACTGATAGCTACAGGCAAATTTATGCATTGGCCTGTTAGTTTTTTAAATGGTAGGAGCATTTCGAATTTTTGTTTCAAGATTTTAATTTTCTAGGAACATTTCAGGGAGGAAAGAGTAAGATGGCAAAAAAAGAGATCAATATCTAATGAAAAATATACTCTTTTTTTAAGGAAGGGGGATGGGGTAGGGAGGGGAGTCAATGTGTACAAAGACCCAGTGATGAAAGGTGGGAAATCTGAAAAAAGAAGTACTCTTGCCTGTAGCAAATGATCAAATCATTGCTTTAAAAAAATATATTAGTTTCTGACATAACTTTTGTTGCCATTGTGTGTGTGTGTGTGTGTGTGTGTGTGTTCTCAGGAACAGTTTTATATACAGCATTCACAAGCTATACTCAAGCCCACGAATACCAAGGGACTTTAACAAAAATTTATCTCCCTTATACCCCCCCCCCCCCAATACTTAATTTTTTTTTCAGATTTCCCACCTTTCATCACTGGGTCTTTGTACACATTGACTCCCCTCCCTACCCCATCCCCCTTCCTTAAAAAAAGAGTATATTTTTCATTAGATATTGATCTCTTTTTTTTGCCATCTTACTCTTTCCTCCCTCAATATTCCTAGAAAATTAAAATCTTGAAACAAAAATTCGAAATGCTCCTTCTACCACTTAAAAAACTAACAGGCCAATGCATAAATTTGCCTGTAGCTATCAGTTACAGGACTTGCACTATTAGAATTGTCTTTGCATAATTTTGAAGCCACACCACATTAGTGGCGTTTAAGTCAATTGACCAAAACCACAGATCAATCTCAGTTTTGCTTACAATTTCGTACACAAAATGTGTAACTAGGCTACTTGCCCTAAGGTTGTCCTCCTCGTTAACCTAGGCCGTTTCCTCTAGTCTGGAGCTCGACATGTGGTCTGCTTGAGCACTCTTTTGATGAATGTCCAATTAGTTTACCTACTCTTTTTGAACATTTTAAAACACTAAATGATGTAAATCCTGTCAGTTCTCAATTTACAGACAACAATATTACCTTTGAATACCTTCCAGATTTCAGTTTAGATGATCTTAACAGATCTATAACTGAACAAGAAGTGGGAAATGCCCTTGATTTAATGAAAAGTGGTAAAGCAGCAGGTATAGATAATATTTATTCTGATTATGTCAAGTATAGCAAACCAGTGCTTAAAACTATTGCAAACTGTTTAATAAAGTGTTAGATACAGGAAAGATACCAGATGTTTAGATGGTTGGCCTTATAAAGCCTATTTATAAAGGTAGAGGAGACAAATACGACAGTGATAACTACAGAGGTATAACATTGTTGAGTTGTATTGGAAAACTGTTCACTTCTGTATTAAATATTAGGTTGACAAGATTTCTTGAAACAAATAAGATACTTTTGGAAAACCAGGCAGGCTTCAGAAATTATCACTCTACTATAAATAATTGTTTCATTTTAAAATGTCTTTCAGATATCTTTCTAAGCAAAAAACTAACGTTATACTGTGCTTTTGCTGATTATCAGAAGGCTTTTGATTATGTATGCCGTAGTGCTTTATGGTATAAACTGGCAAAACAAAATATAAATGGAAAAGTATTGAAAATCATCATGAATATGTATGAAAATGTAAAGGCTTGTGTTTTTGTTAAAGATGGAATCTGCTCTGACTATTTCAAAAGCTTTACTGGCGTTCGTCAAGGTGATAGTCTTTCTCCTGTCTTGTTTTCTATGTTTCTGAATGATTTGGAACTATATTTGACAGATAGAAATTGTTCACCATTGAATGTTCAGCTTTCATCTGATGGAGAAATGCTAACGAACTATGTTAAACTTCTAATTTTGCTATATGCTGATGATACTATTTTATTCTCTAATACAAAGAAGGGGTTACAAGATGCTTTAGACAATTTGTATGCTTACTGTTCTCAATGGAAACTTGTTGTGAATCCAGTCAAAACAAAAATCATGGTATTTGGCCGTAATAGATCTCGTAACATGTTCACATATGGTGGAAAAAACCTTGGAAGTTGTAAATAGTTTTAAATATTTAGGAATTATTTTCAGTAAGAGCGGTAGTTTTGCAAAATGCAAGAAAAATGCTTGTGATAAAGCTACTAAAGTCATGTTTAGTTTGATAAGGACTGCACGGCAAAAAGAACTACCTATACATGTGATACTTGATTTATTCGATAAAATAGTTGTACCTGTTCTGTTGTATGGGTGTGAAGTTTGGGGATATGAAAACCTAGCAATAACTGATAAGTTTCAGTTAAAATTTTTAAAATACATCTTTCGTTTAAAGCGTACGACTTCGACTTCGTTAGTATATGGAGAAACAGGCAGATATCCCTTGTCTATTTTGGTTTCTGTTCGAATGGTTCGTTTCTGGATGCAGCTGCTTGATTTTCATTCAGAGAAACTATCCTCAAATGTTTATAAGATGATGAAAGATTTATATGACAAATCTTCGATTCAATCCGCATGGTTAAAAAAGATACAAAGCATTTTAGTACAAAGCGGATTTGATTGTTTGTGGGAGAGACAGTTTTGTTCAACTATCAATTCTACCAGTTCACATGTCAAAGCCTTCTTAATAGATAAATTTGTTAATGAATGGAGAGCTGAGCTGTTGGATAGTAGCAGATGCCTTTATTACAAAAACTATAAAATTGATTTTGGTATGGAAAATATATAACTTGTCTACCGGATGTATATGTTTACACTCTTATGAAATTTCGTTGCAGTTGTCACAAACTTCCTATTGAGGTTGGACGTTTCCATAACATACCACGGGATGAAAGAGTATGTTCAAAATGCAATATGTCTGTTATAGGGGATGAATTTCATTTTATCATGGAATGTCCCCACTTTACACATTTACGGCAAGATTTTATTCCTCGGCATTTTCGTCAACCCATGTCCAGTTATAATTTTTGCAGGCTGATGAAATGTAAATCTAGAAAAGTTCTTCTGTCTCTATCAAAATTCATAAGAACTGCAGGTATTTTTTGAAATTTGATTTGATGCCTTTAACCTGTGTAGATTGTGTCTTTTACAGAAATTTACATACCTTTAAAAAAAATGTCATGAGTCTTTAATATTGTTTGTTTATTATTTTGTGATGAATTCTTGCTTTTCAGTTCCTGTTGATATTGATAATACTTTTGGATGTTTTGCTGTAAGGTTTCTTTTCTCCTGTTGAACTTGTTTGTTATCCTCCATGCCCCAAAAGGGGTGAAAGGAATTAAATCTTAAATCTTGTGTGTGTGTTGTTTTTCAAAGAGTTAATGATTACTGTCCTATTTTTCCCCAAAGGATCTAATGGGTGTTTGAGAGAGATTTGACTTGATTTGATTTGATTTGATTTATTCTTTTATATCGAAGATAATGGAATAAGCACTCTTGTGCTTTTTTCATCCAGTCCCCGTGTGTATGCAGTTTTGTAAATGTCATCTGTTCCCACCGGCACACGATGGCCTACTCTTACGAAGAGCGGAACAGGATTTAACGTGTGGGCAAGATGTTCTGCGTGCGTTCGCACACGGGGCCTCGGTTTAAAGTCTCATTTGAAGGACTTTTGGGGAGATTGGAGTCAGCACTGATGTTAACTCCAGGAGAAAAATCTCGACCGGAGAGAAAGAGAGAGAGAGAGAGAGAGAGAGAGAGAGAGAGAGAGGAGAGAGAGAGAGAGAGAGAGAGAGAGAGAGAGAGAGAGAGAGAGAGAGAGAGAGAGAGAGAGAGAGAGAACACCTCTGATCATAAGTTTTGTTGATTGAAGGATTAAAAAGAATTTGCGACTTCGGTCATGATTATTTTCTTCTTTCATTTTGTTTCCTTTTTAAGAGGAATGTGACCCACTGTTTGAAAAAAAAACTACTCCTATTATGTTCTGCTTGTAGAATAAAGTGGCGATTATTTGTGATGCTTTGTGATAAAGGGTTTTATATCTGTCTTTTTAAGGAATCTGTTTAAATGATTGGTTGTGAAAGTATACGTGTCCTAAAATGTATGCCTTGTGGGACTGGCAAACAATATATTGAATATTTTTTGTCTCGTTCGCTTTACACCGTCTGATGTGTCTGGGAAAAATAATGGCATGTCCTTTCCAGCTCCTCTTGTGGGCCGTACAGCTTGGTCTGCAGGGTTATCTCCGTCGGCCACGCTTTCTTCCTCAGGTCGTTGAATAGCAAACACCTCTGAAGGATGTGCTCGCCTGTCTGGTTTTCTTTATCACAGGCACACAGGGGAGAAGGAGCGAGTTTCAACTTTGTAGACATAAGGTGATTCAGTTTGTTGTGCCCAGTGCGGAGTCTTAGAATTATGACTTGATCTTCTCTTTTGAGGTGGTGGTAGTCGCCATTTTCTACTCTAGGTCGGGCCATAGACTTGACGATTGTCTTCTTTTCATGGAAGGTGAGGCTGCTTTCGCACTGTTCTTTCTGCGCCCCTTGTTTTGCAAGTTCATCAGCCTGTTCATTGCCAGGTATGCTATAACGGGCAGGGATCCATTGTAGCGAATATGAGGTGGGACATTACCAAGCATTCACATTTCCTTTTGAATGTTGGGTTTTAACAAGCGTTGTTTATTTTCAGTATGCTTTATACAACACTTTATATCTTGACATTTTGTTCATTAAGCAAGAGCTCTGGCTGAATGTAAAGAAATACTTGACTTATCTTGCAATAAAAGGTAATGTTAAAAAAAAAAAAAAAAAAAACGTAACGCTGTTTCTTAACGTAGGCGGTCGTAGGGGAGCGAGGCATCAGAGACCTCAGCTTCTCTAAGGGCCAGCATATTAAGGGCGGCGCCATCTCCTCTCCTCGCTGCTTTACCCACCCTTAAGAGGGCAGGGACCCATTTACAGCTGGGTGAACTGGGGGGTCTGTACTGAAACCAATGCGCGCAAACGGTCACCCATCCAACTGGTAACCACGCTCTGTGCTGCTTAACTTTCGATTTTAGGTTAAAGCAGCGCTTACTGACCATCTTATGCATTACATTGGCCCCTATTACTTGAATCAAATACTTAAAATAACACTTTGTATCTTAATATTTTATTTCAGTAAGCAGAAACTCTGACTGAATGTAAAAACATACCTGACGTATAGAAGCAGTTTACTGGCTTCCCTCACAACATATACTGTTTGACCAGTAGTTCTACTGCCCCCCCCCCCTTCACCCTAACAGTCCCCCCTCACACACAGTGATGCCATGCTGGTGCCAGTACAAACCCCTTGCATGCATACACACGAAATTATACAAAGAAACCCATGCTTTAACACCAACAAATTGAATCATTTTCTAAACCATTCTTGGTTCATTTGGAAAATGATTCAATTTATTGGTGAAAAACCTGAGGTGTTTATTTTACAAAGCTCTGAACCATAACCTTCTTAGCATCTTTGTCTAATTATACCTGATTATGAGAATGACTTGTCACACACACACCACACACACACACACACACACACACACACACCACACACACACACACACACACACACACACACACACACACACAAACAAACACACAGATATAGATATATAATGTTAGTATAATTAGATAGATAATAAGATATAGAATAGATATAGATAATGATAATATATATAGATATATATAATAGATAATATATATTAGATAGATATAGATAGATAGATAGATAGATAATAGATAGTTATATACCTCTAGGGAAACAAAGAGGAAGGGGGGGGGGTAAGTGGTACGGGGAATTTTTTCTGTTACAACTGAACATTCTAATTCTCTAGAATTCTTTCCTCAGTTTCTCACTCAATGGCTTCAAACCGCTTGTGAGACATTTTATCAGTCACCAAGGGAGGCGAAAGTGGTTGATAAAGGGGCTTAACCGCGATTCTGAAGCAACACTGCTGGAGGTAACTAACTCTCTCTGGTTACTGGACCCCCAAGAGTTCTTTTCCAAACTGTTCAAGGTTTTCACACAATCATTTGTCTGTAGGTTGGAAGAGTGCTTTCTTCAATTTCTGTTGATCTCTTGGATTTAGTGGGCTACAGTTCACTGCTGATAATTATTTCAGTTGAAAGAAGAATAGAGGATGCAAATATAGTCTTAGAAGATAGGTATGGAATTCACACAACAAAAAATTTGCTGTGACTGTAATTGTGAAATATTCTAATAATGAGGGTAAAGGTATTCCCCAAAACCTATGCAGTTGTTGGAGAGCTAGATGTTAGTGATCTCAGTCTCTAGGGGCTAGCATATTAGGTTCATCTCTCTCTCCTCTCTCTCTCTCTCTCTCTCGTCTCTCTTCTCTCTGTCTCTCTCTCTCTCTCTCTCTCTCTCTCTTCTCTCTCTCTCTCTCTCTCTCTCTCTCTCTCTCTCTCTCTCTCTTCTCTCTCTCTCTCTCTCTCTCTCTCTCTCTCTCTCTCTCTCTCTCTCTCTCTCTCTCTCTCTCTCTCTTAAATTACGCTGCACTTGGTTTTTGAATGTTTGTGTTGACATTGTCAAGTGGCCTATAACTCTATTACCAACTTTGGTCCCAGTTGGGTTTTGAGATACGTTTTTTTCTGTAACTTTGAGCTAAGATTTTCCTTCCAACAAACACAATTTCTTAGCTCTTGGGCGCTGTGGCGTCGCCACAAATCCGGCGCCACGCATGTCCAAGATGGTCGGAGAGAGTGTATGCATACAGTGCCATATTGTCTAGGTGCTGTGGGATCTTTCACCGTGCAAAAGTGGGGTTCAAACGGGGCTGAAAACGGCTCCTTCGGTGGCATCTTGTCGCAAAACGGCCCCTTTTTCTGGAAGAGGTCTGGTATGCATGCGCGCACGTGCGCACGCGCTGGTGTTTATCAGTGTGTTGGTTTGTATGCGCGCATGTGGCGGGGACCCTGCAGTTTGCTGTGGTGCATCATATTGCTGTATATTGTCCTTATTCTTGCGCGCACTGCAAGATTTTGGTGGCTTACACTTACTAGCTTTCCTTCCAACAAACATGCTGTCTTAGCTCTTGGGCGCTGTGGCGTCGCCACAAATCCGGCGCCACTCATATCCAAGATTGTTGGAGAGAGTGTATGCACACAGTACTTGGTGCCGTGGGATCTTTTACTGTGCAAAAGTGGGGGTCGGACAGGGCCGAAAACGGCTCTTTCGGTGGCATCTAGGCGCAAAAAGGCCCTTTTTTCTGGAGGGGGGTGGGTATGCATGTGCGCAAGCGCGCGCGCGCTGGTATTTTTCAGTGTGTTTGTTTGTGTGCACGCATGTGGCTGGGACCCTGCAGTTTGCTGGGGTACATCATGTTGCTTTATATTGTCATTATTCTTGTGCGTAGTGCAGGATTGTGGTGGCGTACAGTTACCAGCTTTCCTTCCGACAAAGACGCTTTCTTAGCTCTTGGCACTGTGGCGTCGCCTCAAATCCGGCGCCACGCATATCCAAGATGGTTGGAGAGAGTGTATGCATACAGTGCCATATTGTTTAGTGCCGTGGGATCTTTTACCGTGCAAAAGTGGGATCGGACGGGGCCGAAAACGGCTCTTTCGGTGGCATCTTGGCGCAAATCGGCCCCTTTTTCTGCAGGGGGGTGGGTATGCATGCGCTCACACACTCGCGCGCTGGTGTTTGTCAGGGTGTTTCTTTGTGTGCATGCATGTGGCGGGGACCCTGCAGTTTGCCGTTGTGCATTATTTTGCTGTATATTGTCATTATTCTTGGGTGCACTGCAGGATTTTGGTCAAGTACACTTACCAGCTTTCCTTATGACAAACACGCTCTCTTAGCTCTCGGGCGCTGTTTCGTCTCCACAAATCCGGCGCCACGCATATCATAGATGGTTGGAGAGAGTGTTTGCATACAGTGCCATATTGTCTTGGTGCCGTGGGATCTTTTACCGCGCAAAAGTGGGGGTCGGACGGGAACAAATATGGCTCTTTGGGTGGCATCTTCGCGCAAAACGGCCCCTTTTTCTGGAGGGGGGTGGATATGCATGCACGCACGCGCGCTGGTGTTTGTCTGTGTTGGTTTGTGTGCGCGCATGTGGCGGGGACCCTGCAGTTTGCTGGGGTACATCATTTTGCTGTATATTGTCCATCTTCTTGCGCGCACTGCAGGATTTTGGTGGCGTACACTTACCAGCTTTCCTTCCGACAAAGACGCTTTCTTAGCTTTTGGGTGCTGTTTCGTCACCACAAATCCGGCGCCACAGATATCCAACATGGTCGGAGAGAGTGTATGCATACATTGCCATATTGTCTCGGTGTCGTGGGATCTTTTACCGTACAAAAGTGGTGGTCAAACGGAGCCGAAAACGGCTCTTTGGCTGGCATCTTGGCGCAAAACGGCAGCTTTTTCTACAGGGGGGTGGGTATGCATGCGGGCTCATGCGCGCGCGCTGGTGTTTGTCAGTGTGTTGGTTTGTGTGTGTGCGCGCATGTGGCGGGGACCCCCCCAGTTTGCCCTGGTCTATCATATTGCTGTATATTGTCATTATTCTTGTGCGCACTGAAGGATTTTGGTGGGGTACACTTACCAGCTTTCCATCCGAAAAACACGCTTTCTTAGCTCTTGGGTCTTTGGCGTCACCACAAATCCGGCGCCATGCATATCCAAAATGGTTGGAGAGAGTGTATCCATACATTTCTATATTGTCTTGGTGCCGTGTGATCTTTTACCCTGCAAAAGTGGGGGTCGGACGGGGCCGAAAACGGCTCTTTGGGTGGCATCTAGGCGCAAATCGGCCCCTTTTTCTGCAGGGGGGTGGGTATGCATGCGCTCACACGCTCGCGCGCTGGTGATTGTCAGGGTGTTTCTTTGTGTGCATGCATGTGGCGGGGACCCTGCAGTTTGCCGTTGTGCATTATTTTGCTGTATATTGTCATTATTCTTGGGTGCACTGCAGGATTTTGGTGGGGTACACTTACCAGCTTTCCTTCCGACAAACACGCTTTCTTAGCTCTTGGGCGCTGTTTCGTCTCCACAAATCCGGCGCCACGCATATCATAGATGGTTGGAGAGAGTGTTTGCATACAGTGCCATATTGTCTTGGTACCGTGGGATCTTTTACCGCGCAAAAGTGGGGGTCGGACGGGAACGAAAATGGCTCTTTGGGTGGCATCTTCGCGCAAAACGGCCCCTTTTTCTGCAGGGGGGTGGGTATGCATGCGCGCACGCGCGCTGGTGTTTGTCTGTGTTGGTTTGTGTGCGCGCATGTGGCGGGGGACTCTGCAGTTTGCTGGGGTGCATCATTTTGCTGTATATTGTCCATCTTCTTGCGCGCACTGCAGGATTTTGGTGGCGTACACTTACCAGCTTTCCATCCGAAAAACACTTTCTTAGCTCTTGGGTCTTTGGCGTCACCACAAATCCGGCGCCATGCATATCCAAAATGGTTGGAGAGAGTGTATCCATACATTTCTATATTGTCTTGGTGCCGTGTGATCTTTTACCCTGCAAAAGTGGGGGTCGGACGGGGCCGAAAACGGCTCTTTGGGTGGCATCTAGGCGCAAATTGGCCCTTTTCTGCAGGGGGGTGGGTATGCATGCGCTCACACGCGCGCTGGTGATTGTCAGGGTGTTTCTTTGTGTGCATGCATGTGGCGGGGACCCTGCAGTTTGCCGTTGTGCATTATTTTGCTGTATATTGTCATTATTCTTGGGTGCACTGCAGGATTTTGGTGGGGTACACTTACCAGCTTTCCTTCCGACAAACACGCTTTCTTAGCTCTCGGGCGCTGTGGCGTCGCCACAAATATCCAAGATGTTTGGAGGGAGGTATGCATAGAGATAGATAGATAGATAGATAGATAGATAGATAGATAGATAGATAGATAGATAGATAGATAGATAGATAGATAGATAGATAGATAGATAGATAGATAGATAGATAGAAGACAGACAGAGAGAAGAGTGAATGAGAGAGAGAGAGAGACACACAACACACACACACACACACACACACACACACACACACACACACACACACACACACACACACACACACACACACACTGACCCAGGTTGCAAAAAAAACCACCAACAACATCAAAAGTTCTCACTACAGTAGAAAATTTATTCTGTGACATTGAACAACATAAAAATTCGTAGAAACAAATACAAGGAATCTCACTACTGCAACATACGTTGTTCATTTAAAAAAAATCAACAACAACAAAAACAGAAAAACAAGGACCATTTGATGCGATTCGAGAAAAAGACCCCATCTCCCCACACACTTTTACACCACTGTACAAATTAAAATTTTCTTGTCCTTTTTTCTCGATTTCATTTTTCTTAATATAACAAAACCTGAGAGAGAGAGAGAGAGAGGAGAGAGGAGAGAGAGAGGAGAGAGAGAGAGAGAGAGAGAGAGAGAGAGAGAGAGAGAGAGAGAGAGAGAGAGAGAGAGAGAGAGAGAGAAGGAGAGAGAGAGAGAGAGAGAGAGAGAGAGAGAGAGAGAGAGAGAGAGAGAGAGAGAGAGAGAGAGAGAGTGTACATGGGCACATTTTACTCACTACTAGATTGAAAAAAAAAAATACAATTACTCTTTCACAAGATAAGTTCGATGTGTTGGTGTAAAATCTGTCATCAGTCTTCCAACAGAAGATCAATACACAGATCTGCCACCAACATCATCTAAAGTCATTTCACAGAATATTAATGCCAATCACAGCACAAGCTTTCTTTTTCATTTTCAAATGTAATATGATTGAAAAAAACAAAGCAAAAAACACCTCTCCAGCACACTTTCAACACTATCATGCAACATGTATTTTTCTTGTCATTTCACAATTGATATTATTCTTTTAAAAATAGAAAAAGAAAAAAAAATCACGCACGCTGATTTATGCATTACTATACATAAAATCATTAGAATACCGATGCCAATCACAGCACAAGCTTTGTATCTGTTTTCACATTTAAAGCGATTTAAAATGAGAGAATTTCCTACACTATTATGCACCATGCATTTTTCTTGTTAATTCACATTTTTATCTCGTTCCTGAAAAAAAAGGCCATAGGGGCACATTGTACCCCAATACTACACTTAACATACACTATTAGTCTTTCACATTCATTTTTTGTAAGATGTATCAGTGTAAAATCTGCCATCAATCTTCCAGCAGAAGATCAATACACAGATCTGCCACCAACATCATCTAAAATCATTTCACAGAACATTAAAGCCAATCACAGCACAAGCTTTCTTTTTATTTTCACATTTTAAATTTGTGTTTGATTTAAAAAAAAAAAAATTTAAAAAACCCTCTCGAGCACACTCTCAACACTATTACACAACATTTTACATTTTTCTTGTCATTTCACAAGTGATCTCAATATTTAAAAAAAAATCAGACAGAAGAAAAAATCACAGGTACATTTTATCCAATACTGTAATAAAATCCTTAAAATATTAAAGCAAATCCCAACACAAGCAATTTTATTTTCATATTTGATGTGACTAAAAAAAAAAAAAAAATGAAAACGGAAATCTCTCCAGTGCATGTTCTACACTCTTATACAACGTACATTTTCCTTGTAAATTCACATTTGATCTCATTACTTACTTAAAATAAAAAGAAACATCAATCACACAGGCACCTTTTATCCCACACTACACTTAAAATCATATACCAGTAGTCTTTTACATACATTTTTATAAGATGTGTTAGTGTAAAATCTGCCATCTATCTTCCAGCAGAAGATCAATACACAGATCTGCCACCAAAATAAAAAAGAACACAAACAAAACAAAACAAAAACACCTAGCAGTCACACTTTACATATATACATATCAATAGCAATAACGGCAAAGCTTTCTTTTTGTTTTCACTTTTGATGTGATTTTTTTAAAGGATAAAAAAAACCCTCATTACCAAAAAAAAAAAGGAAAGAAAAAACTCACACTTTTTACTCATTGCTATACTTAAAATCATATACCAGTAGTCTTTTACATGCATTTTTTTGTAAGATGTGTTGGTGTAAAATCTGCCATCAATCTCCCAGCAGAAGATCAATACACAGATCTGCCACCAAGATCATCTAAAGTCATTTCACAAAATATTAATGCCAATCACAGCACCAGCTTTCTTTTTGTTTTCAAATTTGATATGATTTAAAAACCAATAATAAAAAAAACTCTCAGGTACACTTTTTACACTATTATACCACCTACATTTTTTTGTCAATTTTCATTTGATCTCACTTTTTAAAGAAAGACCAAACACACACACACACACACACACACACACACACACACACACACACACACACACACACACACACACACACACACACACACAGGCATACATACATACATGTCAATGGCAATCACAGGACAAGCTTCTTTAAAGATCTTCATAATGGAGGTGATTTCAACGAAAATAAAAAACAAAACTTTACCATGCACATTTTCTACAATAATACACAAACTATTCCAATTACTTTGTCAATTTACATAATTTTATTGCATAAGCCCCCCTCCCCCCAAAAAAAACAAACAAAACTAAAAAGAAAACACTCTTTTCACACTGCTGTTTTTATAATCATACACCAGTAGTCTTTCACAAACCTTTCTCCTAAGATATGTTGGTGTAAAATCTGCCATCAATCTTCCAGAAGATCAATACACAGATCTGCCACCAACATCATCTAAAGTCATTTCACAGAATACGATGCCAATCACAGCACAACCTTTCTTTGTGTTTTCACATTCCATGTGATTTTAAAAAGAACACAAAAAGGAAAACATCCTAGGGCACACTTTCAACACTTTTATACAAAATGCTACATTTTTTACAATTCATATTTCCTCTCTTTATTTCACACACACACACACATACACACAACGCGCGCGCGCGCGCACACACACACACACACACACACACACACACACACACACACACACACACACACACACACACACACACACACACACACACATTTTCTTAACTACTACACTTTAAAAAAAAAATACGCCATTAGTCTTTCATATACATTTTTCCTAAAACGTGTTGGTGTAAAATATGCCATCAATCTTCCAGCAGAAGATCAATACACAGATCTGCCACCAACAGCATCTAAAGTCATTTCACAGAATATCAATGCCAGTCACAGCACAAGCTTTCTTTTTATTTTCACATTTGATATCAATTTCTTTTGAAAGCAAAAGATAGCCCTCACTTTCCTTACATGCTGTTTACAACACTATACAAACTGTTACATTTTGTTGCCAATTTAAATTAATTTTGATCTCATCATAAAAAAAACAAACCCAAAAAAACCCAGTCACTGTCTACCCCCTGCTACACTCTATATCATTTTGTTTTCAAATGTGAGGTGATTTTTAAAAAATTTAAAAAAGCACAAAAATCCCACTTTCATTATGCAAATTTTCACAACTATTACATTTTTATTCTCAATTTATATTAGTTTTGATCTCATTACCAGAAAAAGAAAAGAGAAAAAACTCACACTTTAACTTCTTTGTTAAAATCATATACAATTACTCTTTCACATACATATTTTTTTTAAATGTGTTGGTGTAAAATCTGCCATCAATCTTCCAGCAGAAGATCAATAAACAGACCTGCCACCAACACCATCTAAAGTCATTTCAAAGAATATCAATGCCAGTCACAGCACTAGCTGTCTTTTCGTTTTCATGTTTGATGCCATTAAAAAACGAAAACATAAAAAAAAAACTCTTGGAGCACACTTTCAACACTATCATACAATAAGGTACATTTGGGGGGGCGGGCAATTCATATTTGATTTCATTATTAAACACACAACACACACACACACACACACACACACACACACACACACACACACACACACACACAGTCTTAACTACTGTACAGATCTGCCACTAACATCATCTAAAGTCATTTCACAGAATATTAACAATCACAGCACTCGCTTTCTTATTGTTTTCAAACCTGAAGTTATTTAAAAATGAATCAATTAAAAAAAGAAAACCTCAGGCACACTTCCTACACTATTATACAACATCGTACCTTTTTCTTGACAATTTTCATTGCATCTCATAATTTAAAAAACCACCAAAGACAAAAATAAACTCCACAAAGCCATGTTTTATTAAAGACTATTTACAAAACCATTACAATATCAATGCCAGTCTCTGCATAAACTTTCTTTTTGTTTTCACATTTCATGTGATTTACAACAAAATTAAAAGAAAACAGAAAAAGAACAAATCATCTCCCGACTCATTTTATACACCATTACACAACATGGTATATAATTCTTTAATGTCTACATTTCATCGCTTTTTATCAAAAATGATTTTTAAAACACAAAACACTTATCCAATACAACACAGAAAATCACTAGAGTAGGAATATCAATCACAACACAAGCTTTCTTTTTGTTTTCAAAAAGAAAATTAAAATTAAAAAAAACTCTCCATACACACTCTCTACAACATTATACAAACTATTACATTTTTCATGTCAAAGTCATTCGGATGAGACTCGAAACCGAGGCCCCGTGTGCGAATGCACGCAGAACATCTTGCGCACACGTTAAAACCCCGTTCCACCTTTCGGAAGAGTAGGCCATCGTGTGCCGGTAGGAGCGGATGACAAAATTATAACAAACCAGCATGCACACAGGTGTCGTGTTTAGACACTATCCCTGAGGAAAAATCGGGGAGTTGGGAGTCCCAGAGCGGCTCGGGGCTGTAGGTATGTGGCAACGTTCTGATGGCTCCTGGGACGGTACTGGAACCATTCGTATCGGTCAATGCCCTTCCAATGGATCATTCCAGTGCCGTGGAGAGGGGGGGGGGGGTCTGCTGCATAGGTAACAGCTTGCCCTCCATACATACTTGCCCAGGCTTTGCGCTCTAAAACACTAGAGCGCAACTCCATAGTCTTCCGAGACTGATGAGTGCCTACTACTACTATTACTAACTACTACACTACTACTACTACTACTACTACTACTACTACTACTACTACTACTACATTTTTCATGCCAATTTACATCATACTAGATCATTACTTTTTTTAAAGTCACACTTTACCCACTGCTATACTTAAAACCATAAACCAGTAAATAGTCTTTGACATACAATTTTCAGAAGGTTGTGTTGGTGTAAAATCTGTCATCAATCTTCCAGCAAAAGATCAATACACAGATCTGTCACCAACATCATCTAAAGTTATTTTACAGAATATTAATGCCAATCACAGCACTATTTTTCCTTTTCTTTTAAAAATGTTATTGATTAGAATTAAAGAATTTAAAGAATTAAAAAAAGAAATCCCTTCTAGGTTCACTTTCTACAACATGTTACATTTTTCTTCTCATTTCACAGTTGACATTACTTGGAAAAAAAAACACACATGGAAGATATTCACTACTATACTTACAATCACATACCATTACTCTTTCATGTATATTTTTCGTAAGATGCGTTGGTGTAAAATCTGCCATCAACCTTCCAGCAGAAGATCAATACACAGATCTGCCACCAACATCATCTATATTAATTTCACAGAATAAAAATGCCAATCAGAGCACAAGCTATCTTTTTGTTTTCAAATTTGATGTGATTTTTAAAATAGAAAAAAATAAACCTCCTACAGTTCACTTTCAACACTAATATACAACATACTATCTTATTTTTTGCACTTTTTTTTTTATCTGATCTCATTATCTAAAACACACACACACACACACACACACACACACACACAACACACACACACCACACACACACACACACAACACATTTTCTTCAACACTATACCTAAAATCATATACCACTAGTCTTTCACGTACATTTTTCATAAGTTGTGTTGGTGTAAAATGTGTCATCAATCTTCCAGCAGAAGATCAATACACAGATCTGCCACCAACATCATCTAAATTCATTTCACAGAATAATAATGCCAATCACAGCACAAGCTTTCTTTATGTTTCCACAATTTGATTTTTTTTTTAAGCAAACAAAAACTTCCCACTTTCCATACTTGTCACAACATTATGGAAACTATTACATTTTTCCTTGCCCAGTTTACCTCAACTTTGATCTCATTACTATGAAAAAGGGCAAAAAAAGGAAACAGACACATTTTACCCACTGGTATACTTAAAATCAGTAGTCGTTCACATACGTTTTTTCTGAAGGTTGTGTTGGTGTAAAATCTGCCATCAATCTTCCAACACAAGATCAATACACAGATCTGTCCCCTAGCATGGCGATCACATGACGAACTTTGTTATTCCTTTCACAAAAAATCCTTTTAAAAAATTGAAAGAATAAAAGGCTCCTTCTCCCTACATAATGTCCACACCATTACACTACCAACATGTTTCTCCCCATCTTAATTTATCGATTTACACATCACAGGATTTACAGCACTAAGATGTGTTGGTGTAAAATCTGCCATCAATCTTCCAGCAGATCAATACACAGATCTGCCACCAACATGGTCATTTACTGAATATTAATGCCAATCACAGCTCAACCTTTTTTTTATTTTAGCATTTGATGCCCCTAAAAGAAAGAAAGGAAATTATTTTTTTTTAAATCAAACCTCGTCTGGCGCACTTCCAACACTGTTATAGTACAGTACATGTTACCTTTGAGGGGGGGGGGATATTCATATTTTATCTCATTATTGCGCGCACACACACACACACACACACACACACACACACACACACACACACACACACACACACACACACACAAAAGCACAGACACACACGCACACACATGCACACACACACATACACAAAGTGCACACACACACAACGCTCACACACGCCCGCGCACGCACACACACATACACACCCCAGTGCACACACATACACCACATACCAGTGCATACACACACACACACGCACGCACACACGCGCACACACACACGCACGCACAAACACACACGCGCACACACACACGCGCGCGCGCGCGCGCCAACACAACACACTTTTTAACTACAATACTAAATCATATACCTTTAGTCATTCACATACTTTTGTAAAGTGTTGTGAAATCTGCCATCAATCTTCCAGTAGAAGATCAATACACAGGTCAGCCACCAATATCATTAAAGTCATTTCACAGAATAATAATGACAATCACAACACAAGCTGTCTTTGTTTTTAAATCGATGATAAAAAGACAGAAAAACTCTCTAGGCACAGTTTGAACATTATTATACAACATACTATATTTTTTTCATTTCTTTGATGTCATTCCCAACTGATATTACTATTTTAAAATCAAAGAAACACAAACTACACAGCCACGTTATCCAATATTACATTAAAATCATATACCAGCAGGCTTTCACATACATTTTTGTAAGATGTGTTTGTGTAAAATCTGCCATCAATCTTCCAGCAGAAGATCAATACACAGGTCAGCCACCAATATCATTTAAAGTCATTTCACAGAATAATAATGACAATCACAACACAAGCTGTCTTTTTGTTTTTAAATCTGATGTGATAAAAAAGACAGAAAAAAACTCTCCAGGCACAGTTTGAACATTATTATACAACATACTATATTTTTTTCATTTCTTTGATGTCATTTCCCAACTGATATTACTATTTTAAAAAATCAAAAGAAACACAATCTACACAGCCACGTTTTATCCAATACTACATTTAAAATCGTATATACCAGCAGGCTTTCACATACATTTTTCGTAAGATGTGTTTGTGTAAAATCTGTCATCAATCTTTCAGCAGAAGATCAATGCACAGATCTGCCACCAACATCATCTGAAGTCATTTCAAAGAATATTAATTACAATCACAGCAAAAGCTTTCCTTTTGATTTCACATTTGACGCCATAAAAAAAACAACACTTGGGGCACACTTTCAACACTATCATACAACATGCTACATTTTGGGGGGACTGCTTATATTTCACCTAAATATTAAACACACACACACACACACACACACACACACACGCACGCACGCACGCACGCACGAACGCACACGCACCACACATTTTCTTAACTACTACACTATACTTAATATCATAGACAATTGTTTTTTACATACATTTTTGTAAGATGTGTTGGTGTAAAATCTGCCATCAATCTTCCAGCAGAAAATCAGTACACAGATCTGCCACCAACATCATTTAAAGTCATTTTTAACAGAATACGGAAGCAAATCACATCACCAGCTTTAAAAAAAATCAGAGTTGATGTTATTTTTAGGAAAGCTAAAAAAAAATCAAAACCATCTCCTACACTTTTCACAACATTATATAAAACTATTACACTTTTTTTGCCAATTTACATTCGTTTTTATCTCATTACTAAAAAAAATCAAAAGAAGCCAGTCACACTTTACCCACTGCTATACTTAAAATCATATACCATCAGTCTTTCACATACTATTTTCGTTAAGTTGTGCTGGTGTAAAATCTGCCATCAATCTTCCAGCAGAAAATCAATACACGATCTGCCACCAACAAGGCAATCATATGACAATGTTATTCATTTTACATTTAAGGTGATTATTTTCATAAGAAAAAAAGAAAAGACCCCTTCTCCCCACACACTCTCTACACCATTATGCATCCTATAGTTTTCTCCACTATATTCATTTCATTCAATTAAAAAAGTATACCATACCATAAATCTTCCAGCAGGATATCAATAAACAGATCTGCCACCAACATGAGCCATCACTGACAATCTTTGTTGTTCCTTTCACATTTTAATGTGATTACAAAAAACAAAATAAAACAAAAAAAATAAATAAAACCTTTCCCAACACACTGTCCACATAATTACACAGCCTATATTTTTCTCCCAAATATTGATTTGATACGGTTTTAAAAAAAAAATTAAAGAAAATCAAAACCCTCGCAGGCACACTCTACACACCATACGACATACAAAGTGAAGATGTGTAGGTGTAAAATCTGCCATCAATCTTCCACCAGAAGATCAATACACAGATCTGCCACCAACATTATCTAAAGTCATTTTTACAAAATATCAATGCCAATCACAGCACGAACATTCTTTTTGTTTCGGCAATAAGAAATTGATTTGGAAAAAAAAAAAGAAAAAAAGAAAACCCCTCCCCTCACTTTCCACACCATTATACAACATACTACTTTTTTTTGTCAATTCACATTTTACGTCATTTCAAAAAGACAAAATACAAAAAAACACATTATTCAATACTATATTAAAATCATTTACCATTACTCTTTCATATATACATTTTTCTATGGTGTGTTGGTGCAAAATCTGCCATCAATCTTCCAGCAGAAGATCAATACACAGATCTGCCACAAGAATGGCAACCATATAACCATCCTTGTTATTTCATTTTACATTTAAGGTGATTATTTTAACAAGAAAAAAAAGACCCCTTCTCGCCACAGACTGTCTATACCATTATGCAACCTATAGTCTTCTCCCGAATCTTCATTTATTCAATTAAAAAAAAAAAATACCACACCATAAATTTTTCAGCAGAAGATCAATACCACAGATCTGCCTCCAACATAGCCATCAAATGACAATCTTTGTTGTTCCATTCACATTTAATGTGATTACAAAAAATAAATAATAAATAAATAAAACCTTTCCAACACACTGTCCAAACAATTACACAGCCTATATTTTCTCTTTAATCATTTGATTCTATTTTTCAAAAATTAAAGAAAACCCTGGCATGCACATTTACACATCATAAGACATACCAAGTGAAGATGTGTTGGTTAAAATCTGCCATTAGTCTTCCAGCAAGATCAATACACAGATCACAGATTATAAATCCATATATTATTATAATTATATTATTTTATATTACTGCCACCAACATCATCTAAAGTCATTTCACAAAATACCAATGCCAATCACAGCATGACATTCTTTTGTTTCTACAATTTAAAAAAATATTGATTTGACTAAAAATAAAGTTGTTTTTTTAAAAGAAAAAGAACAAAAAAACAACCCTTCCTCCTTTCTACACCATTATAGAACATACTATATTTTTTTGTCCATTCACATCTGACATTTTAAAAAGACAAACACAAAAACACAGGCACGTTATTCACTACATATTTAAATCATATATCATTACTCTTTCAAATACATTTTTGTAAGATGTGTTGGTGTAAAATCTGCCATCAATCTTCCAGCAAAAGATCAATACACAGATCTGAGCTGCCCAACATCATCTAAAATCATTTCACAGAATATTGATGCCAATCACAGCACAGCTTCTTTTCGCTTTCACATTTGATGTAATTGAAACAATTCAAAAAATCCCTTGGGCACAAGTTTAACACTACTATACAACATGCTACCTTGCTTTGGGAAATCCATATTTAATCTCATTATTTAAAACACACGACACACACACGACACACACACAGACAGACAGACACACACACACACACAAGTCACTCACTCACTCATCACTCACACATGCGCTTACTCACACACGCACATGCGTCACACACGCGCCTCACACACAGCCGTCACACACACGCGCGCTCACACACACGCATGCTCACACACACGCATGCTCACACACACGCATGCTCACACACACACACACACACACACACACACACACACACACACACACACACAACAAACACACAACACATGCACACACAAGCACACACATTTTCTTAACTACTATACTTAAAATCATATACCAATATTCCCTTACATATATTTTGGCAAGATATTTTTGTGTAAAATCTGCCATCAATCTTCTAGCAGAAGATCTATACACAGATCTGCCACCAGCATCATTTAAAGGAATTTCACAGAATATGAAAGCAAATTACTGCACCAGCTTTTAAAACAAAAACAAAAAATTCAGAGTTGATGCAAATTTTTAGGAAAGCTAAAAAAAAAAAAATAAATAAAATCCTCTCTTTACGCTCTTTTCATATCATACACACTTTCCACAACATTATACAAACCATTACATTTATCTTGCCAATTTACATTAATATTTATCTCATTCAAAAAAAAAGAAAAAAAACAACTGGTCACACTTTACCCAATGCTATACTCAAAATTATATACTATTATTTTTTCATATTCTATTTCCATAAATTGTGTTGGTGTAAAATCTGCCATCAATCTTCCAGCAGAAGCTCAATACACAGATTTGCCACCAACATGGCAATCACATGATAATCTTTGTTATTCATTTCCCATTTAATGTGATTTTTTTAATTAATAAAAGAAAAACGCAAAGACCCCTTCTCCCCACACACTCTCGACATCATTATATAGCCTGTATTTTTCTTCCCAATCTTCATTTGATTCCATAAAAAAATGGCAGGCACACTTTACACGCCATAAGACATACAAAGTGAAGATGTATTGATGTAAAATCTGCCATCAGTCTTCCAGCAGAAGATCAATACGCAGATCTGCCACCAACATCACCTAAAGTCATTTTACAAAATTCCAATGCCAATCGCTGCACAGACATTCTTTTGCTTCCACTATAAGAAACTATTGATTTGGATTTAAAAAAAGAAAAAGAAAACCCCTCTTCTCACTTTCTACACAATTATACAACATGCTACATTTTTTCTTGTCAATTCATATGTGATAAAACAAAAACAAAATACAAAAACATAGGCACATTATTTACTAAAATATTTAAAATCAGATACCGCTACTCTTTCAAATACATTTTTCTAAGGTGTGTTGGTGTAAAATCTGCCATCAATCTTCCAACAGAAGATCAATACACAGATCTGCCACCTACATCATCTAAAGTCATTTCACATAATATTAATGCCAATCAGAGCAAAACCTTTGTTTTTATTTTCACATTTGATGTAATTTTTTTTATGAAAAAAAAACCTCCTTGGGCACTAGTTCAACACTACTATACAACATGCTACATTAACAGAAAAAAAGAAAAGACCCCTTCTCCCCACACACCCTCTACATCATTATGCAACCTACAGTTTTCTCCTCAATCTTTATTTGATTCGATTAAAATAAAAATATAGACCACTTTACATAAAAAAGACACAGCACAGAGATGTGTTGGTGTAAAATCTGCCATCATCTTCCAGCAGAATATCAATACACGGATCTGTCACCAACATGGCAATCACATGACGATCTTTGTGATTCCCTTCACATTTAATGGTCTTTTTTTAACTAAAAAAAAAGAAAGAAAGAAAAGACCCCTTCTCCCCACACACTGTCTACATCATTATACAGCCTATATTTTTCTTCCCAATCTTTATTTGATTCCACTAAAAAAAAACAACAACAATTTTTAAAACCCTTGCAGGCACACTTTATACACCAAAAGACACATAGCATGAAGTTGTGTTGGTATAAAATCTGCAATCAATCTTGCAGCAGAAGATCGATTCACAGATCTGCCACCAGCATCGTCTAAAGTCGATTCACAGAACAGTTGTGGCAATCACAGCACCAGCTGCCCTTTTGTTTTTACATTTGATTTGATTTAAGAAAGAAAAGTAAAAAATAAAAATGAAAACTTCTTTGGGCACAATCTCAACCCCGTCATACAACATACTTCATTTTTATGGCATTTCACATTTGATCTCATTAGCTAAAAAACAAAACAAGAAAGCAGGCACGTTTTATCCAATACTATACATCAAATGCATAAGCCTTTTGTTTTTTGTTTTCCACATTTGATGCTATTAAAAAAAAGAAATAAAAAGAACATCTCTCCCTGCCCTTTTTCTACACTATTATGCAACATACTTTTTTTCTTGTAAATTCACATTTGATCTATTAAAAAAAAAGCCACACAGGCACATTTCATCTAATACTACACCTGTTATCATATACCATTGATCTTTCACATACAGTTTTTGTAAGGCATGTTGATGTAAAATCTGCCATCAATCTTCCAGCAGAAGATCAATACACAGATCTGCCACCAACATCATCTAAGGTTAGTTTAC
>CM060322.1:45142741-45167741 GCA_030674155.1 Stramonita haemastoma | reverse complement strand
CTACTTTTTCCTCAAGTCATCAGTAAAGGGGAAAATGTTCACAGCTCTGTTAGCTTAAACCCGATTTCATCTTATCCCTTAAACAACAGATTAACACGAAAAAGACGTGTCACATTTCTTATTAATTTTTGATCTACTAGTTCAAATCTAAAAGGATTTAGTCTCGTCAATTTCAGGACAAAAATACCTTCGTAAGTACTTTTTAAAAACGTATCATATTCCAGATTCACTCCCGTTTGCTTACATTTGAAATAATAGCACTTTGAAAACAAAAACTCACATTCACCCAAACATACACATTCTATCTTTAGCTTTCCAGGCCCAATTACAACAAAGAAAACATACCTTTCTTTAAACCCTAGCATTACCACTCTTTCAAAAAGGATCCCAGTTCATGATGGCGGCCACTGCACATGGGGTCCTTGGTTCCAGTCCCACAGCCCCTGAAAGCAAGGCAGTCCCAATCAGTAACACTGAAAATTCTGCTGGTTTTCTTGGACAAAAGCTGACCTTGTTACTTTAGAGCGACTGAATTAAGGATTAGTATCTACAAAGTGTACCATACAGCCCAGTTACTTTAAAAACAGTGATGGACAGTAACAACACACCCATAAAAAGGAAACCAACTGAAGTTTAGACCAGGCGAAGATCCCCGCCAGCAAATAATGAATAGAAGTAGAGAATGGGGGCGAATATGAAATTCCAAGCCCTCCCCCCTTTCCTCCTCCCTTTGCGTTGATTAAAGGAGCAAAAACAAAATTAACAGAATAAACAGTAATGTGTAGAACTAATGGACACAGGACTAACAAAGAGGAAAAAGACTGGACAGAAAAATGTGTCAGACGAATAACGGTGAAACCTGAATCCTGTATTAAAAAAACAACTGATCAACTGTATACAGTTATTTATGTACCTATTTCCTATCTGTCCCTGCCTTCAGCAGCCCAAATACCCATCACCCTATCAGTGTGTGTGTGTGTGTGTGTGTGTGTGTGTGTGTGTGTGTGTGTGTGTGTGTGTGTGTGTGTGTGTGTGTGTGTGTGTGTGAGAGGAGAGAGAGAGAGAGAGAGAGAGAGAGAGAGAGAGAGAGAGAGAGAGAGAGAGAGGGAGAGAGGGAGAGGGAGAGGGGAAAGAGGGGAGAGAGAGAGGAGAGAGAGAGAGAGAGAGAGAGAGAGAGAGAGAGATTTATTTATTATTTATTTATTTATTTATTTATTCTTTTATATCGAGGATAACAGAATAAGCAATCATATGCTTTTTTTCATCCGTCCCGTGTGTATGCAGTTTTGTAAATCATGTCATCTATTCCCACCGGCACACGATGGCCTACTCTTACGAAAAGCGGAACAGGATTTAACGTGTGCGCAAGATGTTCTGCGTGCGTTCGCACAGGGGCCTCGGTTTAAAGTCTCATCCGAAGGACTTTTGGGGAGAGTGGAGTCAGCACTGATGTAACTCAGGAAGAGAAATTCTCGACGGACTCGAACCGGGTCTCAGAGAGAGAGAGAGAGAGAGAGAGAGAGAGAGAGAGAGAGAGAGAGAGAGAGAGAGAGAGAGAGAGGAGAGAGAGAAGAGAGACAGGACAGAGACAGAGAGAGAGAGAGGAGAGAGAGAGAGAGAGGGAGAGAAATTTGTTCATTTGTTAAAGCCCTGACTGGTTGCATGTATACTAACAGGTTGCATGGAAGCGCTTTGATTTGTTTTACAAGATTTAGCGCTATATAAATTCCATGATATCATTTTTTTAGTTTCCTGATCACATTATTATTCTCATCATTACTACAGTGCAAGGTCTTGATGGGGGAGATTCTCCAGACGACAGCCAACGTCAGAGGAGAATTCCTATGTGGTCCAATGGCATAGCTCCGTTGCTATATATACTCCTATGTGGTCCAATGGCACAGCTCCGTTGCTATAGCGATGACTCCGATGTGATCCACATGATGACCGGCCAGGACTCGTGTCGACAAGGTGAAGGGAAAACAAAGGGAATGTTTGGAAATTGAGGGAAGCAGAGTCAACACTACACTGCAAATGAGGACCAACTGTGCCAAAGATGAGGACTCCCTCCCTCATAACCACTGTCCCAAAGATGAGGACTCACTCCCTCTATAACCACTGTCCCAAAGATGAGGACTCCTCCCTCATAACCACTGTCCCAAAAGCCTTTGTAGGTGTCTGCAACACCAAGACATCACTGTCACCATCATGCTCTCCTTCGATCTCTTGCACTGTTTTGTCACTACTTTGAAATTTGATTTTACCTTTTTGTGGCCGTTTTTTTTTAAAACTAATTTTATTTTCTACTGCTATGCTAGGTTTTGGTTTTGTTTCCTATTTTATCATGTTTGGCAGAAAGTTTTACTTTTTTTATACAGTTTTTTTAAGTTTTACAATTTTATATCATTTATTTTAGTCTGTCGTATTCTATTCTTTTTAATTCTCTATCTTTTACAAGGGATCGGAGATGCAATCAGAAATGTTGTGCCCAGTGATCATTCAAAGGCAACAGACAGTTCAGTTCAATGGCAAATACATCGTCTGACAAAGAACTTCGCTGACAAAATCTGCATGGGTGGGACACATGAGCGCTGAGAACTTCGGGGGATAGCAGAATATCCCCATTCTGAAAGATCAGGGATAGCGAATATCCCCATCTAATTTCGGATGCAAACCCTTCGAGGGATAGCAGAATATCCCCATTCTGAAAACTTCAGGGATAGCAGAATATCCCCATTCTGAAAACTTCAGGGATAGCAGAATATCCCCATTGTGAAAACTTCGGGGATAGCAGAATATCCCCATTGTGAAAACTTCAGGGATAGCAGAATATCCCCATTCAAAGCACATTGGGGATAGAATATCCCATACAAAGAACCTTCGGGATAGCAGAATATCCCTCATTCTGAAAACTGAGGTCGAACATTTTCATGATTAAAAAGCCATGGACACAAAGCTCTATAAAGGCTTTGTTGAAAGATTTCCTTCCTCCATCCCCTACCCTCTATCCAACACAGGCCCAACCCAGCTAAAACCTATGTGGATCACAACATGAAGTTTGTGGCGAGATGCTCCCAGGTTGCTGGGAAGTTTCTGATAACAAAAAACAAGAAAGAAAGTAAAAGAAAATATTACCGTAATTTAAGGAAGGCGTGCCTCTGTGTGTGTGTGGTGTGTGTGTGTGTGTGTGTGTGTGTGGTGTGTGTGTGTGTGTATGTGGTGGTGCGGCGTGCGCGCGTGCGCGCGGCGGCGTGCGGTGCGTGCGTGCGTGCGTGCGTGCGTGAGCGCTCCTTTCCCCAGCCAAGGTTAAGCAGCACCCAGCGTAGTTGCCAATTGGATGGGTGATCGTTTGCGTGCCTCGGCTACAGTACAGTTTCCCCAGCTGTAAATGGTGGTACCTGCCCTCTTAGGGTCAGGGAAGGAAAAGCAGTGAGGGAGAGGAGATGAGCGCCGCCCTCAACATGCTGGCCCCTAGAGAAGCTGAGGTCTCTGACACCTCGCTCCCCTACGACCACACAGGTTATGGGACAGCTTTACCTTTTTTACCTTTTACCTTTAGAGCATTGTGTTCGCCACCTGACAACCCAGGATCAATGCCACCTTTCAGCTACCATCCAAATATTATGCTCGTTCAAGGGGATTTTTCCTCTGGAGGTAACATTAGTGCTTGTACGTCAGCAGGACCTTCATGACCAGTGGTATGTAAGGAATATCACACATTTGTGCCTCCCCCCACCCCCCTCTCTCTCTCAACAACAAAGCTTGATTACGTTATTGTAAAAAACAATTGGTAACCTCTGTGTGTGTTTATTATTTATTCTTTTACATCGAGGATGATGAAATAAGCATTCATATGCTTTTTTACATTCAGTCCCCGTGTGTATGCAGTTTTGTAAATGTCATCTGTTCCCACCAGCACACGATGGCCTACTCTTACAAAAAGCGGAACAGGATTTAACGTGCGCTCAAGATGTTCTGCGTGTGTTCGCACACGGGGCCTCGGTTTATATGTCATCGAAAGATTTTGGGAGGGAGTGGAGTCAGCACTAATGTTAACTCCAGAGGAAAAATCCCCTCGACTGGGCGGGTCCTCAAATTGCCAGGCAATGTTCTGACCACTAGGCTATATCCCGTGTGTGCCTTGTGTGTGGTGTGTGTGTGTGTGGTGTGTGTAGTACGTGTTGGTCGGGTGGACATCTGAGTACTGTACATCAAAACACCCCCTACATTTTGAAACTAAAAATCTATGTCCAAGAAAGACACCCTGAAAACATTTACCATTGGGTGTCTTTAGCATGTAGGTATACACAGAATGGAAAATACCACTAACCCTTGTATGGAATTAATCAATCTGCTTGCAGATTATCACCTCCAGTTGATCTCGAACTTGTTGGATGAGGGCAAAGACGACCAACTGGCGATACAAATCAAGGCACTCTCAATTGAAAACTTGAATTCGTGCTCACATTAAAACCGGAACGGTCTTCTGCGCATGTCACGTACAAGGGTGGGATAACTCTGCGCTCAACTGGCAGTAGGCAGCTAGTTCTATATTCGGCCAAAAAGCCACGAGCTTTGACAAACTGGAATTTTTCCAACAGGATACTTGCAAAATTGCGAGTACAATAAACATGCAGGCATTTGATTCATACACATTAAAAAAAAAATGCATCCCCTTTTTTCTGTCAACATTTATACGTTTTTCTGTATGTTGGTAATACTTTCATTACTTGTCTGTTAGTTGCACACAGGAAAGTGGAGAGGAGGGATGGGGCGGGGGGGAGGGGTGGAGTAGAGGGGGAGGGGAAAGGTAGAAGGGGAGGGGGAGGGGAGGTCTGCCTAACTCCCTTTCCTAGAAAATTCCAGTTTACAAATAAAATTATATTTCTTTCAGGATTTCGATGATCAGCAGAGATTACCAACTGGGCCTCTTTCATTTTATGCTGACCACAGAGCAAGCTTTAAGCAGCCAATCTTGACTATTCCCTATGGATCAGTAGTCTAGATGTAACGTGCCTGCCTAGAAAGCGAAAAATCTGGTTCGCGTCCAAAACTTTTCTCCCTTCCATTAGACCATGAGTGGAAGTCTGGGTATAAGTCTTTCAGATGAGACGATAAACCGAGGTCCTGTGTATTACCCATTATAATTTATCGCACGTAAGAGAACCCACGGCAACAAGGGGGTTATCCCTGGCAACATTCTGTAGAAAAAAAGCCACTTTGATATGGAAACAAATACAGTTGCAGATAGGCAAAAAAAAAATTCATGGGTGGCACTGCACTTGTGGCAACGCACTCTCCCCGGGAAGAGCAACCCGAATTGCATCTGCTGTGACATTAAGTGGTATAAAATGAAATAAATAAAAGCCCTGGAAGACTATTGATCAGCTTATTTTCCTAAAGACTCATCTTCCATCAAATCTTGGTAACCTAACTCTGATTTTTAAAAATATTTTATACCACTTAATGTCACAGCAGATTTCTTTGCGTGAAATTCGGGCTGCTGTCCCCAGGGAGAGAGAACGCGTCGCCACAAGTGCACCCGATTTGCTGCGTCCTTTTGGTAAAAAAGAAAATGTATCAGATTTTATTTTTACGTCTTCCGACGCAAAGCTTTTGGGTGTTGAACTTCTCAGTACATATTTAGGGCGTGCAAGTTTTCGGTAGGCCTATTTATCTAATGGCAATATTTCGACTTTATAACTGCTGATACAAGTAAATGTGTACCAAGAGTAAGCCTTTATGCTTTACAATCTATACTCTAAAGCTTCCTCAGTAAATATTTTGAAACATTAAAAAAGACTTCTTGTCTATGTGATAATTTTGATCTGATTACTGACGTCCATAAATGTTAAAGAATTTACATATCTTGCCTTTAATAGCCTACTGCTTACAAATAAATTTCAGGAGAATTAAGCTTTTTCTTGCTTTAGTTAGAATGTACTATGATGGGTATTCCATATCAACTTCGATGTAAGAAATACACCAAAAAATTGTTGTGAAGAAACACACAGACAACCCTCACCCAATAATCACAATGAGACATACAAAGGAAAGATTCATCATTAAAAAAAAAAGCACACACAACATTACCACAACAAAATATTGAAAACAAACAACAAACAAAAAAAAGAATGAATTGCCACCGAGTGGTCTAAGAGAGAGAACTAGTGCATAGGCTACCCAATGTACGGTTGTTTCCCTTACACTGTATATCCAGTTCAGCTGCCGCCTGTTAGCAACAACAAAATGATGATGATAATGGTTGTGTGATCGTTCAAAATTAAAGATGATGTTCATGACAATGACGGCGGTGACAACGTCTCCGATGACGTTCATGTCGTTGACAGCGATAATGATGATGATGATGATGATGATGATGATGATGATGATGATGATGACGATGCTAATGTGCTCGGAGGGTTTGTAATGGAAAAGGCGATCTTTATTTCTTTGTAAAAAAAAGTACTTATTCATTTATCTATTACCTCCTTACTTATTTATTCTTTTATATCGAGGATAATGGAATAAGCACTTATGTGCTTTTTTACATCCAGTCCACGTGTGTATGCAGTTTTGTCAATCTTGTCATCTGTTCCCACCGGCACACGATGGCCTACTCTTACGAAAGGCGGAACAGGATTTAACATGTGCGCAAGATGTTCTGCGTGCGTTCCGACACGGGGCCTCGGTTTATAGTAGTAGGCACCCATCAGTCTCGGAAGACTATGGAGTTGCGCTCTAGTCTTTAGAGCTCAAAGCCTGGGCATGTATGCATGGAGGGCAAGCTGTTACCCATGCAGCAGACCCCCCCCCACCGTCTCCACAGCACTGGAATGATCCATTGGAAAGGCAATGACCGATACGAATGGTTCCAGTACCGTCGCAGAAGCCACCAGAACGTTGCCATTTACCTACAGCCCCGAGCCGCTCTAGGACTCCAACTCCCCGATTTTTCCTCAGGGATGGTGTCTAAACACGACACCTGTGTGCATGCTGGTTTGTTATAATTTTGTCATCCGTTCCCACCGGCACACGATGGCCTGCTCTTCCGAAAGGAGGAACGGGATTTTTAACGTGTGCGCAAGATGTTCTGTGTGCATTCGCACACGGGGCCTCGGTTTCGAGTCTCATCCGAATGACTTTGACATTCAGTTCGATTATTTCGTCAAACTGGGAAGAAAGGGCAAGGCTGGGTACGAACCCAGAAACTCACGGTTTACATATTGGCAGGCGAACGTCTTAACCACCCTGCCACCGTCCTTCCTCGGTTTATAGTCTCATCCGAAAGACATGTGGCAGGGACCCTGCACTTTGCCCTGGTGCATCATATTGCTTTATATTGTCATTATTATTGTGCGCACTGCTTGGTTTTCGGTGCGTATACTGTATCCGATTTCATTGCAGCAAACTAGGTTTCTCAACTCTTGAGGGCTGCTGTGTCGGCACAAGTCCGGCGCCATACACATCGAAGATGGTAGGGGAGGTTGCATTGCATACAGTGCCATATTGTCTTGGTGCCTTGGGGTCTGTAACCGTGCAAAAGTCAGGGAAGGACGGGCCTGAAAACGGCTCTTTGGGTCCCGTCTCTGGCCAAAACCGCACCTTTTTGACAGGGGGTTGTGCATGCTTGCGCGCACGCGTGCGTGCGCTTGTGTTTGTCAATGTGATTGTTTATTTGCACGCATTTGGCGGGGACCCTGCACTTTGCTGTGGTGCATCATATTGCTGTATATTGTCAGTATTATCGTGCGCAATGCTTGGTTTTCTTTGCGTACACTGTACCCGATTTCCTTGCGATAAACTGGCTTTCTCAGCACTTGAGGGCTGCCGTGTCGCCACAAGTCCGGCGCTACACACATCGAAGATGGTGGGAGAGGATGTATGCATACAGTGCCATATTGTCCTGGTGCCTTGGGGTCTGTAATTGTGCAAAAGTCGGGGTAGGAAGGGCCTGAAAACGGTTCTTTGGGGCAAAGACGGGACCCAAAACCGCACCGTTTTGGCAAGGGGTTGTGTATGCGTGTTCGCAGTCGCGCGCGCGCTGGTGTCTGTCAGTGTGTTTGTTTGTGTCGTACATGTGGCGGGGAACCTACACTTTGCTGTGGTGCATCATATTGCTCTATATTGTCATTATTATTGTGCGCACTTCATGGTTTTCGTTTCGTACACTGTACCAGATTTCCTTGCGACAAACTGTCTTTCTCAGCACTTGAGGGCTGCGGTGTTGCAACAAGTCTGGCGCCACACACATCGAAGATTGTGGAAGAGGATGTATGTATACATTGCCATATTGTCTTGGTGCCTTGGCGTCTGTAACCGTGCTAAAGTCGGGGTAGGACGGGCCTGAAAACGACTCTTTGGGTGCCGTTTCTGGCTAAAACCGCTCCTTTTTAGTCTGCGGATTGTGTGTGCGTGCGTGCACGCGCTGGCTGGAGTTTTTCAGTGTGTTTGTTTGTGTGCGTGCATGTGGCAGGGTCCCTACACTTTGCTGTGGTGCATCATATTGCTGTATATTGTCATTATTATTGTGCGCACTGCTTGGTTTTCGTTGCGTACACTGTACCAGATTTCCACGCGCTGGTGTTTGTCAGTGTGTATGTGTGTGTGCACTCATGTGGCGGGGACCCTGCACATTGCTGTGGTGCATATTTTCATCATTATTTTGCGCACTGCTTGGTTTTCGTTCAGTACACTATACCAGATTTCCTTGCGACAAACTGTCTTTCTCAGCACTTTAGGACTGCGGTGTCGCCACAAGTCCAAAGCCACACACACCGAATATGATGAGACAGGATGAATGCATACAGTATTGCATATTTTCTCGGTGTCTTGGGTCTGTAACCGTGCAAAAGTCGGGATAGGACAGGCCTAAAAACGGCTCTTTGGGTCCCATCTTTGGTCAAAACCGCATCTTTTTGGCAGGGGGTTGTGTATGCGTGCGCGCACGCGCTCGCGCGCTGGTGTTTGTCAGGTTTTTTGTTTGTGTGCACACGTGTAGCGGGGACCCTCCACTTTGGTGTTGTGCATCATATTGCTGTATATAGTCATTATTATTGTGCGCACTTCTTGGTTTTTGGTGCATACATTGTAGCCGCTTTCCTTCCGACAAACTGGCTTTCTTAGCTCTTGGTGGCTGTGGTGTCTCCACATGTCCGGCACCACACATATCAAAGAAGGTGGTAGAGGGTGTATGCATACAGTACGACATTGTCTTGGTGCTTTGTGGTCTGTTACTGTGCAAAAGTGGGGTATGGACGGGGCTAAAAATGGGTCTTTCGGTCACATCTTTGCAAAAAAAAAATCCAATCTTTTTCTCTAGTAAGTTGTGTATGCTTGCGTGCACGCGCGCTGGTGTTTTTGTGTGCGTTGTTATGTGTGTGCGGATTTGGCGGGGATCCTGCACTTTGCTGTGGTTCATCATATTGTTGTATTTTGTCATGAAATTTTTTGCGCACTACTACGTTTTTTTTGTGTACACTGTACCTGATTTCTTTCCGACAAACTAGCTTCCTTAATTTTTTTGTGCTGTTGTGTCGCCACAAGTCTGGCGCCACACCTATCGATGATGGTAGTATAGGGTGTATGCATACAGTACAACACTGTCTTCGTTCCGTGGTGTCTGTTACCTTGCAACAGTGGGGGTAGGACGGGGCTGATTCGTTTTTTTCACCAAGACTGGCATGCAAAACTGTCAGAAAGTGAAAGATTCGAAACGTATAGGTCATTTAAATCAATGTTACAGCCTTAAAACTATCTTACTGTTATCACCATAGTAAATTTAGTCATGTAATGGTTTAGTTTCGACTTGAATTGTGAGTGAAACGTAAATAATCGATAAACTGATAAATTATAAAAAAGATTCCTTTTTGTGACAAAAATTAAACTGACAACCATTTTTTTTGAATGTACAAAGTTTACAGGCTTGAGGGAAAAATACCTATTCCAACACTTGACAATGAATTGAACATTGCCTTTAAACTGTTCTGAATAGTGAAAATGTTTGCCAATTGAGACATGTGGGTATGTATATTATTTATGCTCTGGAAGCCAGAGAACCTGGTTAAGTATATCGGTGCACATAACAGTTGAAGTAGTTTATGTCTCTCTGGACAATAACTCATGACAATGCCAAAAATTCTTTGTTTGTTTCTTGTTTTGCTTTTCGTTTCTTCTGTTAAAATGTGTGCCCCCTTGTATACAGGCCAGTGGCCTTACAAATAAAATCAAGTTTCGATTTCGAGATTCAAGTTCGAGTTTGAGGTCGATTTCTGTTTCTCTGTAGTCTCTCTCATATATATATTTAAGGTTTAGAATCATCTTTTTTTTTTTGAGATAAGATTTTCAGAATTTCCTGTCATCAGCTACGATGTAATAGAATCACATATAAGTCTCGAGAGTACTGAATACGGAATCTTTGTTTTCCTACTCCTATTGTGATGGAAAATGAATGATTGAGCATGCATTAGCTACTCTTGTTGTGTTGTTCTGTCGTCGTCTCGTGTGCTCTTTTTCTCCTCTCTCTCTTCTTCTTCTTCTCTCTCTCTTGTTTGTCGTTTCCTTTCCTTGCTTCTTTCCTCTTCTGTGGTATTTTTCTAGAATAATCCAGTTACCAAAGCAAAAATAAACAGCAAAGTTCATTATCTATCAATACAATTTGAAACCGCGTCTACCGGTTAATATTAGTCAAAAGAATGCTGCACTTGAGACGAAATAGCCCTATGTAGAAACGAAAATAAAAATTCACTTGTCTTCATCACGTCGTTTTTTTCCAAATCAGCACTAAGCCTAGATTTCCTGAAGGCCCCAGCATGAGGCACATCGGGCGTTGTCTTTGTAATCTTGTATCTGTTTCCTAGCAGCCGGAGTCCAAACAAAGCGTCACCTCTGCCCTTGGAAGTTGGCTTCAGCTTCAAACTCTTGCTCCAAATGAATATTTACCTCCCTGGAAAACTTTGTCTGCTAGTCCTTGATCATAAATCCACGCGCTCACACGTAATTCAAACCTTTCTTTATCTTTCAGAACAAAAATGTATCTTTAGTTTATCATCCACCTTAAGAGAAAACTTTAGATAGACAAGCTTTCACTTTCAAGGATTTTCAAGGAGGATTTCATCACAGGTTGTCTCCTTGATCATTTTCAACAGGACTCAAGGTCTTGGATCTAATATTCTTTTTTAATTTTTAAATCCAAAATCACAAACACGGAATTCCGTGAAAACGAAAGCAGTGGATCGGTGGTCTAGTGAGTAACGCGCCTTGCCTAGAAAGCAAAAAGTCCGGGTCGGAGTGTGTGGTGGTTCGTACCCCCGTTTGGACCCAAAACTTTTCCCCAGCCATTAGACCCTGAGTGGTGGTCTGGGCGCTAGTCTTTCGAATGAGACAATAAACCGAGGTCCCGTGTGTTACACATCACTATTTAGCGCACGTAAAAGAACCCACGAGGCTGATCCTGGCAAAATTCTGTAGAAAAAAGCCACTCTGATAGGGAAACAAATACAGTTGCATGCAGGAAAGAGAAAAAAAAATGGGTAGGCGCTGCACATGTGGCGACGCGCTCTCCCCGGGGAGAGCAGCTAAATTTCACGCAGAGAAATCTGCTGTGACAAAAGTGGTACAAATACAAAAAAAAATCACCCATGATGTAAACACACACACACCACACACACACACACACACACACACACACACACACACACACACACACACACACACACACACACACACACACACACACACACAAAGCTGTCCCGGGTCTAATATCAGATCACCACATCAGCAGATGGGTAATCCTAGATAAGATATATTAATACATATTTATGACTGTATAAACTTGGGTCATACCTCATTTATCAAAAACATACATCAGTGACACCGCCATCTCCCCAGCTCACGCACACATTATACTGATTTCAGTTACAACTGTAAAAAAAGAAAGAAAAAGCCTTCTTAGCTTTCCTTTCATTTGTTGATGGAGGGTTAGAGGTAACGGGCCTGCCAAAGAATGTGAAAAGTCCGGGTCGGAAGTGTGTGCGGTGGTTTGACCCCCGTCTAGACCCCAAACTTTTCTCCCATCCATTAGACCATGATGGTGGTCTGGATGCTAGTCTTTCAGATGAGTCGATAAACCGAGGTCCTGTGTCTACAAAAAAATATTTAGCTCACGTAAAAGAATCCACGGCACAAAGAGTTGTCCACGGCAAAATTTAACAGAAAACAGCCACTCTGATAGGGAAGCTAATACTGCTGCAGACGGAAAAAGAAAAAAAATGGGTGGCACTACTCTCGGGTGACGCACTCTCCCCGGGGAGAGCAGCCTGAGCTTCACACAGAGAAATGTGCCGTGACTTAAAGTGGTGTGAAAGGTAAAAAGGGTAACAATAGAAGCCCACTAGCAAACACGTTCAAGTGTAAACAGAAAAGGAGGAGCGTAAAGGAAAGATCACTGTACAAGTTTACAATCGTCTCCCAAACCACATGTCACAGCAGATATTTTCTCTGCGTGAAATTCAGGCTGCTCTCCCCGGAAGAGCGCGTCGGGCCCCAAGTACAGTGCCTACCCATTATATATTTTTTTTTCCTGTCTGCAGGTGTATTTGTTTCCCTATCAGAGTGGCTTTTTCTACAGAGTTTTGCCAGGGACAAGCCTCTTGTTGCCGTGCGTTCTTTCACGTGCGCTAAATCATGAGTGTAACACACAGGACCTCGGTTTATTGTTCATCTGAAAAACCACCACTCATGATCTAATGGATGGAGGAAAAGTTTTGGGCCCAAACGGATTCAAACCACCGCACACTTTGACCGGACTTTTCGCTTTCTAGACAGGCGCATTGCCTCTAGACAACCAAACACTTAATACTTTATGAAATGATTATACTTTAGATGCGTTTGTAACTGATCTTTGTTTTTGGTAAGTTTCAAATTTTGGGAGCCTATCCTGAATACAAGAAGCTTGATTTGTACAGTTTGTTTCTGGGTCTTGGAAATAATAGCAAGTGGTTGTGTCTAATGCTAGTTATTTTGTTTACACATTTGATGTTCTAGGGCTGTGCAATAACTAGGCTTTGATCTGCCGTTAAGAGAATTAGCTTTGTACCTCTCTATCCTAAATTGTTCATTTGGCTATGGGTTAAGATAGTTTCTGAAGTTTATCTCTGATGTAGTATCTTACTTTACCTAAGAAGTATAATTCTTTCTTATACAGGGAGCATGTTTGTCCTACAATTAAAGAGAAGGTATTAATTCAATGTACTCTGTGTGTGTGCGCGTGTATGTGTGCGGCGTGTGTCGTACGTGTGTGCGTGCGTGTGTGTGCGCGTGTGTGTGTGCGTGTGTGTTGTGCGTGTGTTCGTGCGTGTGTGTGCGTGCGTGCGTGCATGCATGCATGGGAGCACACGATCGCAGCGTGGGACCTCATTTTAGATCTATCAGCGTGGCAGATAAGAGCAGCACGGGTTTGTTTTGAAATTCAATTTGGGGGGGGGGGGGGGGGGGATGGAAATTATTATATTGGAGGGTGTTGTAGGGGTGATTTTTGCGTACACTGTACCCTGTTTCTAGGCGACAAACTTGGCTCTGTACAAGCGGGGTTGCCATCTTCCGGGCCGTGGTGTCGCCCAATTCCAGTGCCCACACACATCCAAAATGGTTGTCCAGTTTGTCTGCATAGAGTAGAATACGGTGGTGCTGCCCTGGGCTCTGGAACTGCGGAAAAGTGCGGGCGGCAAAGGTCCCGAAAAACGGCGTTTGCGTCACAATGCTTCTAGTTCTTTAGCTCTTATTCATGGGAGGGTGGGTATGCATGCGCGCGTGCGTGCGTTCGCTGGTGTTTGTTGTGTGCGGTTTTTTGTGTTTGTGGTGTGGAGGGGAGCCTACAGATTACTGTGGTGCACGATATTGTATGAAATTATTATATTGGAGGGTGTTGTAGGGTGATTTTTGCGTACACTGTACCCGTTTCTAGGCGACAAACTTGGCTCTGTACAAGCGGGGTTGCCATCTTCCGGGCCGTGGTGTCGCCACAATTCCAGTGCCACACACATCCAAAATGGTTGTCCAGTTTGTCTGCATAGAGTAGAATACGGTGGTGCTGCCCTGGGCTCTGGAATGCGGAAAAGTGCGGGCGGCAAGGTCCCGAAAACGGCGTTTGCGTCACAAGCTTCTAGTTCTTTAGCTCTTATTCATGGGGGTGGGTATGCATGCGCGCGTGCGTGCGTTCGCTGGTGTTTGTGTGTGCGGTTTTTTGTGTTTGTGCGTGTGGAGGGGAGCCTACAGATTACTGTGGTGCACGATATTGTATGAAATTATTATATTGGAGGGTGTTGTAGGGGTGATTTTTGCGTACAACGTACCGTTTCTAGGCGACAAACTTGGCTCTGTACAAGCGGGGTTGCCATCTTCCGGGCCGTGGTGTCGCCACAATCCAGTGCCACACCTCCAAAATGGTTGTCCATTTTGTCTGCATAGGTAGAATACGGTGGTGCTGCCCTGGGCTCTGGAACTGGAAAAGTGCGGGCGGCAAGGTCCCGAAAACGGCGTTTGCGTCACAATGCTTCTAGTTCTTTAGCTCTTATTCATGGGAGGGTGGGTATGCATGCGCGGTGCGTGCGTTCGCTGGTGTTTGTGTGTGCGGTTTTTTGTGTTTGTGCGTGTGGAGGGGAGCCTACAGATTACTGTGGTGCACGTATTGTATGAAATTATTATATTGGAGGGTGTTGTAGGGGTGATTTTTGCGTACACTGTCCCTGTTTTCTAGGCGCAAACTTGGCTCTGTACAAGCGGGGTTGCCATCTTCCGGGCCGTGGTGTCGCCACAATTCCAGTGCCACAACATCCAAATGGTTGTCCAGTTTGTCTGCATAGAGTAGAATACGGTGGTGCTGCCCTGGGTCTGGAACTGCGGAAAAGTGCGGGCGGCAAGGTCCCGAAAACGGCGTTTGCGTCACAATGCTTCTAGTTCTTTAGCTCTTATTCTGGAGGGTGGTATGCATGCGCGTGCGTGCGTTCGCTGGTGTTTGTGTGTGCGGTTTTTTGTGTTTGTGCGTGTGGAGGGAGCCTACAGATTATGTGGTGCACGATATTGTATGAATTATTTATTGGAGGGTGTTGTAGGGGTGATTTTTGCGTACACTGTACCCTGTTTCTAGGCGACAAACTTGGCTCTGTACAAGCGGGGTTGCCATCTTCCGGGCCTGTGTCGCCACAATTCCAGTGCCACCACATCCAAAATGGTTGTCCAGTTTGTCTGCATAGAGTAAATACGGTGGTGCTGCCCTGGCTCTGGAACTGCGGAAAAGTGCGGGGGCAAGGTCCCGAAAACGGCGTTTGCGTCACAATGCTTCTAGTTCTTTAGCTCTTATTCATGGGAGGGTGGTATGCATGCGCGCGGCGTGCGTTCGTGTGTTTGGTGTGCGGTTTTTTGTGTTGTGCGTGTGGAGGGGGCCTACAGATTACTGTGGTGCACGATATTGTATGAAATTATATATTGGGGGTGTTGTAGGGGTATTTTTGCGTACACTGTACCCGTGGCCGTGGTGTCGCCACAATTCCAGTGCCACACACATCCAAAATGGTTGTCCAGTTTGTCTGCATAGAGTAGAATACGGTGGTGCTGCCCTGGGCTCTGGAACTGCGGAAAAGTGCGGGCGGCAAGGTCCGAAAACGGCGTTTGCGTCACAATGCTTCTAGTTCTTTAGCTCTTATTCATGGGAGGGTGGGTATGCATGCGCGCGTGCGTGCGTTCGCTGTGTTTGTGTGTGCGGTTTTTTGTGTTTGTGCGTGTGGAGGGGAGCTACAGATTACTGTGGTGCACGATATTGTATGAAATTATTATATGGAGGTGTTGTGGGTGATTTTGCGTACACTGTACCCTGTTCTAGGCGACAAACTTGGCTCTGTACAAGCGGGGTTGCCATCTTCGGCCGTGGTGTCGCCACAATTCCAGTGCCACACACATCCAAAATGGTTGTCCATTTGTCTGCATAGAGTAGAATACGGTGGTGCTGCCTGGGCTCTGGAACTGCGGAAAAGTGCGGCGGCAAGGTCCGAAACGGCGTTTGCGTCACAATGCTTCTAGTTCTTTAGCTCTTATTCTGGGAGGGTGGGTATGCATGCGCGCGTGCGTGCGTTCGCTGTGTTTGTGTGTGCGGTTTTTTGTGTTTGTGCGTGTGGAGGGAGCCTACAGATTACTGTGGTGCCGATATTGTATGAAATTATTATATTGGAGGGTGTTGTAGGGGTGATTTTTGCGTACACTGTACCCTGTTTCTAGGCGACAAACTTGGCTCTGTACAAGCGGGTGCCATCTTCCGGCGTGGTGTGCCACAATTCCAGTGCCACACACATCCAATGGTTGTCAGTTTGTCTGCATAGAGTAATACGGTGTGCTGCCTGGGCTCTGGAACTGCGGAAGGGGCGCAAGGTCCGAAACGGCGTTTGCGTCACATGTCTAGTTTTTAGCTTATCATGGGAGGGTGGGTATGCATGCCGCGTGCGGCGTTCGCTGGGTTTGTGTGCGGTTTTGTGTTGTGGTGTGGGGGGAGCTACAGATTACTGTGTGCACGATAGTATGAAATTTTATTGGGGTGTTGTAGGGTGATTTTTGCGTACACGTACCGTTTCTAGCGACAACTGCTGAACTGCGGAAAAGTGCGGGCGGCAAGGTCCCGAAAACGGCGTTTGCGTCACAATGCTTCTAGTTCTTTAGCTCTTATTCATGGGAGGGTGGGTATGCATGCGCGCGTGCGTGCGTTCGCTGGTGTTTGTGTGTGCGGTTTTTTGTGTTTGTGCGTGTGGAGGGGAGCCTACAGATTACTGTGGTGCACGATATTGTATGAAATTATTATATTGGAGGGTGTTGTAGGGGTGATTTTTGCGTACACTGTACCCTGTTTCTAGGCGACAAACTTGGCTCTGTACAAGCGGGGTTGCCATCTTCCGGGCCGTGGTGTCGCCACAATTCCAGTGCCACACACATCCAAAATGGTTGTCCAGTTTGTCTGCATAGAGTAGAATACGGTGGTGCTGCCCTGGGCTCTGGAACTGCGGAAAAGTGCGGGCGGCAAGGTCCCGAAAACGGCGTTTGCGTCACAATGCTTCTAGTTCTTTAGCTCTTATTCATGGGAGGGTGGGTATGCATGCGCGCGTGCGTGCGTTCGCTGGTGTTTGTGTGTGCGGTTTTTTGTGTTTGTTTGTGCGTGTGGAGGGGAGCCTACAGATTACTGTGGTGCACGATATTGTATGAAATTATTATATTGGAGGGTGTTGTAGGGGTGATTTTGCGTACACTGTACCCTGTTTCTAGGCGACAAACTTGGCTCTGTACAAGCGGGGTTGCCATCTTCGGGCCGTGGTGTCGCCACAATTCCAGTGCCACACACATCCAAAATGGTTGTCCAGTTTGTCTGCATAGAGTAGAATACGGTGGTGCTGCCTGGGCTCTGGAACTGCGGAAAAGTGCGGGCGGCAAGGTCCCGAAAACGGCGTTTGCGTCACAAGCTTCTAGTTCTTTAGCTCTTATTCATGGAGGGTGGGTATGCATGCGCGCGTGCGTGCGTTCGCTGGTGTTTGTGTGTGCGGTTTTTTGTGTTTGTGCGTGTGGAGGGGAGCCTACAGATTACTGTGGTGCACGATATTGTATGAAATTATTATATTGGAGGTGTTGTAGGGGTGATTTCTGCGTACATGTACCCTGTTTCTAGGCGACAAACTTGGCTCTGTACAAGCGGGTTGCCATCTTCCGGGCCGTGGTGTTCGCCACAATTCAGTGCCACACACATCCGAAAATGTTGTCCGTTTGTCTGCATAGAGTAGAATACGGTGGTGCTAGCCCTGGGCTCTGGAACTGCGGAAAAGTGCGGGCGCAAGGTCCGAAACGGCGTTTGCGTCACAATGCTTAGTTCTTTAGCCTTATTCATGGAATGCGGGGGTATGCATGCTGCGCGTGCGTGCGTTCCACCTGGTGTTTCGGCGTGCGTTTTGTGTTGTGCGGTGGAGGCGCCTACGATTACTGTCGTCCACGATAATGTATGAACTTATTTATTGGAGGTTTAGGGATTTGCGACATGTACCCATGTTTAGGCCATATTGCTTGTCCAGCGGTTGCCACTCCGGCCGTGTTGTCGCACGAACAGACCCACGCACCAGACATATCCAAAATGGTTGTCCATTTATCTGCATAGGTAGAATACGGTGGTGCGCTCTGGGCTCTTGATGCTGCGGAAAGTGGGCGCAGTCCCGAAACGCTTGAGTCACGAAGCTAGTTCTTAGTCTAAGGAGTGTAGCTGCCGTGCGTGCGTTCGCTGTGTTTGTGGTGCGTTATTGTTTGTGCGGTGGAGGGAGCCTACAGATTACTGTGGTGCACGATATTGATGAATTATATATTGGAGGTTTAGGGTGATTTGCGACTACTGTACCTGTTTCTAGCGACAACTTGGCTCTGTACAAGCGGGTTGCCATCTTCGGCGTGGTGCGCCACATATCCAGTGCCACACACCCTCCAAAATGGTGTCCGTTTGTCTGCATGAGTAGAACCGTGGTGCTGCCCGGTGCTCTGAACCCGGAAAAGTGCGGCGGTCAAGGGCCCCAACGGCGATTGCGTCACAAGTTCTATTCTTTAGCTTTATTCATGGGAGGGTGGGTATGCATGCGCGCGTGCGTGCGTTCGCTGGTGTTTGTGTGGTGCGGTTTTTTGTGTTTGTGCTGTGGAGGGGAGCCTACAGATTACTGTGGTGCACGATATTGTATGAAATTATTATATTGGAGGGTGTTTAGGGTGATTTCTGCGTACATGTACCCTGTTTCTAGGCGACAATTGGCTCTGTACAAGCGGGGTTGCCATCTTCCGGGCCGTGGTTGCCACAATTCCAGTGCCACACACATCCAAATGGTTGTCCAGTTTGTCTGCATAGGTAGAATACGCGGTGCTGCCCTGGGCTCTGGAACTGCGGAAAAGTGCGGGCGGCAAGGTCCCGAAACGGCGTTTGCGTCACAATGCTTTAGTTCTTAGCTCTTATTCATGGAGGTGGTATGCATGCGCGCGTGCGTGCGTTCGCTGGTGTTTTGTGTGCGGTTTTTTTGTTGTGCTGTGGAGGGAGCCTACAGATTACTGTGGTGCACGATATTGTATGAAATTTTATATTGGAGGGTGTTGTAGGGTGATTTTGCGTACACTGTACCCTGTTTCTGGGACAAATTGGCTCTGTACAGCGGGGTTGCCATCTTCCGGGACGTGGTGTTCGCACAATTCCAGTGCCACACACATCCAAAATGGTTGTCCAGTTTGTCTGCATAGAGTAGAATACGGTGGTGCTGCCCTGGGCTCTGGAACTGCGGAAAAGTGCGGGCGGCAAGGTCCCGAAACGGCGTTTGCGTCACAATGCTTCTAGTTCTTTAGTCTTATTCATGGGAGGGTGGGTATGCATGCGCGCGTGCGTGCGTTCGCTGGTGTTTGTGTGTGCGGTTTTTTGTGTTTGTGCGTGTGGAGGGGAGCCTACAGATTGACTGTGGTGCACGATATTGTATGAAATTATTATATTGGAGGGTGTTGTAGGGTGATTTTCTGCGACACTGTACCCTGTTTCTAGGCGACAAACTTGGCTCTGTACAAGCGGGGTTGCCATCTTCCGGGCCGTGGTGTCGCCACAATCCAGTGCCACACACATCCAAAATGTTGTCCTGTTTGTCTGCATAGAGTAGAATACGGTGGTGCTGCCCTGGGTCTGGAACTGCGGAAAAAGTGCGGGCGGCAAGGTCATACCCGAAACGAGTCACCAGGCTAACTGCAGGTGGCACCACATGCGTTGCACACATACAAACACACTGATAACACTCATCGCGGCGCGCGTGCGGACGCATACCACCCCGCGCCCGAAATGGTTGCGCTTTTGTTTGCACAGATGCAGCAAAGAGCGTTTTTCAGCCCCGTCCGACCCCGACTTTTGCACGGTAAAAGACCCCACGGCACCAGACAGTATCGTACTGTATGCATCTACTCTCGCCCACCATCTTGGATAGGTGTGGCGTCGAGTTTGTGGCGACAGAAGAGCCCCGAAGAGCTAAGAAAGCTAGTTTGTGTGAAGGAAAGCTGGTAAGTGTAGGCGACAATAAACAAGCATTGCGCAGAGAAATAATGACAATATACAGGAATAGGATGCACAAGGACAAACTGCAGAGTGGCCGCCACATACGCGCACACAAACAACCACACTGATAAACACCAGCGCCTCGCGCGTGCGCGCATGCATACCAACCCCTCGCCAGAAAAACATGCCGTTATGAGCACAGATGCCAGCAAAAGAGCCGTTTTCAGCCCCGTCCAACCCCGACTTTTTCACGGTAAAAGACCCCACGGCACAAAGACAGTATCGTACTGTATGCAAACACTCTCGCCCACCATCTTGGATAGGTGTGGCGTCGGGTTTGTGGCGACAGGAGAGCCCCGAAGAGCTAAGAAAGCTAGTTTGTGTCAAGGAAAGCTGGTAAGTGTAGACGACAATAAACAAGCATTGCACAGAAAAATAATGACAATATACAGGAATATGATGCACCAGGAGAAACTGCAGGGTCGCCGCCATATGCACGCACACAAACACACTGATAAACACCAGTGCGCGCGCGCGTTTGCGCCCGCCTACCCACCCCCGCCCGAGAAAGGTGCCGTTTTGAGCACAGATGCCAACGAAAGAGCCGTTTTCAGCCCCGTCCAACCCCGACTTTTTGCGCGGTAAAAGACCCCACGGCACCAAGACAGTATCGTACTGTATGCATACACTGTCGCCCACCATCTTGGACAGGTGTGGCGTCGGGTTTATGGCGACAGGAGAGCCCCGAAGAGCTAAAAAACCTAGTTTGTGTCAAGGAAAGCTCTTAAGTGTAGGCGACAAAAAACGAGCATTGCACAGAGAAATAATGACAATATACAGGAATATGATGCACCAGGACAAACTGCAGGGTCGCCGTCACATGGGCGCACACAAACACACTGAAAAACACCAGCGCGCGCGCGCGTGCGCGCACGCATACCCAACCCCGCTCGAAAAACGTGCCGTTTTGAGTACAGATGCCAGCGAAAGAGCCGTTTTCAGCCCCGTCCGACCCCGACTTTTGCACGGTAAAAGACCCAACGGCACCAAACTGCACCTTTTTGGCAGGGGGGTTGGTATGCATGCGCGCATGTGTGCGCGCGCTGGTATTTGTCAGTGAATCAGAATCAGAATCAGAATCAGAAATTATTTATTGCCATTAAAGTCACATGGACTTATTGACACAACAAAATAAACTCAACATATTCATCAATACAACATACTATTCACTGGTCAGCATGACTGAAATGATGTGCAGGCAAAAAACACCCCAAACCACCACAAAGCAAAACCATGTTGCATTCTATCTTATTTCAATTGTTCTCTTTTTTCAAAACAGGAACAAACATATAGAATTATTTCAGCTTGATGATTATCAGTTACTAAAACATTGCTTAATTTGTCTATACCATTCTTATATTCTTTGACATCAGATTTCAGATTTACCAATATTTGTTTTCTTTGTTCAGTATATAAGATACACTCATCAAGTAAATGAAACTCGTCTTCTATTTTGTTGCAGTATTGACAAGTTCTGTTCTCTCTTGGTATATTCTTATATCTTCCTTTTTCTATCATTAAATCATGGCAACTTGTACGAAATTTACAAAATGTTTTCCTATGGATTTTGTTTTCACAGTTAATTAGATATGGTTCTAGTCTATATTCTTTAGTCACAAAATTATAAAAGTTCAGTTTTGTGGACTCTTGTTTCTGGTTAATCCAAAATGTTTTATATAAACTCTCTAGTTTTGTTTGTATTGCATGGCACAATCGGTGTACATCAAGTGTACTTTGGTTTTCCCATACATGTTTAAAACCTATTTTACACAGAACATTTTTAACTGTGCTAATCCACCGATCATATTCATTATTTTGATACATATAATCATACAATATTTTAACATATGAGTTTTTGTCTTTCTCTGTTACATGTATCCAAAAAGACATTAACTGACTAAGTATTTGTTTTTGCACGGCTACAGACCCCAGTGTGTTTGTTTGTGTGCGCGCATGTGGCGGGGACCCTGCAGTTTGCCCTGGTGCATCATATTGCTGTATATTGTCATTATTATTTTGCGCCCTGCTTTGTTTTCGGTGCGTACACTGTACCCGATTTCCTTGCCACAAACTAGCTTTCTCAGCTCTTGAGGGCATCGGTGTCGCCACAATTCCGGCGCCACAGACGTCGGAGATGTTAGGGGAGAGAATATGCATACGGTGCCATACTGTCCTGGTGCCTTGGGGTCTGTAGCCGTGCAAAAGTCGGGGCAGGACGGGCCCGAAAACGGCTCTTTGGGTCCCGTCTTTGCCTTAAAAACTGCACCTTTTTGGCACGGGGGTGGGTATGCATGCGTGCACGCGCACGCGAACTGGTGTTTGTCAGTGCGTTTGTTTGTGTGCACGCATGTGGCGGGGACCCTGCAGTTTGCCCTGGTGCATCATATTGCTGTATATTGTCAATATTGTTGAGCGTCCTGCTTGGTTTTCGGTGCGTACACTGTACCCGATTTCCTTGCCACAAACTAGCTTTCTCAGCTCTTGAGGGCTTCGGTGTCGCCACAAGTCCGGCGCCACACACGTCGGAGATGGTAGGGGAGGGAGTATGCATACGGTGCCATACTGTCCTTGTGCCTTGGGGTCTGTAGCCGTGCAAAAGTCGGGGCAGGACGGGAAGGAAAACGGCTTTTTGGGTCCCGTCTTTGCCCCAAACTGCACCTTTTTGGCAGGGGGGGGGGGTATGCATGCACGCACGCGCGGACGTGCTGGTGTTTGTCAGTGCGTTTGTTTGTTTGCGTGCATGTGACGGGGACCCTGCAGTTTGCCCTGCTGCATCATATTGCTGTATATTGGTGGTAAGTGTACGCCACAAAAAACAAGCATTGTGTACAAGAATAATGACTATATACATGAATATGATGCACCAGGGCAAAGTGTAGTATCCCCGCCATATGCGTGTACACAAACGCACACACTGACAAACACCAACGCGCGCACTTGCACGCACGCATACCCATCCCCCGCACGAAAAAGTGCCGTTTTGAGCACAGATGCCAGCCAAAGAGCCGTTTTCAGCCCCGTCCAGCCCCCACTTTTGCACGGTAAAAGACCCCACGGCACCAAGTCAATATCGTACCGTATGCAGACACTCACTCCTACCATCTTGGATCGGTGTGCCGCTGGATTTGTGGCGACACTAGAGCCCCCGAGAGCTAAGAAAGCTAGTTAGTCGAAAGGAAAGCTTGTAAGTGCACGCCACACAAAACAAGCATTGTGCACAAGAAGGACAATATTCAGCAATATGATGCACCAGGGCGAAGTGGAAAGTTCCCGCCACATGCGTGCACACAAACGAACACACTGACAAACACCAGCGCGCGCGCGCGTGCGCGCATGCATACCCACCCACCGCCCGAAAAAGGTGCTGTTTTGAGCACAGATGCCAGCCAAAGAGCTGTTTTCAGCCCCGTCTAACCCCCACTTTTACACGGTAGAAGACCCCACGGCACCAAGTCAATATCGTACTGTATGCAGACACTCTCTCCCACCATCTTAGATAGGTGTGGCGCCGAATTTGTTGCGACACGAGACACCCCAAGAGCTAAGAAACAGCAATATGATGCACCAGGGCAAAGTGTAGGGTCCCCGCCACATGTGCGAAAACAGACGATTACACTGACAAACTTCAGCGCGCGCGCGCATGCACGCATGCAAAACCTCCCCCTGCCGAAAAAGGTGCCGTTTTGAGCTCAGATGCCAGCCAGAGCCGTTTTCAGCCCCGTCCAAACTCCACTTTTGCACGGTAAAAGACCCCATGGCACCAATACAATATTGCACTGTATGCAGACACTCTCTCCCACTAGCGAGCTCGCTCACGCGCGCACGTGCGCACGCTTACACCCCCCCCCCCCCCTCCTATGCATAAGCTGAAGAAGGCGCAAAAGATGTGACGAAACGCCGGTTTCGGGCCCCTGCCACCCGCACTTTTGCACAGTTACAGAGCCCAAGGCACCAAGACCGTGCCCTACGCTATGCATACAAACTTTACAGCCATTTTCGATGTGTGTGGCGCCGGAATTGTGGCGACACCGCTTCCCCGAAGATGGCAACCCCGCTGTGACGGGGCCAAGTTTGTCGGGAGGATGCGTGGTACAGTGTACGCATAGATGACCCCAGAACACAAATGAAACAATAATTTCATACAATGCGATGCAGAACAGCAAAGTGCAGGGTCTCCGCCACACGAACGCACACTAACAAGCGCACCTACAAACACCAGCGAGCGCGTGCACGCGCGGACGCATACCCCCCCCCCCCCCTGCGCATAAGCTGAAGAAGGCGCAAAACATGTGACGAAACGCCGGGTTAAGGCCCCTGCCTCCCGATTTTTTGCACAGTTACAGAGCCCACGGCACCAAGACCGTGTTCTACGCTATGCATATAAGGTTTACGAACATTTTTGATGTGTGTGGCGCCGGAATTGTGGCGACACCGCTTTTTCGAAAATGGCAACCCCGCTGTGACGGGGGCAAGTTTATCGGGAGGATGCGTGGTACAGTGTACGCATAGATGACCCCCAGAACAGACATCAAATAAAAAGTTCCTACAATGCGAGATACCACAGCAAAGTGCACGGTCTCCGCCTGACGCGCGCAAACAAAACAAACGCGCCTACAAACACCAGCGGGTGCGTGCACGCGCGGACGCATACACCCCCCCCCCCCCCCCCCCCCCCGGGGCGTAAGCTGAAGAAGGCGCAAAAGATGTGACGAAACGCCGGGTTCGGGCCCCTGCCTCCCGCATTTTTGCGCAGTTACAGAGCCCACGGCACCAAGACCGTGCCCTACGCTATGCATACAACCTTTACAGCCATTATTTTTCGATGTGTGTGGCGCCGGTTTTGTGGCGACACTGCTGCCC
>CM060322.1:45117741-45132741 GCA_030674155.1 Stramonita haemastoma | reverse complement strand
AACAATCAGGCCCCAAGGGCAAAATCCTAAACCAGCCCCTGAAGGGCACACTCCTAAAAACCACCCCGAAGGCACACCCCTAAAACCACCCCCTGGGGCAAAAACCTAGAGCCGCCCCTAAGGCCACTCCTAAAACCACCCTAAGGCACACTCCTAGAAGCCAGCCCCTGAGGCACACTCCAAAACAAACCCCTGAAGGGAAACCTGAAAGAATAAGCCCCTGAAACCCTCCTGAAAGACATCCCCTGAAGACAAATCCGATCAGATCCTACATTGTTCCCGGGGATCAGGATCACTCCCATAGGCTAAACAATTCAAGATCAATGCATGAGGAAGCAAGGACGGGGTATCTTAATCTATATTCGCAGCAGCAGCATTGAAAGGTAAAAATCAAAGCCTCCTGCCATAAAACCGCTACCATGCGACTTCACAGGGATTTTTACTGAGTACAACCTGTCAAGGTGTTTGCATACTGTCCACAAATGACTCAGCTTTCGCTTTCCAACCAAATCATTCTTCCCTGGATTTTAGTAACTAAGATCCAGATTTCAGAACTTCATCAACCTTGAACTTTACTGGGACAATTGGTAACTAGGCGCGACATTCTTTGGTGTCCTAAACTGGCACAGCCAGCAAAAACCCTTGCACACTGCGGAAGGGGAAAGGACAATCCAGCCTCAACTTTGTTCAACATTTGCCGACCTTATAGCTCTCCATCTCGCCCTAATTCCCTAAAAGTCTTAGCATAAGTCAAAACATGTTCATCTATTCTCTGGCCCTGTCCTGACTTGGAAGTACACTATCAAGACCTCACAAGGTAAGTCACACGAGTTTTTTTTTTCTTCTTTTGGTTTTTTGTTGACCACTTAATCTTAATTTATGTTGAATTTATGTCCATAACTTACCCAAAAAAGATAAAATTTCACACCTTATAGTCATTTTTGATTTTTGCTCCCTGTAACAAAATGAAAAAACACCAGCAACGGAATAAAAAGTGGAAAAAGATAGAAGTCCCGTGAGTCAAGTACTGTCAAATTAAAGCTGGGTAAAACCCAAAGATTTTTGAATTATTACAATTAAAATGCATCCCCCCTTAGCTATTAAATTCTGTTCTTGTACCGAGGCCCTTAAATGAACAAAAAGTCACCTGCATTTAATGTATTAAATACATATCTTTATTGAACTACAAACATCAAATGAAGCAGGGGAATTAAATCGGAAACATAATAATTAAGGGTATTAATTATTACCCGATTCTTCTTCTTCTTCTTTTCTTCTTCTTCCTTCTTCTCTTCTTCCTTCCTCTCTTCTTCTTCTTTCTTCTTTCTTCTCATATTTAAAAAAAAATAGTAGTAAAATTTCAAAAGCATAGAGAAGGCCTGGACCCCAAAAAAAAGGTCAGCATTTTAAAGCGAGGAAAGCGCTTTACATACTGCTAACACATCCCTAACAATTGTGGGGTTTTCTAAAAGGGACAAAATACATAACATTCTATACTCTCTCTCCCTCTCTCTCCTCTCTCTCAATCTCCCTCTCTCTCCTTTCTCTCTCCCTCTCCTCTCTCTTTCTCTCTCTTCCTCTCTCTCTCTCTCTCTCCTCTTTCTTTTCCCCCCCCCCGAAGAGGAGACGGATACTATTCAAAAATTGCCTCGAATTTGACGACCGATTCGATTTCCCTTAAGGATTTTCCCTGATTAAACATCGGGCTGACCCACCTCCCTAAAAATCTTTCGGATGAACTCTAAACCGAGGCCCCGGACACAGCACGCGAACATCTTGCCACAAAAGTTAAATCCTGTTCCCTCTTCGAAAGTAGGCCATTGTTGCCGTGGAACAATGAAAATTACAATACGCTACCACGGGACTGATAAAAAAGCAAATGAATGCTTATTCATTACCTTGTATAAAAGAAAGAATTTAATCCTCTCTTTCTCTCCCTCTCTCCACCTTCTCCCCTCCTCCTCCCCTCTCTCTCTTCTCTCTCCTTCCTCTCCCCCCCTCTCTCCCCTCCTCTCTCCCTCCTCTCTCTCCCTCCTCTCAACTCCCTCCCCTCTCTCCTCCCTCTCCCCCTCTCCCCTCTCTCCCCTCTCCTCCCTCTCTCCCTCAGTCCTCCTCCCTCTCTCCCTCCCTCTCCTCTCCTCTCTCCTCCCCTCTCTCCTCCTCCTCTCTTTCTCTCTCATATATATATTATAATATATATAATTGTGTGTGTGCCGGGGCGAGTACCCGCGGTGCGAGCAGGCTTCAGTTTTGAAATGTCTCAAATTTTGTGTGCAAAATCCTTCTTCACAAGACGTTCAGGTACTTCAACGCCTAGGATGCGGCGCGACAATGGACCTTTTTTCTAAAACGAATACCATATGTTATCTTTTGTTTTTTTGGGGCGTTTCTTTGCATCTTATTCGGGTTAATATATTAATCGTAAGATATTGTAAGCACTGTTTACTATATTGTGTTGTATTGATCATATCGTACTGCAATTGTATAACTCTTCATACCGGTGTCTGGTGCTGATAAATTAATACTTTTCCCCCAATTACCATTTCCGGACAAACTTTGTTCAAATCTAAAAAACCTGCCTATTCATGCTGATTGCTGGTCGGCATCATGTTTCTCTTTCTCCTCTCTCTCTCTCCCCTCTCTCTTCTTCCCCTCCCTCTCTCCTCTCTCTCTCTCCCTCCTCCCTCTCTCCCCTCTCTCTTCTCTCTCCCTCCCCTCCCTTTTCTCATCTCCCCTCTCTCTCTCTGTACCAGGCATTTGATTCAAAATATCTTTCTTTTCTCTTTGGGAGTCATTTGTATCGTCACCCGAAGTCGGAAGCGCTTGGCCGACTTGTCAGGAGCTTACGCAAGCCCAACACATTTCTGCTCATAGGACAGACACTAGCTTCTGTCTGAAGGTCACAAAAAGAAGAAGAAGCAGAACTTTCTGTCACAAACTGTTTCCCTCCTAGGTACTTCAACTGCCTAGGACGCGGCACAGCAATGGGCACCCAAAAAGGAACACCAGTGCATCTTTGATATTTTTTGTTGGGGTTCCATAGCTTAACCTCCAGGTACTCAAGAATTTACTTTGTCGCGGGAATTCACTGAGATTATAGGAAATCTCTGAGTGAAATTTTGTGATATGACCGGATTTTTTAAAGTGCCTTACTGTCCAAAGCTATACTCTGGCTTCAAGGATTTTTTTCCCCTTTTATTAAGTAAAGCTGATGCAAAGGTTTCAGAATGAAACAATCCAACTAATTAAATCAGACATTTTAAATGGGTTTTCACTTTGTTTACATTAATAATCCCCGAATAAAAATAAATATAATAAAGTAAAAAAATGAATGATAATAATGATATAATGCAATGATGCGATAAATCTCAGAACGCAAGTGAGTTTTTCGACAAAAAGAGAATCTATAATAAAATATTAGAGGGGAGTCAAATTTTATTTTTTAGCCTAAAAAACACAAAAAAATTATGCACAAAAATATTTGCAACAACATCAAGATTCGTGTTGCTTTAACAATACCTACAATGAATCAAGGAGCCCTCTCGAGGGAAAAAAACTTTCCGATTTCTGTGCGTTTTATTTCACTAAACAGGCCCGGTTCCCTGGCCCCCAAAAGTCGCATTGTCCACACTACACGCAACCATGAAACTCCCCCACACAACAACTGCACCTGGAAACTCCCCCACACCACACTCCCCCTGGAAACCCCCCACACACACGCACCATGGAAACTCCCCCACACCACACACCCATGGAGACTCCCCCACACTACACGCATGCAATCCTCACCCTCAATCCGCACTTCAATGACTCCTGTCGGATGTCACCACATCCTCATGTCAGGAATGGAACTCACAATTCCATAAGCTGTTTATCTTCTTACCTTTGTGTTTCGAGTTGTGTTTGCCCTGCCGGCCCGGGTCGCGCCGCTCGCGTAAGCCGGGTCGCGTCGCTCGCGTCCGTAATGCCGGCGCGTCGCGTCGCTAATGCCGGCCCCTCGCGTCCGAAAGCCGGTCGGCGCGTCACGTCCGTTATGCCGGTCGCTCGCTCGCGTCGCGAAGCCGGGTCGCGTCGCGTCGCGTAATGCCGGTCGGGCGGCTGGGTCGGGTCGAGTGCCGGCTGTCCGTGCTGTGCCGTCTTCCTGTTTACCGGGCCGATCCGTCGCATTGCGCACTTCGTTAGTTTTATTATCGTGATTTCTCGTCGAAATCAAGGACCTCCAAGGGGCGAGCAAGTCATCCAAACATTACCTCCCATTATAAGATTTACTTTCTCATGGAATTTGTTCCCCTTAAATGGACTCTCTCCTTCTCTCCTCTCCCTCACTCTCTCTCCCTCCTCTTCCTCTCTCTCCTCTCTCTCTCCTCTCCCCCTCTCTTCTCTCTCTCCTCTCTCGTATGTATGTATTATTATGTAGATGTAGTTGGCAGGCAGCATTTAATTCTAAATGCCAGGTTTTTTGTGCAGAAACCTTCTGTCCATCAAGACGTTCCCATCCTAGGTACTTAACGCCTGAGACGCGGCACAGCAAGGGGGAAGAACCAAAAAAAACCAGTGTTCACTCTTTTGGCATTTCCCCATAACATTCTGAGAACTCAAAATTCCCTTTCCCCTAAACATCTTACTTAGGAATATCACTGACTGCATGGTAACCAAAACTTCTAGGTGAGAAGTTGCGTATTCCATTTTCTTCAAGCCCTTAATTAAAGGGAGCTGAACTCAGGCTTCAAAGGTTTTTACCCTTACCTGGAAAGTACAATTCATGCAAAACTTTGTCTGGATGAAAACAAGTCAAACATACACAAAGCTAAACATTAATGGCATGAGCTCCTTCTTACATCTTATCTCACATCAATCACCTGGACCAGTATGGTTTTTTGTTGTTTACCATTTATAGACCCACCCTAAGACTTCAGGAGAAGGGGGAGCAATCCTTTCGAACAGGGTTTTTTGATTTGTACCTAAGAAAACCATCTTTGTTCACTGCAGAACATTTATAAATTAGATTTTCCCCGGAATGCACTACTTTAAATTTAATAAAAACAAAAAAAAAACCCCCCCAAAAAGCTCTACCAAAACGATAGCCCCCAAAAAAATCCAAACCGTAGTTTTCATTCTTCAACTAAACTTTTTCCTTTTCAGGCCCTCTGAGCCATGGCTGTACAAACCTAAACCTAACCACAAATCTGCACCAGATACTGCACCCCGAATCACCACACCCGATCACCAGGAAGGCTTTGATTTTTTTTTGGGGTATTTCCAACGCTTTGATTTGTTTTTGCAAGATCAAGCGCTATATAAATTCTATGTATTTATTTATTATTTAAGGCTACGCTACATCACGGAAAACAACACCATGAAGACTACGCTACACCAAGGAATACTACGCTACATCATAGAAAACACCACCATAGAAAAACTACACTATACCACTAAAAAACATCACGAAGACAACGCTACACCACGGAAAACAACACCATGGAAAACTACACTACACCGCGGAAAAGAGCACCAGGGGAAAACTACACTACACCACGGAAAACAAAATGAAAACTACGCTCCACCAAGAAAACAACACATGGAAAACTACGCTCCACCACGGAAAACAACACCATGGAAAACAACGCTACACCGCGGAAAACAACACCATGGAAAACTACGCTCCACCACGGAAAACAACACCATGGAAAACTACGCTCCACCACGGAAAACACCAAGGAAAACTACGCTCCACCACGAAAACAACACCAATGGAAAACTACGCTACACCAGGGAATAGAACACAGGAACGACTCAACTACACTGCGGTAAACACCCCCATAGAAGACTACCCCAAACCACGGAAAACACCACGGAAACTACGCTACGCTACAGGAAAACACCACCATGGAAGACAAAATTATACCGCGAAAACACCATCAGAAGGACTTTAGGGGGGGGGGGGGGGGGGGGTCGGTGGAGTCGGCACTGATGTTAACTCCAGAGAAACATAGCCCTCCAATCACTCTGCTCTGCCATTTTTTTGTCTCTACAATTTATCACATCCTATTTAGTTTGCAAGGTCGAGTAAAAAAAAAATTACAGTTAAAACTGTACATTTTTCCCTTTATAATTATTGAAGTAGGGGTATGGAAATATAGAAAAATTTCCTTCGTTTTTGGTTAGATGGCTTCAAGGCATAAAAAATCTTTTTTTCATACGGGCTGAGTTGACATCAGTGTAAAGTTCTTTCATATTGGGGCTTGATTGTATATAAGTCTTAACTACTTTCCTTTACAGTGAGTGAGTTTGTATTCAAGTAAGAGGCCGTTTGTGTAGTCGGTTAACTGGTATCAAAGTATAGCTTTTCTTTTATATTGAAGTTATTTTCACATATCAAGTTTGTTACTACTAAAGCAGAAGCTGTTTCTTCCATATCAAATTACCTTATTACAAAGTATACAAATAATTCATATTTTTTATTATTTTTATTATTAAAAAATTCTTTATATCAAGGATAATGGATAAGCACTCTTGTGCTTTTTTTACATCCAGTCCCCGTGTGTTAGTTACTGTCGGTGTATAGAATTTTCTTACTCCTTATCTAGATATCAAGGTGTAAGGCTCTTTCCCCAATATCGAGTTAGCTGTTGAACACATGCATGGTTTTCTTGTCATTCAAACATTTTTCATCAAAGTACTAAGTTATTAGTTGATATTGAGTAGTTGTATCAGAGTATTAAACATCTGTCTTCACACTTAGTTTGTATCAATTTTTTTCATTGAACACTTCTTTTTTTTCTACATGTTGAGTTTATTTGGTTTGAAAGTATAAGGTTCTGTCCTTCGTATTAAGTTGTATCAAAGTCCAAAGCCGTTTCTTTTATATTGAGCTGGTTGTTTTTAAAATATATGATTTTTTTCCTTTCCTATTCATTTGTGTAAAAGTGTAATAGTCTCCCCTTCATAGAGAATGCTAGTATCAAATAATAAAGTAAGTTTTTATGTAGAGTTATTTGGTGTCCAAGCAAGAGTTTCTTTCCTTCATGATAAGTTAGTTGGTACCGATTTTGTAAGATTCTTTCTTTTATATTGATTTAATTCGTGTCAAAATTCGAAACAAATCTTTTGTATCGAGTTTATTGCTATTAAAGCAAAAAGTTCTCTTTTCTTTACCTCTTTATTTGTACCAATGGTGTCAAAGATTATAGATCTTCCTCCATATTGAAATAGTTCCTAAGTATTAAGTTCTGTTTTGAATATTTTGCTACTATTATAACTTATTTTTTTATCAATTTGTCGGTTTTCAAAGTGAAATGATAATTTTCTTTATATCACAGCTTTTGGTAGTATGAGGACATTTTTCTTATACTGAGATAGGGTAAGGATTAGGTCCCAAACACAACTAAAACACACACACAGACACACAGACACACAGACACACAGACACATACACACACACACACACACACATACACACACACACACACACACACACACACACACACACACACACACACACACACACACACACACACACACACACACACACACACACACACACACACACACACACATTTGTTCTATTTTGATTGCTTTTGAAAAAAAACATTCGTCCAACAAATCTTTTACTGGCTTACAACGTCGTTTTGTTTTGGCGCCAAAAATGCAAAATTTCTAAATCTAATTTCCGATCAGAAGTACTCTACAAAACAGAAACGTGACGAAAACTTCTAGAAATGCACACTCAGATTCAGACATTTGGTGTGTTGCAAATCTTTGCCATAGTCATTACTGGTATAGCATGGCCTATTTTGCAGAAACAGATGATTTTACCTTGATTTTGCGGAGATCAGCTTAAGAGACAAAATGATGCAAAAGCCGAGTGCAGGATGTTTGAAGAAAGAGCAGTACTTTTCCCGATACTCTTTTCCCCTGTAGTGCTGTTCCCTGGAGCTGTTAACACTCAACTCTAACCCTAGTTCTTGTCCCATGCCGCAAATCCTAACACTTCACTATGTTTGATCCAACTATTAACTCTTTGACACGGGTTCCTTAACTCTGACTCAGTTCTGCGGTATGGGGACACAGCTCTATAAGGGAACAGCAGCACAGGGAAAGAGAGGTTTGGGGTTACTGACCGTTGAAATTATTTTATTCCGGAGAATACCGTGATAGAGGAAGGATTTGCGAGAGATGACATGCAGAAAAAATAAGGAATAATAGTTATAGCATCCTTATGCTTGCGTGGCACTGATGCTTCAAGAATTGTAACAATTTTAGAGGACCCACAGCTCTGAAGTAGGATGACTTGCGACCACAGTCCATACATCATATCTACGCTGGGACTATAACATCACATCAACAACAGAAAAAAGCCAGCCTTCAGCTAACCTTTCAAAATAGTGGCAATACTATAAAAAAAAAATGTTTACTGTAGGGAGTAAACACCATGGTTTTATGTCCATAACGTGACACATAGTTTTGGCCTTAAATTCTATTAGTTAGATCTATCAGGTATACTTTTTTTTTTTTTACATTGAGTCACTTAGCTGGTTAGTGTAGATCTCTTTCCTTCCTCTTGAAGTTGTGACTAAGTTTTTTTTCTCCATTCTATGAAATAAGCTGATGTCAAAGAATAGAATTACCCTTTGCTACTGAGCTAGTTGAGTCAAGGAATAAAGTTCAAAGTTTGGTATCAAGATAATTACCAAACTGTTTTTTTTCTCAGATTCAGATATTACAAGAAAAATGGTTCCCCCTTTCATATTTCTTGATTTTTTTTTGTATCCCAGTATAAAGTTCTTCCCTTCATATTGATTTAGTTGGAGTTAACAAGCTTTTTCCTTTGTTGAGTTAGTTCTATCAAAGCATAAAGTTTTTTTCCTTCATGGTGAATGAGCCGGTGTCAAAGTGATAAGGTCTTTCTTTCTTCCATTTCGAATCGGTGTCCACGCATCAAGCTTTCCCTCATTTTATTGAAATAGTTGTATCAAAGCATAAAGTTTTTTTCTTTCAAATTCAGTTGGTACCAAGGATATAGTTCTGTTTTTCATATGAAACTGGTTTGTAGCAATATCTTTCTTGACACTGATTTAGTTGTTATCAAAGTGTAAAGCCTTTTCTTTAAAATTTATTTCATTGGTATCAAGGTCTAAAGCACTTGTCCGTCATATGGAGTGAGTTGGTATCTAAAAAGTTGTATTTGTATTGAATTAGTTTTTACCGAAGTATAGTGTTTTTCCGCATATTGAATTAGCTGGTTTCAAAGTGTAAAATTGTTTCCCCTTCACATTATTGATACATGGAATTTGTATAGCCCTATATCTTGTAAAAACAAATCAAACATTCAATGTAATGCTATCAAAGTACAAAGTTTTTCCCTTCATGTTGAGTCAGCTGTTATCAAAGTACAAAGTTTTTCCCTTCATATTGAGTTAGCTGATATCAAAGTATAAAGTTCTTCTTTTCATATTGAGTTGTAATTGATGTATAGAGTAGTTCCTTTCATATTGAGTTAGTTGGTGTCAAAATGTAATATTTTTTCACATACGGGTGGGATGAAGTCCATGCACTGTTTTATCTTTGTCAACTTACACCTGTAGATTCTGCTTCAAATGAAACTAGTTCTTTTCAAGGTTTACAGTTCTTTCCCCTGTAGTGAGTTGGTGTCTTAAGTATGAAGCTTTTCTTTTCCTATTTAATTAGTTGGTATAAAGTATAAATCCTTCCATTCCTATTGAGTTGGTGTCGCGAAATAAAACCCCTCCCTTTATTGTGAAGCGTTGGTCACTGTGTAATGTTCCAAAATTTTCCATCAACTAATGTTTATTCATTAATTTCCTTTCAATATATATTTTCTTATAGAGCTGTTGCAAAAAACGTTAAAGCTACTCTTAAGATGATTATTGATATCAAGATATATTTTTTTAATTCCCAAAGTTATCGCAATCCTGTAAATGATCACTGGTAAGCAAGTTTTCCTTTTTTCTGTTACATCAATCTGTTGAAGTGCTCAGATAGCTTTGTTAGATTTAATAGCTTGGCCTATAATTTACGAGTTTCCTCCCGTTTTATTCTGATGGTATGATTATAAAGCTGTATAAAACCCTTATATGGTACTTGAAATAAGCTGGGCTAGGTTATTTGAGGGCTGGTTTCTCAATTTTCTGATTGGATAATGGCTTTGAAATGATTTTTTTGAATGTTTGCAAAATTCCAGAGGGATTTGGCCCTGTTTTTTTCACTTGTGAATTCAAAGGAAACAATATTGGTCCTTATGCACTTAATTCATAGTCCCGTCGTGAACCTTGTTATACGCAGTCCTTAACATCAGGTTGTCTCTAGCTCTGTTTTTTTCTGAATGCATTTAGGTGATCTTTTTAAACCTGAAATTTGGAATAGTCCTGTCACAACTGATGTTAGGTCAGGAAATAGTCACCTTTCCTTGTGGTGACCAGGCTGCAATACCCACTGGATAAATTGCGAGAGCAAAAGGTTGTAAAATAAATACAAGCGTGATTATCCCCCAGAAAAAAACCAAACTAGGCCCAGGAAAAACAAAGGCACATGATAATGTCAGGAAAGTGTGCAGCAAAAGCAAAACAAGCTAGAATTGAAGGATTAGAATTTAACACTACCACATACACACTAGAGCAAAAATAAACCCAGACAATTGTAAGTCACTTGTTTACACATGTAGAAACGCAAGCAGTAGCAGCAGCACACACTAGAGCATCAATAAACCCAGCCGACTGTTCACTGCCGCTGAACATGAATATACGCAGGCAGCAATTCACACTGGGGCAGTTAGTGCTCCGGACATAGGAAAGAAAAGAAATGCTGATTCAGGTTCATGGATGATAGGAATGAGATGGGAAGGGAAAGACTTTTTACCTTTTTCTGTTTTTTGCTTTTTGAGTGTGTTTTTTTTTTTTTGCCAATGAAGAGAGACGTGTGAAGCACCCACCAAACAGATGTAAAAAGATGGTGCTCCATGATCTGCATGCAACTGAGGCTCAATATATATTTATTTTATTTTATATTTTATATTCTATACCACTTTGTCACAGCAGATTTCTGTGTGTTAAATTCGAGCTGCTCTCCCGGGGTCAGAGTGCGTGGCCACAAGTGCAGCGCCACCCATTATTTTTTTCTTTTTCTGCAACTGTATTTGTTTCCCTATCAGAGCGGCTTTTTTCTACAGAATGTTGTCAGGGACAACCCTCTTGTTGCCATGGGTTCTTTTGCATGCGCTAAATAATGATGTGTAACACACGGGACCTCAGTTTATCATCTCGTCTAAAAGACTAGCACCCAGACCACCACTCATGGTCTAATGGATAGTGGAAAAGCTTTGGGCCCACAAAATATATTATTTTGCCATTTATGTGTTGTTGGGGTTTATATGTAATAGTTATGTGTGCTTTGTTATATTTTTTGTCGTAAAACTGGATTGACTGATGTGCTCAAGAAACATTTTTGTCTTGCTATGACCATGTGTAATTTTAGAGAGACTGGATTTTTTAAAGGGTTTTTTTTCCGCCGATGAAGAAAGACTGTAGAGCACCCACATAAAGAAAACAAAGAAAGAAAGAAAAAAAAGATGCCAAAAAAAAGATGGTGCTCCATGATCTGCATGCAACTGAGGCATTTCACACACACACACCACACACACACACACACACACACACACACACACACACACACATAATATATATATATAATATATATATATATATATATATATATATATATATATATATATATATATATATATATATATATATTCTCATTTACTCTCTGTAAAAGCTGGATTAACTGGTCCATGGACAAATATTTTGGTATTGCTGTGATGGCCAGTAATTTTTGACCTGACTGAAATTTTTTTGTCATTTATTTTTATCCATTGCTATGATGGCCAGTAAGTTTTGACCTGACTGAAAAAAAAATTTGTACTTCAATTTTATCTGTTTGTTTTATTCTTTTTTTGTTAAGATTTTTCTTGGCTTGTAATTTTCTGTTTATCTTACAAAATATTATCAGAAGCAATCGGCCCCAATGCTACCTTCGATTTTTCTTTCCAAAAAGAAACGTTTATGACCCTCTATCTAGATCTATATCAATTTTATCTTGTGATAATGATTAGTCTCAATAGAAATGGAAATTGGTATGGCTTAATTTTAGTTGCAGTTATATGATAATAACTGTATTGCTTTTTATCATGAGAGCTGTTGTTATTGGGTCTTTTTTGTGAATGTTTTGGTTGGCTGGTTGGGTAAAGCATGAAGATAACCAGCGCATGTATTTATTATTATTATTATTTTATTACGATGATAAACATATAAGCACTCGTGGTCATTTTTTACATCCATTTCTCATGTTATGCTTTTTTCTTTCAATTTTGTTAACCACGCCCACGGATACACAATGGCCTACTCTTCCGAAAACCGGAACAGGTTTTAACAAGTGAGCCAGACGTTCTGCGTGCGTTCGCATTCATGACTTCGGCTTATAGACTCATCCGAAGGATGTGTGTGTGTGTGTGTGTGTGTGTGTGTGTGTGTGTGTGTGTGTGTGTGTGTGTGTGTGTGTGTGTGTGTGTGTGTGTGTGTGTGTGTGTGTGTGTGTGTGTGTGTGTGAGGTAAACATTTTGCTCTGTCCTGCATGTTGGTTAGCCAGCCTGTTAATGTTTGTGCGCAATGTTTTTTTTATGTTTTAAGGAGTATACAAAAACACTGCATTTGAAGTAAAGTATGTTTTTGTGACAGCTTTTTCCGTTTCTATACATTTTGAATGCGCGCGTGTGTGTTTTATACATTTATCTAATTAATTTCCGAGGATAAAGGAATAAGCATTCATGTGCTTTTATTACAGCCAGTCCCTGTGTGTATGCAGTTTTGTAAATTTTTTCATCCGTTCCCACTGGCACACAATGGCCTACTCTTGCAAAAAGTGGAACAGGTTTTAACGTGTGCGCAAGATGTTCTGCGTGCGTTCGCACATGGCATCTCGGTGCGTTCGCACACGGGGCCTAGGTTTATAGTCTCATCGAAGGACTTTTAGGGAGAGTGGAGTCAGCACTGATAGTAACTCCTGGAGAAAAATGCCCTCGAACAGGAATCGAACTCGGGTTGTCAAATTACGAGCGCAATGTTCTGATCACTAGGCTATTCCGTCCGCGTGTGTGTGTGTGTGTGTGTGTGTGTGTGTGTGCGTGTGCGTGTGCGTGTGCGCGTGCGCGTGCGCGTGCGCGTGCGCGTGTGTGTGTGTGTGCGTCGCCGTGTGTGTGTGTGTGTGTGTACGTGTGTGTACGTGTGTGTACGTTCTTGCGTGCGCGCGCGCGTGTTATTGCGTGCGTGCGCACATGTGTGTGTGTGTGTGCGCGCGTGCGTGCGTGTGCATTTTTGTGAAAATTCAGCGGTTATTTTCTTTGTACATTTCAAGCTTAACAACTCTGAAGATTTCGGGGGAAATATTCTGAAATTTTTCTGTAAATGTTAGCTTTCTGTAGCAACTTTTTTGTTTTGAGAAATCGGTTTTTGCACCATTTAGTCTGTGTGTTTGTCAAACTGGCCTCCTTCGTTTGCTGGTTTGTTTGTCTGTTCGTTTGTCTGAACCTCTTTACCAAGGCTGATGTGGGATGGGCTTGATGAACTGTCTAAGCTAGTCAGTTCGTTTGTTGGTATGTATGTTTGTTTGTTAGTCAGTCAGTCAGCTAGTTACCTCGTTAGCTATTTATTAGTGAGTCAGTCTTGGCAGGATGTCATTTAATCATTCAGCTTGTTAGTGGTAAGTTAATCATAGTGAGTGATATTTTGGTTTATTTTTTTTGTTTGAATTCTTTTATTTCGAGGATAATGGAATAAACAAACATGTGTGGCTTCTTTACATCCAGTATCCCTATGCATACAGTTTTGTAAAGTTTGTCGTATTTTCGCACTGGCACACAATGGCCTACACTTCCGAAAGGTGGAACAGGTTTTAACGTGTGAGGAAGATGTTTTGCCTTCGTGCGCACACAGGACATCGGTTTAGTACAGTCTCAACCGAAAAACTTTAGGGAAAATAGTATGTTAATCAGAAAGACGACCACACGCTAACACACACAAAACACACACAAAACACACACACACACACACACACACACACACACACACACACCACACACACACACACACACACACACACACACACACACACACACACACACACACACACACACACACACACACACACACACACACACACACACACACACACACACACAAACACAAGTGTGTGCACACATATACACACACAAGAAAAATGCACACAAAAACGCAAGCGCGCGGACGCTTATGCACGCACATACGCACCCGCAAGAAAAAGGCACAAATCGGGAAGATTTAACAAAGTGCCGGTTTGGATCCCGTCCTATTCGGATTTTTGCGCAGTAACAGAGCCCACGGCACCAGGAGAGTGCTCTACTGTATGCATACACACTTTACTAGCATTTTTGATACGGGTGGCGCTGTTCTTGTGGCGATACTGAAGCCAAGAAAACAATCTGGCTTCAATATAGCAAGACTTGTCTGGACGAAAGCTTGAACGATGTATATGCAACAAACAAATAGTATTTTTCGTAATAAAAATGATAATATACAATATGATGCACCACAGGACAGTGCAGGAACGTCATCACACGCTCACACACAAACACATGCACACACAAAAACGATTATGCTCACGCATACACACACCCAATAATGAGGCGCATATCGAAAAGATATGACAAAGCCTCCGTTTGAGTCTCGTCCTACTTTTGCTCAGTAACAGAGCCCATAGCACAATCAGAGTGCTCTACTGTACGCAGACATATAATAGCATCTTTGATGTGGGTGGCGCTGTTCTTGTGACGCCACCCCAGCTCCGAAAAGGACTGCGAGGCTTGAATATAGCCATTCTTTTCGGAATGAGACGCGGTACAGTGTACGCCACAATACATAATATTACACATAGTATTAATGATAATATACAATA
>CM060322.1:45100241-45105241 GCA_030674155.1 Stramonita haemastoma | reverse complement strand
GAATTATTCTGCGATCTTTAAATCAAATGCACAATGATGAATTGAGCCAGTGACTACTTTGTAACCCTTGAAGCAAATTTGCAATGCTACATTGAGCTAGTATTTAGTTTGTGACCCTTAAGTCAAATGTACAATAATGCACATAGCCTGTGGTAAAGTTTGTAATCCATCAACCAAATGTATGATGACATAAAAAGGCAGTATCCTTTTTGTGACTTTTAATAGAAAAAAATACAAGGACACAGATTATTTTGTAATTCTTCAACCAGAACAAAATATACAATGACACAGAAAGCCTGTACTTATTTTGTGATCTTTTATCGAAATGTGCAAAGCTGCACTCACAAAGCCAGCTAATTGATTTATGATCCCTCAATCAAATGTGCACTGATATACAGCTCCAATAATTGTTTGTGATCCCTCAACCAAATATAGGTAAAGGTAAAGGTGTTCCCATAACCTATGTGGTCGTTTCATTTCATTTTATTCTTTTATATCGAGGATAATGGGATAATCACTTATTTGCTTTTTTCATCCAGTCCCCGAGTGTATGCAGTTGTGTAAATACTGTCATTTGTTCCCACCGGCACACAATGGCCTACTCTTACGAAAAGCGGAACAGGATTTAACGTGTGCGCAAGATTTCTGCGTGCGTTCGCACACGGGGCCTCGGTTTACAGTTCTCATCCGAAAGACTTTTGGGGAGAGGGAGTCAGCACTGATGTTAGCTCCAGGAGAAAATTTCCTCCAACGGGAATCGAATTCGGGTCGTCAAATTTGTCATTTTTCAACCAATGGTACATTGATGCTCCTCCCCCAACGAATCCGAATTCGGGTCCGTCAATTGTCATTTCAACCAATGGTACATGATGCTCCCCCCCCCCCCAAAAAAAAAAAAAAAATCACAAAAAAACAACCAAACAAACCAACAAACAAACAACCCCCCCCCCCCCAAAAAAAAAAAGAGAAAAAAAAGCCCCCTAAACAAACAAAAAAAACCCCAAAAGAACAACATAACAAAAAACAACCCCAAACAAACAAACAAACAAAAATTCCATTCTAGAACCAGATGTACTGTGATCCACAAAATTAGTAGCTATTTTGTGATCCTTTAACCAAATTTACAATGATACATTTTTGTTCAGTATGACGCCCATAACATTCTTTCAAACGTAGAACAGCACTGACGAAATGTTCTGCCGTGTGATTCTAGGCCCAAACTGACATAAGAATCCTACTCAGTGTCACCCCCTGCAGACCCCCCTATGAGTTATACACTCTAGGCCAGACAAAATCACTGACATGAACTTGATGATCGAAATCCTGGTCATCTGTCATCCAACCCCCCTGGGTACGATATTTAGGCAAGGCAATGCGAGGCAAGGCAAATCAAGGCAAAGTGAAGCAAGGCAAAGCAAGGCAAGGCAAAGTGAAGCAAGGCAAATCAAGACAAAGTGAAGCAAGGCAAAGCAAGGCAAGGCAAATTGAAGCAAGGCAAAGCAAGGCAAGGCAAAGTGAAGCAAGGCAAATCAAGACAAAGTGAAGCAAGGCAAAGCAAGGCAAGGCAAAGTGAAGCAAGGCAAATCAAGACAAAGTGAAGCAAGGCAAAGCAAGGCAAAGTGAAGCAAGGCAAAGCAAGGAAAGACAAAGTGAAGCAAGGCAAATCAAGGAAAGACAAAGTGAAGCAAGGCAAAGCAAGGAAAGGCAAAGTGAAGCAAGGCAAAGCAAGGCAAGGCAAAGTGAAGCAAGGCAAATCAAGACAAAGTGAAGCAAGGCAAAGCAAGGCAAGGCAAAGTGAAGCGAGGCAAATCAAGGCAAAGTGAAGCAAGGCAAGGTGAAGCAAGGCAAAGCAAGGCAAGGAAAGACAAAGTGAAGCAAGGCAAAGCAAGGCAAGGCAAAGTGAAGCAGAGGCAAAGCACAGGCAAGGCAAATTGAAGCAAGGCAAAGCAAGGCAAGGCAAAGTGAAGCAAGCAAATCAAGGCAAAGTGAAGCAAGGCAAATTAGGCAAATGAAGCAAGGCAAATCAAGGCAAAGTGAAGCAAGGCAAACAAGGAAGAGACAAAGTGAAGCAAGGCAAGCAAGGCAAAGTGAAGCAAGGCAAAGCAAGGAAAGACAAAGTGAAGCAAGGCAAAGCAAGGAAAGCAAAGTGAAGCAAGGCAAAGCAAGGAAAGACAAAGTGAAGTCAAGGCAAGACGAGGCAAGAAAGGCAAGGAAAGCAAGGCAAGGAAGGCAAGTAAAGGGGAGGCAAAACAAGGCAAAGCAAGGCAAGGCAAAGTGTGGTTAAGCAAGGCAAGGTAAACCAAGGTGAGGCAAGGCTAGTCAAGGCAAAGTTATTTCAAAACCCCCATTAGAGGACACCAAAGTGTCGTAAGGCTTGCACGGCATCCTTATCTTCTGTTGCTTCAGGAATTGTACTGTTTTTAGGGTGGCTCGCGGCGCCACGGTGGGATGATTGCGTCCACAGTCCTTAAATCCGGTATCTCTACTGGGACCACAATAATAACCTCAACAACAACAGCAACAACAACGAAAGTGTTGCACGTTGCGTGTGATTAACACAAGATAATTATGACACATGTTCTGACCTCTAGGGACAATGAACAACAGTGCAGCCATTGAAAATGTCAATACAGCAATGTGCTTAATGCTTCAACAGCTGCCTTAACTTACAATGTTTTAATTATTACAACTGATTTATAGACATAGGGGACGGGATAGCTCAGTGGATGGGTGACCGTTTGCGCGCCTTGGCTCAGTACAGTCCCCCAGTTCACCCAGCTGTAAATGGGTACCTGCCCTCTTTAGGCTCAGGGAAGGTAAAGCAGCGAGGGAGAGAAGATGGGCGCCGCCCTCAACATGCTGGCCCGTAGAGAAACCGAGGTCTCTGACGCCTCGTTCCCCTACGACCACACAGGTTATGGGACACCTTGACCTACTTTTACGCACGCACAAATAACATCTTACACACACGTTAAATCCTGTTCTGCTTTTCGTAAGAGAAGGCCATTGTGTGCCGGTGGGAACAGATGACAAGATTTACACAACTGCATACACACGGGGACTGGGTGAAAAAAAACATGAGTGCTTATCCCACTATCCTCGATATAAAATAACAAAATAAAATAAATAAAATAAATTTTTAAAGTACCTATAGACATGCGGGTACTCATGCACAGTCATACAAGTTACATACTGCTATTTAATGGTAAAAAAAAGACCGAATAAGAGGACGAACACTGTGCAAAGGCAAAAAATTTACAAGTTATGCCAGAGACAACTCTCTTACTGCCGTGGGTTCTTTTACGTATGCTGAAAGGTTAGCAAATTATAACGTATAGAACCTAGTCAGAAGAGTAACTGTGAAGATTGTACACACGTCTGGAGAAACTCAGACTGAACGTTCAGGAGTAGTACCAGTGATGGCAGAAAAAATAAGTGACGTTGAAAGTTTTGTATTCTATTCCGCCAGAAACAAGAAACCAGTGAAGAGAACGTGACACAGGAGTATACTGCTCCAGTCTGAGCGAGTGGAAGATAAAAGGCTGGAAATTCTTTTTGACATTCCTTCTCTGCTGCAGCCACCATCTTCATCTGTCCTTTGCTGCTTCTTCATTTAATAATAATATGTATTTTTGAAACACTCAGCATAAGTATCCTACAACAACAAAAACAGCAGCAGCAACAGCAGCAACAGCAACAACAGCACCAGCAACAACAACACAACAACAACAACAGCAACAACAACAGCAACAACAACAACAGCAACAACAACAACAATAACAGCAACAACAGCAACAACAAAAGTCATGTCGTCCAAAGAACCCCCCCCCCCCAAAAAAAAAAAAAAAGGCGCGACAACTCATCTATTCTGGAGCTTTTTTTTTGCTTTTTTTTTTTTTTTTTTTTTACTATTCTGAAATCATTAAGAATTTGCTGTGTTATAGTTTATTACACTATGAAGTGCTTCACATGAAGCCTAACCCCCTCTGTCTCTGTCTCTGTCTCTGTCTGTCTGTCTGTCTGTCTGTCCTGTCTGTCTCTCTCTGTCTCTCTCTGTCTCTCTCGTCTCTGTCTCTCTGTCTCTGTCTCTCTGTCTCTCTGTCTCTCTGTCTCTGTCTCTCTCCTCTCTCTCTCTCTCTCTCTCTCTCTCTCTCCCTCTCTCTCATCTCTCCTCCTCCTACTCTCTCTCCTCACACACACACACACACACATACACGCACGCACACACGTGCCGTCGCATGCACGCACGAACGCGTGCGCGCGCGCACACACACACACACACACACACACACACACAACACACACAACACACACACACACACACAACACACACACACACACACACACACACACACACACACACACACACACACACACACACACACACACACACACACACACACACACACACACACACACACACACACCTAAAACTTTCTGTTACTTTCAGTTTTCTTGCTCCAGACACATAAACTGCTGATGAAATTAACAATTCTTTGAACTGACATACAAAAAAAAGTAGAATGCATTGTAACACTTCCACACTTCAGAAATCTCCATCGGGAGAAAACATACAACACATTCAGATATATCAAGACGGTGGGGGTGGGGGTGGGGAGGAGGAGGGGGGGGTGTTAATAAATCTACAAATGATTGATATGATGGATGAGGTTTATTTATTTATTTATTTATTTATTTATTTATTCATTTATTTATTCATTTATTCTTTTATATCGAGGATAATGGAATAAGCACTCCTGTGCTTTTTTTTTTTTGCATCCAGTCCCTGTTCCCTGTGTGTATGCAGTTTTGTAAATGTCATCTGTTCCCAACGGCACACAATGGCCTACTCTTACGAAAAGCGGAACAGGATTTAACGTGTGTGCAAGACGTAATGCATGCGTTCGCACACGGGACCTCGGTTTATAGTCTCATCGGAAGGACTATTGGGGAGAGTGGAGTCAGCACTGATGTTAACTCCAGGAGAAAAATCCCCTCGA
>CM060322.1:45087741-45095241 GCA_030674155.1 Stramonita haemastoma | reverse complement strand
GAGAGAGAGAGAGAAAGTGTGTGTGTATGTGTGTGTGTGAGAGAAAAAATGTGTGTGTATGTGTGTATTGTGTGTGTGTGTGTGCGTGCGAGAGAGAGAGAGAGAGAGAGGAGAGAGAGAGAGAGTGTGTGTGTGTGTGTGTGTGTGTGTGTGTGTGTGTGTGTGTGTGTGTGTGTGTGTGTGTGTGTGTGTTACTACGGACTAAGCTTGTTTCAACACCTCTCCCCTCCCACGCTATATCGCGTGCTACAAAAGATTCGTGTGTGTGTGTGTGTGTGTGTGTGTGTGTGTGTGTGTGTGTGTGTGTGTGTTGTGTGTGTGTGTGTGTGTGTGTGTGTGTGTGTGTGTGTGTGTGTGTGTTGTGTGCTATTTATATTATTTATTCATTAATATCGAGGATAATGGAATAAGCACTCATGTACTTTTTTCATTCAGTCCCCGTGTGTATGCAGTTTTGTAAATATTGTTATCTGTTCTCACCTGTACACAATGGCCTACTCTTACGAAAAGTGGAAGATGATTTAACGTGTGCGCAACATGTTCTGTGTGTGTGTTTGTGTGTGTGTGTGCGTGTGTGTGTATGGTGTGTGTGTGTGTATGGTGTGGTGTGTGTGTGTGTGTGTGTGTGTGTGTGTGTGTGTGTGTGTGTGTGTGTGTGTGTGTGAAAGAACACTTTGGTAAGAAGATGAAAGTTGAAACATTCTGTTGTCACTGAGAAGAAAAAGTGTTAGTTTATATTTTATCATTTGTTCGTTTACTTCGTGGATAACTGAATAATAGGGGACGGGATAGCCCAGTGATCAGAACAAGAAGAAGATTGATTCATTAGTTTGTGTTTTCCCCAAAGTTGACTTGCTGTTGGTCTACACTAACATCTTACTGAAGTCCTCACCAGCCGTCCCCCCTGGCTACCTTATGCTTAACTCCCCTAGGGTGGGGGAATGCCGGGGACATGTCATTATAAATAGTATCCCCACATTCTACAAATTCTGCGCGAAGAATTCCCTCTTTTCTATTCCTCTCTTTGTTTGTTTCTGCCGTGTTTTTCCTTCTTCCTGTCAACTCCTTCTTGTCTGTTTTCAGCCTTCTTGGTCCATTCGCCTGCCCTCCCCCCCTACCCCCCCCCCCCCCCCCCCCCCCCCAAAAAAAAAAAAGACTTTGACAATTATATAACAATTCTCTCCCACTCTACAGTCGGATGCACTGAGCCTGACTTGTCAGGCACTTAACGGCAGTGCAACGCATTTTCGCTCTGAATAGGACTGACGAAAATAGTTACTGAGTGTTCGGGGAAGAAGAAAAAGATCATTTCCCCTTGCCTCTCCCCTTGTTACCAACACCATCCATCTCTGTCTCTCTGTCTCTCTGTCTCTCTGTCTCTCTCTGTCTCTCTCACTCTCTGTCTGTCTGTCTGTCTGTCTGTCTGTCTGTGTCTCTCTCTCTGTCTCTGTCTCTGTCTCTGTCTCTTCTCTCTCTCTCTCTCTCTCTCTCTCCTCTCCTCTCTCCTCTCTCTCTCTCTCTCTCTCTCTCTCTGAAAGGACAGATAACAGGCTTAGGTCTGTCCGTTCCTATTTCCTGCCTCCTTTCGTGCTGGTCAGTCTTTGAGAGAGAGACAGGGCTAGCTACAAGGCAGGATAGAGAGAGAGAGAGAGAGTGCTCAGGCAGGTAAGAGAGAGAGAAGGTGCTACAAGGTAGTGTAGGTAGAGAGAGCGGCGCAAAGGCAGATAGAGAGAGAGAGACAGGCTACAAGACAGTGATAGAGAGAGGTGTGTACAAGGCGGTGTAGTAGGAGGACAGGGCTACAAGGTCAGATGATAAGAGACAGCTACAAGGCCGGATAGAGAGAGACCAGGCTACTACGGCAGAAAAGATCGGGTGTGTAGTGTCAGGGATGGTGAGTAGAGTGGTTTGGCTACAGTGCAGGTGTAGAGAGGAGGGGGCTTGTCAAGGAGGATAGGAGAGACAGGGCTACAAGTAGGATAGAGAGAAGGACCACAGGCAGATAGTAGATCAGAGCTAGGTATGCAGTTAGTAGAGAGACAGGTCTACAACCAGGATAAGAGAGACAGGGCTACAATGCAGGAAAGAGAGAGATAAGAAGGCGACTTTCAATGGAGTGTGAGAGTAGAGATGAGAGGGCTACAGGCGTGATGTAGAGAGACAGGGCTAGAGTGATGAGAGTAGAGTAGGGCTACAAGGTAGGATGAGAGAGTACGGGTACGAAGGCAGGATTGAGAGAGTGAGAGACAGGCATACAATGGTAGAAAGATGAAGTAGACATGGCTTATCAAGCAGATAGAAAAAGAGAGTTATAGTTCTAACAGTATCTTAGAGAGATCCAGGGCTACAACATAGGAAAGAAGAGACAGTAAGATTTAGGTCAGAGGGGACTGCGTAGCTACAAGCAGATAGTAGAGAAGGCTCACAAGCCCAGGACATAGAGAGACCGGCTCAAGGCAGGATAGAGGAGACAGGTAGCTACAAGGCAGATAGAGAGAACAGGGCTACAATCGGTAGAGAGAATCAGTGCTTACAAGCAGGATTAGAAGGCGGGCTACAGGCTAGATGATACGAGACAGTTGTGCTTACAAGGCAGATTAGAGAGAGACCAGGCCTACAGGCAGGATAGAGAGAGACAGGGCTACAAGGCAAGAAAGAAAGAGTACATGACATTACTAAAGCAGGATCAGAAAGACAGGCTACAAGCAGGATAGTAGAGAGACTCAGGCTACATAGCAGGATAGAGGAGACAGGCGCAACATGGCCTGGAAATGAGCTAGAGAAAACAGGCTACAAGGTACGATGAGAAGAGACAGGTTACCAAGGCAGTCTGACAAAGAAGACAGGCTTCAAGTCTGTAAGAGAGTACAGTTCAGCAGTCATATGAGAGACGAGACTCAGTCTTACAAGGCATATATGAGATGAGACAGGCTATCTACATGGCTGATAGAGAGCTAGGGCTCTACAAGTGCAGGAATGATGCATTCAGGCCTACCAGCTGCATAGAGAGAGACAGGGCTACAAGGCCTAGATTAGAAGAGACAGGCTCAAGGCAGATAGAAGTTAGAGACAGGTCTCTCAAGGCAGATAGAGAGAGCTACCGGGCTCACATCGCAGATAGAAGAACAGGGCTACTCTACAAGCAGATGGAGAGAGACAGAGCTGCAAGCAGGATAGTAGCAGTAGAGGGCTACAAGCCCAGTATCGAGGCTGAGACAGTCTAGCAAGGCAGAGAAGGTAGTACAAGCAGGTAAAGCAGGATAGAGGCAGAGGCTAAAAAGGAGAGATAGAGAAAGACAAGGGCTACAGCAGATAGAGAGAGAGAGAAGAGGCACAAGGCAGGAGAGAGAGACAGGGCTACAAGGCAGGATAGAGAGAGACGGGCTACAAGGCAGGATAGAGAGAGAGAGAGACAGGGCTACAAGGCAGGATGAGAGGAGAGACAGGGCTACACAAGGCAGGATAAGAGAGAGACAGGGCTACAAGGCAGGAAGAGAGAGACAGGGCTATACAAGGCAGGAGAGAGAGATGAACGGTACGGACAGTTCTAAATAGAGCCAGCGCATTCCCGTGTGGAAGAGAGGTGCCCAGGCTCTTGAAAGGCAGGCTAGAGGAGCTCCCTAAAGGGAGAGACAATGGGGTCTACCATTCTTGGCATCTAGAGGTTTCTCCGTTCGTATGCATATATTATCATAAAAGAATATGAAAATAGTTATACATTATATAGATATTATATTATGTTGTGTGTGTGTGTGTGTGTGTGTGTGTGTGTGTGTGTGGTGTGTGTGTGTGTGTGTGTGTGTTGTGTGTGTGTGTTGTGTGTGTGTGTGTGTGTGTTGTTTATATAATATAATTATTATATGTATTATTTTTTATATATATATATATATGTTTATATGTGTGTGTGTGTGTGTGTGTGTGTGTGGTGTGTGTGGTGTGTGTGTGTGTGTGTGTGGTGTGTGTGTGTTTTAGTCTAGAGGAACGGCTTTAGGACCATACTTACCATACCTAATTTCTGTATATCGGCTCACTGCAATCCCAAGAAGCCGACTTTTTTTTTAAACCCAAATCTTCTGTTCCTCTTTAGAGCTCTGAGGTTCACCAAGATGAGATTTTTGTGTATGCGACCGATTTTTTTTTTTTTTTTTTTTTTTTTTTGGGGGGGTGTTGCCCACCGTTTAGGTAGACGCATTCGGACTTAAGGGAAATTTTAACCCCAATAAAAATGTTCTTGGTTGAAATATGCCTCCACTCCCGGCTCCGGCTTTATTTATTTATTATTTATTTATTTATTTTATTTATTGTTTTTTGTATCGAGGATAACAGAATAAGCAGTCATGTGCTTTTTTTTCATCGGTCCCCGTGTGTATGCAGTTTTTGTAAATATTGTCATCTGTTCCCACCGGCACACAATGGCCTACTCTTACGAAAAGCGGAACAGGATTTAACGTGTGCGCAAGATGTTCTGCGTGCGTTCGCACACGGGGCCTCGGTTTAAAGTCTCATCCGAAGGACTTTTGGGGAGAGTGGAGTCAGCACTGATGTTAACTCCAGGAGAAAAATTTCCTCGACCGGACTCGAACCTGGGTCGTCAAATTGCCAGCGCAATGTTCTGACCACTAGGCTACCCGTCCCCCCGTTGCTTTGCCTGAGCATGCGCCTTATTTCCACATCCTGTAGGAACAGTGGGGCTTTTTTTCCTACGCATGTATATGCTCACAATTATCAGGTTTTTAATCAAAAGATGTAGTTTATGGGAGGGTTCCCTAATTTACACATCCTGTGGGAAAAGCGGGCTTTGTCTTACGCGTGTGTCTGCTTACAGTTATCTGGTTTTTAATCAAAAGATGTCATTTGTTGGTAGCCTTTCTTTTTATGCGGGTTTTTCTTTGTGTTTTGTAACAATGTCGTCATTTTCCCTTTTTTTCCTTCTCCTTTTTGAATGATAGTCCTCTGGTATTGTCTGAGTTGTTTCATGAACCAGTGGAAAATCTCCAGATAAGCCAAGTTCCTGACAGACAGATCTGGATGGACACTTTTTTGGAGCAGTATTCTTTTATCAGAGGTTACTGTATAGACTGTCCATAGCCTTGGCCTTTACAACCGAATTCAATCAACGAACAGGGCTGCAAAAAAAAAATCTGCATTCATTGATGATGAATTTGAACTGTATACCCTTCCCATGTGACATGCCCGTACCATTTCAGTTTACGGGTCGGGCATGTCACAAGATCAAAAGGACTTGCAAAAACAATACTCACTGCAAGGCACTGTCCAAGGAGGAAGAAAAAGAGGCAGACCAAGGAAGAGATGGGAGGACAACATCAGCGAATGGACAGGCCTAGAACTCCAATAAAATTTTGAGAAAGGCAGAACAGAGAGAGAGGAATGGAGGGAACTGGTTGTCAAGTCTTCAGGGGTGCCCCCACGGTCGCCAGACAAAGGGATAGATAGATAGATAGATAGATAGATAGATAGATAGATAGATAGATAGATAGAAGAAGACAGACAGAAGACAGAAGAAGACTAGATAGTCCCCAACCTCCACTTACCCTATACCATCATACTATCCCGTCCCTTCCCTCTTCTCGTTCGGTTCGGTTCGAGTCCGGTCGAGGAGATTTTTCTCCTGGAGTTAACATCGTGCTGACTCCACTCTCCCCAATAGTCCTTCGGATGAGACTTTAAACCGAGGCCCCGTGTGCGAACACACGCAGAACATCTTGAGCACACGTTAAATACTGTTCTGCTTTTCGTAAGAAATAGGCCATCGTGTGCCAGTGGGAACAGATGACATTTACAAAACTGCATACACACGGGGACTGGATGAAAAAAGCACACGAGTGCTTATCCCATTATCCTCGATATAAAAGAGTAAATCAAATCAAATCAAATCAAATGAAATCCCCTACCAACACCATCCCATATTTGTTGCTGTTTGAGAAACTTGCACAGTCGGCACAATTGAATAGAAATCGAGACAAAGTCGATTGAACACACGTGATGAAACTGACCGCAGTGGGTAACTCATGATCTTTCTTTTCAAACAGTCGGCGCGGTTCCTGCAAGCGATTGGGCAGTCTTAGCACTTGTGAATGTACTGCTAGTACTTCTCATACCCATTCCTGCTTAGAATGATTAATTTTGTGGTTCGATTCTGGGATCGTGGAATGTGAGACAACTTCAAAGATTTCTTGAAGCTGAATAGCTTCTATTAATTAAACTTAAGATAGAAACTGATACATAGAAATTATATTTCGTTATGTCTTGGATCAGTTTAAACACAAGTAACTTCAATTTGGCGATGATGCTAAAGAGTTTGTGATAATAAAATTTTATTTTGATGGTCTGTTCTTCATTACATAGTTAAACATAGTTAACTCTCTCTCTCCTCTCTCTCATCTCCTCTCTCTCTCTCTCTCCTCTCTCTCTCTCTCTCCTCTCTCTCTCTCTCTCTCCTCTCCTCTCTCTCTCTCTCTCTCTCTCCTCTCTCTCTCTCTCTCTCTCTCCTCTCTCTCTCTCTCTCTCTAATCTCCTCCCTTCTCCTCACTCTCTTCATCTCGCTCTCTCTCTGTCGTGCCTAATGTAATAAATCACGTACGGCGTTCGAATCCACCATCTATACAAAAGTCGGCATTGTATACGGTACATCCGCCGTTTCCACTTCATAACCACCGACATTGGCAAGGCGATTACAAGTCAGCCAAAGCACGGCATGTGATCCATCAAACACACACACACACACACACACACACACACACACACACACACACACACACACACACACACACAACACACACACACACACACACACACACACACACACACAACATATATAGGCATATTGTATTTTTGAGGCTGTTGAAATCATGCTGGTTAATCAATGTTGGTGATATGTTTTTCTCTGCTTTTTAATTTTTTTTCTTGATGTTTTGTTTTTGTTTTTTTCCTTAGATAGATGGCTTGATGAAAAAAGCAAATCGATGCTTACTCAATGTGCCATCTGAAAATAAAATTTTGACTTGACTTGACTTCACACACACACACACACACACACACACACACACACACACACACACACACACACACACACACACTACACACACACACACACATACACACACACACACACACACACACACACACACACACACACACACACACACACAACACACACACACACACACACACACACATCTTAAGGTTTTTCCTTTTTCAAATATGCATAGATTAATTATATGATTTTTTTTTTAGATAGATGGCTTGATGGAAAAAAGCCATTGTACTACTTATTCAATATACAATCTCGAAATAAAAGTTTGACGACTCCACACTCCACCATACACACACACACTTACACACACACACACACACACACACTTACACACTTACACGCACACACACACAACACACTTACACACACACACACTTACACACACACACACATTCTACACACACACCCTGACACACACACCACTCACACACACATACACACAACAC
>CM060322.1:45077741-45082741 GCA_030674155.1 Stramonita haemastoma | reverse complement strand
GTTGTGTGTGTGTGTGTGTGTGTGTGTGTGTGTGTGTGTGGTGTGTGTGTGTGTGTGTGTGGTGTGTTGTGTGTGTGTGTGTGTGTGGTAAATACATCCCCCCTTCTGGAAATTCTGTGTTAGAACTCCCTCTTTTCTATCCCTCTCTTTGTTTCTGCCGTGTTCCTTTTCTTCCGTCACTTCATTCTTGTTTATGGTCTGTCTTCTTGATCCATTCTGTTGCGCTATTTTTTTTTTCCAGAAATACTTATAAGATAAAAATTATCTTCCACGCCGAAGTTGGATGTGCTAGGCCTGACTTTTCAGACTGTTAACAGTAGCAAACGCATTTTCGCACATATGACAGGTAGCAAAATTGGTGTCCGAACATTCGACGATTACGAAGAAGAATTCAAACCCTACTTCGACTTGTTGGGTTTTTCTTTTATCTTTTAAAAGAGTGTGTCGGTAGTTATGCCAGGAGGCTGTTTGTTATGGATAAAGAGAACATCAACATGACGTTTTAAACCATAACAGCGTTTTAATGAGGGCCTCGCCATCCAGTTTCCATCAATACCTGACAGCGCTTTTGGCTTTGCGCCAACGATTCTGGTGAGAGGGAGCAGTCTGCTGCTGTCAGTTTAGTTTGTCAGGTTGACAACAGCAGTTATAGGCTGTTTGTGGAGTTGTCAGTGACATGTTGGCAGTGGCAGTGGCAGGGTATCAGTGACAGTTACAGGTTGTCAGTGACAGTGACAGGTTGTCGATGACAGTTACAGATTGTCAATGACAGTTACATGGTGTCAATGACAGTTACATATTGTCAATGACAGTTACAGGTTATCAATGACAGTTACAGGTTGTCGATGACAGCGACAGGTTGTCGATGACAGTGACAGGTTGTCAATAACAGTGACAGTGTTGTCGATGACAGTGACAGGTTGTCGATGACAGTGACAGGTTGTCAATGACAGTGACAGGTTGTCAATTATAGTGACAGGTTGTCAATGACAGTGACAGGTTGTCAATGACAGTGACGGGTTGTCAATGATAGTGACAGGTTGTCAATGACAGTGACAGGTTGTCAATGACAGTGACAGGTTGTTATTGACAGTGACAGGTTGTCAGTGACAGGTTGTCAATGACAGTTAAAGGTTGTCAATGACAGTTACATGTTGTCAGTGACAGTGACAGGTTGTCAATGACAGTGACAGGTTGTCAATAACAGTTACATATTGTCGATGACAGTTACATGTTGTCAATGACAGTTACAGGTTGTCAACAATAGTTACAGGTTGTCAATGAAAGTGACAGGTTGTCAATGACAGTTACATATTGTCGATGACAGTTACATGTTGTCGATGACAGTTACATGTTGTCAATGACAGTTACAGGTTGTCAACAGTAGTTACAGGTTGTCAATGACAGTGACGGGTTGTTATTGACAGTGACAGGTTGTCAGTGATAGTGACAGGTTGCTATTGACTGTTACATGTTGTCAGTGACAGGTTGTCAATGACAGTTACATGTTGTCAGTGACAGTGATAGGTTGTCAGTGACAGTGACAGGTTGTCAATGACAGTGACAGGTTGTCAATGACAGTTACAGGTTGTCAGTGACAGTTACAGGTTGTCAATGACAGTTACAGGTTGTTATTGACAGTGACAGGTTGTCAGTGACAGTGACAGGTTGTCAGTGACAGTGACAGGTTGTCAATGACATTTACAGGTTGTTATTGACAGTCACATGTTGTCAATGACAGTGACATGTTGTTATTGACAGTTACTTTGTTGTCAATGACATTTACAGGTTGTTATTGACAGTTACATGTTGTCAATGACAGTGACAGGTTGTTATTGACAGTTACATGTTGTCAATGACAGTTACATGTTGTCATTGACCGTTACAGGTTGTCAATGACAGTAACAGGTTGTCAGTGACAGTGACAGGTTGTTATTGACAGTGCCAGGTTGTCAGTGACAGTGACAGGTTGTTATTGACTGTTACATGTTGTCAGTGACAGGTTGTCAATGACAATTACATGTTGTCAGTGACAGTGATAGATTGTCAGTGACAGTGACAGGTTGTCAATGACAGTTAAAGGTTGTCAATGACAGTTACAGGTTGTCAGTGACAGTTACAGGTTGTCAATGACAGTGACAGGTTGTCAATGATAGTGACAGGTTGTCAGTGACAGTGACAGGTTGTCAATGACAGTTACAGGTTGTCAATGACAGTTACAGGTTGTCAACAGTAGTTACATATTGTCAATGACAGTTACAGGTTGTCAATGACAGTGACAGGCTGTTATTGACAGTTACATGTTGTCAGTGACAGTGACAGGTTGTCAATGACAGTGACAGGCTGTTATTGACAGTTACATGTTGTCAGTGACAGTGACAGGTTGTTATTGACAGTTACATGTTGTCAGTGACAGTGACAGGTTGTTATTGACAGTTACATGTTGTCAGTGACAGTTACATGTTGTCAGTGACAGTGACAGGTTGTTATTGACAGTGACAGGCTGTTATTGACAGTTACATGTTGTCAGTGACAGTGACAGGTTGTCAATTATAGACCTTGTGCAGCTTGTCTACGGCAGTGACGTGAAGTGTCTGCGACAGTTGCGTGTTGCAATGCTCAGAAAGGCGGTTTGCTCTCTGTGTGCTCCAGTCGTTGATATTTTATGATGATTCAACTTGCAAGGCATGAAGTATTTTTCTCTGTTCAGTGACTATGACCGGGCAGATGGAGTTCGAATGGATAGAATTTGTTTTGTTTATTTATTTATTCATTCTTTCTTTTTTTTATATCGAGGATAATGGAATAAGCACTCACGTGCTTTTTTTCTACCAGTCCCCGTGTGTATGCAGTTTTGTAAATCTTCTCATCTGTTCCTACCAGCACACAATGGCCTTCTCTTACGAAAAGCGGAAAAGGATTTGACGTGTGCGCAAGATATTCTGAGTGCGTTTGCACACGAGCCTCGATTTCTAGTCTTATAGAACTACTCGCACGAGTGGTTTCTGTTAATTCTTATGAAACTTTAAACTGACACGATTGTAGTATATAGAATCCGGCGAGACGGTCTATATATGCACGAATCAGTGGCAGCTTTGGCCAGTTTGGAAAAGTGTTTTTGAAATCCTTAAGAAAGCACGCAGACTTTTATATCGATTGGTTTTCCCCGAAGTCGAAATACGGCTACCGAAGTCAAGTCGAAAAGCGGCTATCGAAATGTGGGTAAAAATGGTCGCAAACACAAACATCTCGATATTGGTGAACCATGGAGCTCTAGCCGAGGAACGAAAAAGATTTATCCATGGATCATCAGACGTGGGAATGGAGAACAGCATTTGCAGCAGAATTATCCACATGTGGAGCAAGTGCATTTCAGTGACACAGATAATTATATGAAAGGATTGTATGAAAAAGATATATGAAATGATTGTATGGAAAAAAATGAAATGATTGTATGAATATGATATATGAAATGATTGTATGAATGTGATATATGAAATTATTGTAGGAAAAAGATATATGAAATGATTGTATGAGTATGATATATGAAATGATTGTATGAAAATGACATATGAAAGGATTGTATAAAAATGATATATGAAAGGATTGTATGAAAATGGTATATGAAATGATTGTATGAAAATGGTATATGAAATAATAGTAGGAAAATGATATATGAAACGATTGTATGAAAAGAAAATATGCAATGGTTGTATGAAAATTCTATATTAAAATGATTGTGTGAAAATGATATATGAAACGATGGTATGACAAAGATATATGAAATGATTGTATGAAAATTTATTATGAAATGATTGTATGAAAGTGATATATGAAACGATTGTATGAAAAGGAAATATGCAATGGTTGTATGAAAAGGAAATATGCAATGGTTGTATGTATAAAAATGCTATATTAAAACGATTGTATGAAAATGACCCCTGGCAAGTGCAAAGAAGGAATGATTTTTTTTTCAAAGTAAAAAAAATCCAAATCAAAGATGTCTAGTCTAAGCTAGCGTTTGAAACAAAAAAAAAACCACGCCAGTGATCATCTCGTAAGAAAAAAAAACCCACCAAAAATAACAAAGTCATAAAAAACACCAAAAATGACAAAGTCATAAAAAAATCCACCAAAAATAACAAAGTCATAAAAAACCACCAAAAATGACAAAGTCATAAAAAAATCCACCAAAAATAACAAACTCATAAAAAAAATAAAACCGAGTTCTTGTATAACACAAAAAATGGTAACAGCTCACGTTACCTCTATCCGCTCTTAACAACCGAAGCTGCTTTCAAAGACAGACACACAGACAGCCAGCCAGACAGCCAGCCTGGCCATCGAGACAGTCTGAAGCCTCAGCACCTCTCATGGAAGGAGAACATCCCCGCCTTCTTCACCAGGCAAACAGGCGCCGGAGATTCCGCTCAAGTGTCTCGTTCTGAGGCCATTGACACGCGGCCTGAATGACCGCCGCTTGTAGAGGACAAGCTGCACTCTGGGCGGACAGGAGCCCATTGGCTGTGTCGTGACAGGGGAGAGAAGCGGAAAGCCAAGCCTCCTTCAGGGGGTCAGAGTTTCCGCTGTTGCTGAGAGAGAGAGAGGCTTCGGTTCGTTAGGTTACACTCTGGTAGAATTCTTTTTTTTTTTAGGGGGGTCAAGTAGTATTTTGTCTAGAATGCCGGGGTCGGAAATTTGTGTTGATTTTTTTTTTGTTAAAAAAATTGATGTGAAAAAATGCACTGTGCACTTGTTTTAGGGATTGAGGATATAGAGCAATACCAGGTAGCCACGAGAAAGTTGGAAATGATTATTAAAATGAGGATTGCTTGTGTTCCTACAGCGTTGACCCCGCGCATGCATATTGGAGTTAGGAAGCTAGCAGACCACAAAGGAGTGAGGGGGGTACAGTGTTTAGTGAAAAATACAAAAAAGTTCATACCTACCAAATTTGTGCTAAATCACTTGAGTTTTGAGTCAGGGGCTAGTCTTTCTGA
>CM060322.1:45067741-45072741 GCA_030674155.1 Stramonita haemastoma | reverse complement strand
TGCACATATGTTCACTCAAATAAGCATATGATAGAAATGACGCAAGAAATACCAGCTTCTGTTATGTTGATTTCAAAAGATTCCATTTCCACCTTTTTTTAAAACACTATGTGTTCCCCTTCTCCTCTGTCCTTCTGATTGACACAAAATCTAATAGTTTACGCTTGCTGAATAATTCTGTTAAAAACAGGGAGATATTCCTGCAAAAAAGAAAAAAAAGAAAAAAGGATCTGAAATCTATGGCGATTTTCTTTTTTCCTCTTTGGTTTGTTTGTTTGCTGGTTGGTTGGCTGACTGGCTGGTTGCTGAGATGGTTTGTTTGCTGGTTGATTGATTGCTGTATTAGTTGGTTGCTGGAATGGTTGGTTGGTTGATCGGTTGGTTGGGTACTGGGTTGGTTGGTTGGTTTGTCAGCTGGTTGGTTTCTGGAATGGTTGGTTGGTATGTGGGTTGGTTGGTGTCTCGGTTGGTTGCTGGGTTGGTTGGCTGCTGGGTGGGTTTGCTTGATTCTAGATTGGTTGGTTGGCTGGTTGGTTGATATCGGTGGGGAAAGTTTTCACTGACTTTTCTCTTATTTTCTTCCTGATTTTCCCAGTCCGCTTTGCCTCCAAGCGTTGCTCTCAAACCTGCTCAAGGGATGACGTCCTGTTTAAGTAATAAAGGTAAACGGTAAAGGTGTCCCATAACCTGTGTGGTCGTAGGGGAGCGAGGCGTCAGAGACCTCAGCTTCTCTAGGGGCCAGAATATTGAGGGCGGTGCCCATCTCCTCTCCGTCACTCCTTTACCTTCCCTGACACTAAAGAGGTCTTGTACCCATTTACAGCTGGGTGAACTGGGGGACTGTACTGTAGGCAAGGCATGCAAACGGTCACCCATCCAACTGGTAACCACGCTCGACGCTGCTTAACTTGACTTGGGGAAAGCGAGCGCTCTGACCACTGAGCTATCCCGCCCCCTGTTTAGTATAATAATAAGCAGAGTTATTACACACAAACACTCAAAGCAGGAAGAAAAAGGCCCTCAACAAACAACAACCCATCATTTCTGTATCCTCACTTCACCCTACCACGATTCCTCGCTGTACGATGCCGGTGAAAAGGTCAAGGTCAAGGTCGCCAGAAGGGGGGGGGGGGTGTTTGTCCCTTTTATGGAGTTATCGAGAAGCATCGGTTACACTGTTCGCAGACATTTTTTATCTATAGACATAGGGATAAATTATCATGGTAGGATGTAGGGGACGGCTCCCTGAGGCGTTGTTTGCCTGTGGCTGTGGAGCGGAAGGAATATCAGTGAAAATGACCGTTAACTTTCTTTCCTTCCATGTCCTGGGCTGGTTTACAGCTCTCGCATTGGTTCGATTTTTATGAGGGTGGACTGTATGTGCTTCCGCCATTTTGGAAACTTCCAGCAACTTTCATGTTTTCCTCCACTATGTTTTCCTCTATACAACTTCCGTTTAGTAAACCAGACTTTTTTTCTTCTCTTTTTGCAGGAAAGTGTGTGCGTGTGTGTGTGCGTGTGTGTGTGTGTGTGTGTGTGTGTGTGTGTGTGTGTGTGTGTGTGTGTGTGTGTGTGTTTCTCTGTGTGTGTGTGTGTGTGTGTGTGTGTGTGTGTGTGTGTGTGTGTGTGTGTGTGTGTTTCTGTGTGTGTGTGTGTTTGTGTGTGTGTGTGTGTGTGTGTGTGTGTGTGTGTGTGTGTGTGTGTGTGTGTGTGTGTGTGTGTGTGTGTGTGTTGGACTATACCGCAATTTCTTGGAAACTCCCACCCACTTTCATTTAGTGAACCAGACTAATTTTTGACAGGAAAGAGAGAGAGAGAGAGAGAGAGAGAGAGAGAGAGAGTGGTGTGTGTGTGTGTGTGTGTGTGTGTGTGTGTGTGTGTGTGTGTGTGTGTGTGTGTGTGTGTGCCTACGTACGTGTGTGTGTGTGTGTATGTGTGTGCATGCGTGCGTGCGTGCGTGTGTGTGTGCGCGCGTGTGTGTGTGTTTGTGTGTGTGTGCGCGCGCGTGTGTGTGTGTGTTTGTGTGTCTGTGTGTGTGGTTTTTTTTTCTTCTGCTTTACATCTTTCCACTATGACGAATGTCAGACGAGTCTGAAAGAGAGGGGACGGGATAGCTTAGTGGTCAGAACATTGCGCTCGCAATTTGACGACCCGGGTTCGATTCCCGTTGGAGGGGATTTTTCTCCTGGTGTTAACGTCAGTGCTGACTCCACTCTCCCCAAAAGTCTTTTGGATAAGTCTGTAAACCGAAGCCCTGTGTGCGAACATGTGTGGAGAGAGTCCATAACCCGGCACACACACACTGATCTGAGGACGATAGGTTTCATAGACGTATTTGACAGGATTGCTTGGAAGTTGAACAATCTTCACCATCCACAATAGTTCATTCTCATTCAGCTCTTTCGAGCCATAAATAACAGGGACGGGATAGCTCAGTGGTCAGAGTACTCGCTTTCCACAAGCTAAGGAAGGTCAAGCAGCATCGAGCGTGGTTACTAGTTGGATGGGTGACCGTTTGCACGCCTTGGCTTCAGTACAGTCCCCCCCCAGTTCAGCCAGCTGTAAATGGGTACCTGCCCTCTTTAGGGTCCTGGGAGGTAAAGCAGCGAGGGAGAGGAGATGGGCGCCGCCCTCAACATGCTGGCCCCTAGAGAAGCTGAGGTCTCTGACGCCTCGCTCCCCTACGACCACATAGGTTAAGGGACACTTTTACCTTATAGCTCATTTTGAACTACAGAGAACGGGAACGGGACAGCTCAGTGGTCAGAGCACTCGCTCTCCCCAAGCTAAGGTTAAGCATTCGCTCTCCCCAAGCTAAGGTTAAGCATTCGCTCTCCCCAAGCTAAGGTTAAGCATTCGCTCTCCCCAAGCTAAGGTTAAGCATTCGCTCTCCCCAAGCTAAGGTTAAGCATTCGCTCTCCCCAAGCTAAGGTTAAGCATTCGCTCTCCCCAAGCTAAGGTTAAGCATTCGCTCTCCCCTAGCTAAGGTTAAGCATTTGCTCTCCCCAAGCTAAGGTTAAGCATTCGCTCTCCCCAAGCTAAGGTTAAGCATTCGCTCTCCCCAAGCTAAGGTTAAGCATTCGCTCTCCCCAAGCTAAGGTTAAGCATTCGCTCTCCCCAAGCTAAGGTTAAGCATTCGCTCTCCCCAAGCTAAGGTTAAGCATTCGCTCTCCCCAAGCTAAGGTTAAGCATTCGCTCTCCCCAAGCTAAGGTTAAGCATTCGCTCTCCCCAAGCTAAGGTTAAGCATTCGCTCTCCCCAAGCTAAGGTTAAGCATTCGCTCTCCCCAAGCTAAGGTTAAGCATTCGCTCTCCCCAAGCTAAGGTTAAGCATTTGCTCTCCCCTAGCTAAGGTTAAGCATTTGCTCTCCGGCTCCCCTAGCTAAGGTTAAGCAGGGTTTAGCGTGGTTGCTTCCTGGATGGGTGACCTTTCGTGGGGTTTGGCTTCAGTACAGCCCCCCAAAGTTCACCCAGCTGTAAATGGGTACCTGTCTTCTTTAGCGTCCGTGAAGGTAAAGCAGCGAGGGAGAGGAGATGGGTGCCGCCCTCAACATGCTGGCCTGTACAGAAGCTGAGGTCTCTGATGCCTCCGTCACCAAGGATCGCATAGGTTATTGGAACACATTCATCTTTTAACAATCTTAATCAAAATTGGTCCCTACGAAAATCTTCTATCAATCGTACAGAAGCGTAAACTTAAATGGTAGGGCATGTCACAAGATCGAAAGGACTCGCAAAAATAATACTGCTAGGCATTGTTCAAGGAGGAAGAAAAAGAGGCAGACCAAGGAAGAGATGGGAGGACAACATCAGCGAATGGACAGGCCTAGAACTCAACAAAATTTTGAGAAAGTCAAAACAGAGAGAGGAATGGAGGGAACTGGTTGTCAAGTCTTCAGGGTACCCCCACGGTCACCAGACTGAGGGATAGATAGATAGATAGATAGATAGATAGATAGATAGATAGATAGATAGATAGATAGATAGATAGATAGATAGATAGATAGATAGGTAGGTAGGTAGGTAGGTAGGTAGGTAGGTAGGTAGGTAGGTAGGTAGGTAGACAGACAGACAGACAGACAGACAGACAGACAGACAGACAGACAGACAGACTAGACAGACAGACAGACAGACAGACAGACAAGATAGATAGATAGATAGATAGATAGATAGATAGATAGATAGATAGATAGATAGATAGATAGATAGATAGATAGATAGATAGATAGATAGATAGATAGATATAATCAAAATTGTTCAGACTCAGAGTGAATTAAAGATTTAACAAGTCTCGATTTTTTTTGGTCCTTTTACTCGACTTGAGCTTCAAAGTCGACCAATAGTGGGCTCTGAGATTTTGCCTATAGGACCTCCCCTCCCCCCCCCCCCCCCCCCCCCCCCCCCCCCCCCCCCCCCCCCCCCCCATTAAAGTAGCGGCTTCCGACTTCGGAGAACAAGTCTGGATAGATTTTGTTCTGTGAGATCGTGACGGAGCAAGATGTGATGTGGGATCAGTTGTTGTGGTGGTGGTGGTTGTTTTGTTTTTAATCTATTGATTATTCCTTGAGCCGTTTCAAAAGCAGCTATGGTGGGGAAGGAGGTTTAATGACTTCTCTGCATGCAGGAAAAAGGAAGTAGTCGACTGAAACTGGCAGGCAGGCCATTATGGCAGAGAGGCAGGCAGGCAGGCAGGCAGGCAGGCAGGCAGGCAGGCAGGCAGGTAAGTAGGTAGGTAGGTAGGTAGGCAGGCAGGCAGGTAGGTAAGTAGGTAGGTAGGTAGGTAGGTAGGTAGGTAGGTAGGTAGGTAGGCAGGCAGTCAGGCAGGCAGGCAGGCAGGCAGGCAGGCAGGCAGGCAGGCAGGTAAGTAGGTAGGCAGGCAGGCAGGTAGGTAAGTAGGTAGGTAGGTAGGTAGGTAGGTAGGTAGGCAGGCAGTCAGGCAGGCAGGCAGGCAGGCAGGCAGGCAGGTAGGCAGGCAGGCAGGCAGGTAGGTAGGTGGGTAGGT
>CM060322.1:45052741-45057741 GCA_030674155.1 Stramonita haemastoma | reverse complement strand
ATCAAAACTTTGACATTAAGAACAACAGAAAGGGCACAGAGAGAAAGAGAGAGAGATAAAGATAGATAGATAGATAGATAGATATAGAAGATAGATAGAAGGAAGAGAGATGGAGATGAGAGAGAGAGATGAGAGAGAGAGAGAGAGAGAAGAAGGAGAGAGAGAGAGAGAGAGAGAGAGAGGAGAGAGAGAGAGAGAGAGAGAGAGAGGACAGAGGAGAGAGAGGAGAGGAAGAGAGAGAGAGAGAGAGAGAGAGAGAAGAGAGAGAGAGAGAGGAGAGAGAGTTTGGTATTTGCCAGAAGAAGATTTTTCAAAAGTGAAGAGATTGATTAAACCCCTTTCTGCTTTCATTTTAGTTAAACTGGACAATACTCTACCGTTTTAGTTGTGCTTTCCCTAAGTGTGTTCGTGATCTCTAATTTGTCCATCTGTGTGTGTGTGTGTGTGTGTGGTGTGTGTGTGTGTGTGTGTGTGTGTGTGTGTGTGTGTGTGTTTGTGCTTGTGCTTGTGCTTGTATATGTATGTGTTTGTCTGGGGGTGTGCGTGCGTGCGCGCGTGCGTGCGCGTGCATGCGTGCGCAGGTGTATGCGTGTGTGTGATTGCATTTGTGTGTCTGTGTGTGTGTGTGTGTGTGTTTTTCAGTTGCAGTTTAAAATATCACATCCATAACGTTAACAACATAATGTGTCTTGAAGCCTTCAGGGTTTCCATGGCGATGAACGATGTTCTGTTCTCCTCTGCTCTTCTCACACTCAGGTTGTCAGCAAACTAACGCAGCAGAAAAAAAAACATCCACCACACAGAGACAGAGGGAGGGATGGAGGGAGAGGGGGGGGGGAGAGAGAGAGAGAGAGAGAGAGAGAGAGAGAGAGAGAGAGAGAGAGGAGAGAGAGAGAGAGAGAGAGAGAGAGAGAGAGCAGACAGACAGACAGACGAAGGAGAGTACGAAGAAGAGAGGAGAGCAGACAGTAGACAGACAGACAGACAGGAGATACAGACAGACAAGACAGAGAGAGACAGACAGAGTGAGAGACAGACAGACAGAACAGGACAGGAGATCGAGGAGACGAAGACAGACAGACAGAGAGAGACAGACAGACAGGGAGAGACAGGAAGACAGAGACAGAGAGACAGACAGACAGAGACAGAGACAGACAGACAGATAGAGAGAGAGACACAGAGAGAGTCACATACACACACACATCCAATAGAGAGTACTACCCCTCCCTCCCTACCCCCCCCCCCCCAAAAAAAAGATAAATAAATAAAGAAATAAAAGGATAGAGAACCCTCCTATGGGCAAGGAGAACTTCATCAGTCACGAAATATACTCAGCACAAGGACAGGGCAAGACAGGACAGAACAGGACAGGACAGGACAAAACAGGACATGACAGGACGGGACAGGGTAGAACAGGACAGGACAGGACAGGACAGGACGGGGTAGGATAGGACAGGAGAAGACAGGACAGGACGGGACGGGACAGGGGTAGGATAGGACAGGAGAAGACAGGACAGGACAGAAGAGGACAGAACAGGACAGGACAGAACGGGACAGGACAGGACAGGACGGGACAGGGTAGGATAGGACAGGAGAAGACAGGACAGAACGGGACAGGACAGAACAGAACGGGACAGAACAGGACAGAACAGGACAGAACGGGACAGAACGGGACAGAACGGGACAGGACAGAGTAGGCCCCATCTAGCTGACGATTTAACAGAAGGCACCGCTGTCATGTCAGGCATTTCTCCTCAGAGCAGAGATCAGAGAACAGGGTCAGAGGGCAGTCCTGGCCTGTCGTGTCTGCAGCACGCTCAGTGTGCAGCCATCGGCCAGCCTGCAAAAGGAAGGCCATCAATCAGGCGGGAGACAGGTGGAGTTGACTGCTTCCTTAGCTCCTGGAGGAGTCGTTTAGGGCACGATATTACTAACACTGCACAGGAGTCGTTTAGGGCACGGTACTTCTAGCACTACACAGGAGTCGTTCAGGGCATGGTATTACTAGCAATGCACAGGAGTCGCTTAGGGCATGGTATTACTAACACTGCACAGGAGTCGTTTAGGGCATGGTATTACTAGCAATGCACAGGAGTCGCTTAGGGCACGGTACTTCTAGCACACAGAGGAGTCGTTTAGGGCATGGTATTACTAGCAATGCACAGGAGTCGCTTAGGGCACGGTACTTCTAGCACACACAGGAGTCGTTTAGGGCACGGTACTTCTAGCACACACAGGAGTCGTTTAGGGCACGGTACTTCTAGCAATGCACAGGAGTCGCTTAGGGCACGGTACTTCTAGCACACACAGGAGTCGTTTAGGGCACGGTACTTCTAGCACACACAGGAGTCGTTTAGGGCACGGTACTTCTAGCACACACAGGAGTCGTTTAGGGCACGGTACTTCTAGCACACACAGGAGTCGTTTAGGGCATGGTATTACTAGCACACACAGGAGTCGTTTAGGGCACGGTACTTCTAGCACACACAGGAGTCGTTTAGGGCACGGTACTTCTAGCACACACAGGAGTCGTTTAGGGCACGGTACTTCTAGCACACACAGGAGTCGTTTAGGGCATGGTATTACTAGCACACACAGGAGTCGTTTAGGGCACGGTACTTCTAGCACACACAGGAGTCGTTTAGGGCACGGTACTTCTCGCATTGCACTGAAGTTTTCAGGCAGTATCAGAATCAGGCGGTGTTTTGTGGACAGGTCCGGGTAGAATGCTTTGGTTCGCTTCTCTCAAGTATTTGGTTCACCTGCCATCTTTTTTTGAGGTGGAAAGAATTAGGTTACACCAACTTTTAGGGGGTTTTTTGCTTTGGTTCGGTTCTATCAAGTATTTGGTTCACCTTCCATTTCTTTTTTTGAGGTGGAAAGAAATAGAATACATCAACCTTTAGTTGTTGTTTTTATTATCTTTTCCCCCCTTTTCGTTGTTCTTCTTCGTTCATTGTCATCAGTGTTTCCTCCCTTCTTTTTCTCTTCTTCCTTTTTTTTTTTTTAACCCTTGACCATACACATTTCTTTTCAAAAGACTTGTTCATGTAGGATTCGAATCCCTCGTTTGCTGCAAGACCTTTCTTTGGGCAATATTCCTGGCCTCAGGAGCCTATCAAAGGCAAGCAGGCAGTCCACCGCTTGATATTTCACTTAGGCACCTCCACCCCCAGGTAGCGTTTCATGGCAGTATTCTACCGTCTTTTTGATGACAAGGATTGGATGCTTGCCTTCTGGTCAGTGTCTGTGAGGCGGTATCGCATTTTTCATGTGAACCATCTTTATCGCTCCTAGAACGAAAGGATGCCAGTCTTCAAAGCGAAGCTAGCTAGCTGTTCTACCAAGCTAGGATGATTGGGCTTTGATCTTTCTAAAGGTCAGGCAGTTAATGGGGATTTTTTTTTTCTCCTGGTTTTTTTTTTTGGTTGTTTGGTTGGTTTTTGTTTGCTTATAACGGGAAATGAGTAGATTGTCCTTGAAATCAACCAGTGTGTTTAACACCTGCGTTTTGTTGCTTTGTTAGGATAGGTGGGTTTTATTTGTTTGGTTTTTTTTCTATTGTAGATGTAATGACATTATATAGCCAAATTTTTCTGCTGATATAGGCGGGCGCCATAATCGAGTGGTTAAAACCGTTCGACTTCAATCCCAGGGGTCCATGAAGTCACAGGTTCGAATCTCGGTGGCCGTCTGGTGAATTAAGAGTGGGGATTTTTACGATTTCCCAGGTCAACTTCAAGTGCAGACCTGACTGTGCCTTAGCTCCCTTCGTGTATATATCATACACGTGCAGATGGTAAAAATGTATATGCACGTTAAATATCCTTGGATTCATGACAGCGTTCGGTGGGTTACGGAAACACGAGTATACCCAACTTACATCCCCGAAGTCGAAATGTGGCTACCCTCATGGTGGGCAACTCCCCCCCCCCCCAAAAAAAAAAAAAAAAAAAAAAAACCAACAAAAAACGGTTGCGTACGGAAAATCTCACCATTGGTAAATCTCGGAGCTCTAGTCGAGGAGGGGAAAAAAAAACCAACAGAAAAAACCAAACCCAAACAAACAAAAACAACCCAAAACTGCGTTGAAAGCCTTTAATCAACATTGATCAAAAGAAAAACCAAACCCAAATAATCAACATTGATCAAAAGAAAAACCAAACCCAAATAATCAACATTGATCAAAAGAAAAACCAAACCAAAATAATCAACATTGATCAAAAGAAAAACCAAGCCAAAATAATCAACATTGATCAAAAGAAAAACCAAACCAAAATAATCAACATTGATCAAAAGAAAAACCAAACCAAAATAATCAACATTAATCAAAAGAAAAACCAAACCAAAATAATCAACATTGATCAAAAGAAAAACCAAACCAAAATAATCAACATTGATCAAAAGAAAAACCAAACCAAAATAATCAACATTGATCAAAAGAAAAACCAAACCAAAATAATCAACATTGATCAAAAGAAAAACCAAACCAAAATAATCAACATTGATCAAAAGAAAAACCAAACCAAAATAATCAACATTGATCAAAAGAAAAACCAAACCAAAATAATCAACATTGATCAAAGAAAAACTAAACCAAAATAATCAACATTGATCAAAAGAAAAACCAAACCAAAATAATCAACATTGACAAAAAGAAAAACCAAACCAAACGAACCCAAAAGGGTTTCAATGCATGAAAACGTTTAGTTCAGTGTGTGAAAACATTTCTGTTCAATGCGTAGAGAGAGAAAAAAAAAACTACCCATTTAGTTCTTCAATGCCTCCTCTTCTTCACACACGAAGCATGGACAATTTTGTTTGCTTGATTTGTTTCTAGTGCATTGAAACCCTTCAATCATTATTCAATTAGATGGTGGGGTTCTTTTCTTCTTCTTCTTCTTTTTCTTCTTCTTCTTCTTCTTCTTCTTCTTCTTCTTCTTCTTCTTCTTCTCGAAAAGATTGCTTTGGGTGTTCTTGGTTAATTTTTTTTTTTTAAT
>CM060322.1:45042741-45050241 GCA_030674155.1 Stramonita haemastoma | reverse complement strand
CGCTCTTTTTTTTTGACGCGGGCAGCGGTCCTAGTTCACCAGAATCTTTTGACTTTGACTTGACTTTGGTAAAGGTAAAGGTGTCCCATAACCTGTGTGGTCGTAGGGGAGCGAGGCGTCAGAGACTTCAGCTTCTCTAGGGGGCCAGCATGTTGAGGGCGGCACCCATCTCCTCTCCCTCGCTGCTTTACCTTCCCTGACCCTAAAGAGGGCAGGTACCCATTTACAACTGGGTGAACTGGGGCTGCTTAACTTTGGCTGGGGGAAAGCGAGTGCTCTGACCACTGAGCTATCCCGCCCCCTGCTTGAATTTGACACAAGGATATTTACCATGAGAGATTTCGTTAGCATCTGATCCTCTGGCTGTGATGATAGTGTACACAGACAGATAGACGGATGGTGGATCGGTGGTCTAGGTGGTAACACGCCTTGCCTAGAAAGCAAAAAGTCCGGGTCGGAGTGTGCGGTAGTTTGTACCCCGTTTGGGCCCAAAACTTTTCCCCCATCCATTAGACCCTGAGTGGTGGTCTAGGCGCTAGTCTTTCGGATGATACGATAAACCGAGGTCCCGTGTGTTACACATCACTATTTAGCGCACGTAAAAGAACCCACGGCAACAGGGGAGTTGACCCTTGGCAAAATTCTGTAGAAAAAAGCCACTCTGATAGGGAAACAAAAATACAAGTTGCATGCACGAACAAGAAGAAAAATGGGTAGGCGCTGCACTTGTGGCGACGCGCTCTCCCTGGGAAGAGCAGCCCGAATTTCACGCAGAGAAATCTGCTGTGACTTAAAGTGGTACAAAATACAAAATACAAGTAAACGCAGAAGCAGATTTCATAGACTGATGCTGAGAGAGCCGAGCACTAGGTCTAGGCTTTGTTTGCCCAGTGCAGTTCGCATCTCAGTCATTGAACGGGAAAGCCTAGTGGTCAGAACATTGTGCTCGCAGTTTGACGACCCGGGTTCGATTCCCGGTCGAGGGGTTTTTTCCTCCTGGAGTTAACATTAGTGCTGACTCCACTCTCCCCAAAAGTCTTTCGGATGAGACTGTAAACCGAGGCCCCGTGTGCGAACGCACGCAGAACATCTTGCGCACACGTTAAATCCTGTTCCGCTTTTCGTAAGAGTAGGCCATTGTGTGCCGGTGGGAACAGATGATAAAAATTTTCAAAAACTGCATACAGACGGGGACTGGATGTATTAAAAAAAAAAAAGCACATGAGTGCTTATCCCATTATCCTCGATACAAAAGAATAAATAAAATTTTTTTTTTTTTTTAAATACTGAACTAGGAATCTGACACAGAGATCTTCTGCAGCTCTGAAGAAATCTGCCGATAACACTCGAGGAAACTTGAATGCAGCAAATCAGTTTTAGTGATGTGGAGAGGGTGTGGGGAAAGGGAGGGAGGGGGAGGGGGGTGTATCGATTCTGAGAACGTAGGACACTGTTGTGATGTTGGCGTTTGGCTGGCTGTCTGTGTTCGAGAATGGTCTGTGTGATATGTTTGTTCCTATCTATCTATCTATCTATCTATCTATCTATCTATCTATCTATCTATCTATCTATCTATCTATCTATCTATCTATCTATCTATCTATCTATCCATCTGTCTATCTATCTATCTATCTATCTATCTATCTATCTATCTATCTATCTATCTATCTATCTATCTATCTATCTAACTATCTATCTATCTGTCTGTCTGTCTGTCTTGTCTATCTATCTATCTATCTATCTATCTATCTATCTATCTATCTATCTGGCTGTTTGCTTATTTGTCTGACTGTCTATCTATTTCTCTATTTGTCTATCTGCCTTTCTATTCATCTGTCTGTCTGTCTGTCTGTCTGTCTGTCTGTCTGTCTGTCTGTCTGTCTGTATGTATGTATGTATGTATGTATGTATGTATGTATGTATGTATGTATGTATGTATGTATCACATTTCTGTAGTTGAGACATTAAAGTATTCTTGAGTCTTGAGTCTTGAATGTATGTATGTACGTACCTACGTACCTACGTACCTACGCACGTACGTACGTACCTACTTACCTACCTACCTTTCTATCTCCATACACATACACGCATTCACAAATACACACACACGCACGCACGCACGCACGCACATAAACACACACACACACCTCACACACACACACACACACCTCACACATACACACACACATACACACACACAACACACACACACACACACACACACACACACACACACACACACACACACACACACACACATACACACACACACACACAAAACACACGCGCGCGCGCGCGCGCGTGCTAAAAGATGGTAGTGTCCACTAATCTCGCTTCAGGAAAATGTTGTCTTTCAGTGTGAAGGTCTACAGTGTCTTTCCAGCTTTTGAATATTCTCTCTCTCTGTCTCTCTCTGTCTCTCTCTGTCTCTCTGTCTCTGTCTCTGTCTCTCTCTCTCTCTCTCTCTCTGTCTCTCTCTCTCTCTGTCTCTCTCTCTGTCTCTCTCTCTCTCTCTCTGTCTCTCTCTCTCTCTGTCTCTCTCTCTCTCTCTGTCTCTCTCTCTCTGTGTCCTAAATAGCAATACTGATTTACAACTTCTAACCTAATACCATTGTAATACCATTGTTCCTGTTTAGACAGATATCCCCCTTTCCTAAAGACCATCACCTTAGTTTTATTAATGTTAACGCTTAACTGTAAATCATTACAGCAGTCTTTCAAAATGTTTAACTGATGCTGCAAACCCCCTGGGGTTGTTGAAAATAATGCAACATCATCTGCAAACAACAAAATGAAAATATCTATGATATTGGGTGATAACTGAACTCCGTGTTTTCCTTTTTCATTCACATCATTAGCTAGCTGGTTAATAAATACTGCTATTTAGGGTTCAGTTTTACAACAAAGGTTAGCTGTAAATTAGGTACAGAGCATTTAGTTACGAAGGAAAGGAAGGCGGTGGTTCAGTTAAACAAAGTCTTTCACAGGTATAAAGAGATGAATGCTAGTACTTTCTTCAAGATTTTCGATACTAAGATTCAGCCAATTTTATTGTATTCATCAGAAATATGGGGCACAAACAGACTAGAACATATTGAAAAAATTCATTTGATGGCATGTAAAAGATTTTTAGGAGTACCTGTAAGAATGCCCAATAAGATGGTATATGGAGATTTAGGTAGATATCCACTTTATGTCAACTCATGTACAAGAACCATTAGATACTGGTTAAAACTATTACAAATGGATCAGAATAGAATACCATATAATGCTTACTGCATGCTGTTAGAGTTAGATAGAAATGGTAAATACTGCTGGATTTCCAAAATAAGAGAAATTTTGTGTGAAACGGGTTTTAACATAGTTTGGATGCAACAAGGTGTTGGGGATGTAAAACTTTTCTTACGTATGTTTAAACAAAGATTAATAGATATGTTCATTCAAGAATGGGAGGGGACTATAAGAGATAAAGAGAGGTATGAAAATTACAGATCATTTAAAAGTATTTTTGTAAAAGAGGAGTATATAAACTCTATTGATGTCTACTGCTTTCGAGTCGCAATTACTCAAGCCAGATTTAATGTTCTACCCCTTAATAATAATGTATATAGATATAGTGAGAATAATCGAGAAAAAATGTGTCCCTTCTGTAAAACGAAAGTTGAAAATGAAGCTCACTTTTTATGGGAATGTTACGTATACCATGACTTGAGAGAAAGATTCTTAAGTACATGCATCAATGTACCATTGCACGATCTGTTCAGTGGAACAAATGATGAGTACAGGCACAGTTTGTCTAGATATGTTTTTCATTCTATCAATAAAAGAAAGAAAATGCTAATTCAGGATGTATTTTGAAAGCTTTTATGATTCGTTACGTAATTGATATGCATGATTTCCACAATTTTCCCTAGAAATTATGTTTCTGTGATTTGGTTTTGTTTCATGTTAGATTCATAATCATGATTTAGAATAATGTGTGTTTTTCTTCTTTTGATCAGCATGAATCTATACCTTTTGTGCATTTGCCTTGCCTATGATACGAATGAACCCTTTGTTCCATCCCAAGCCCAAGAAATGTATTGTGGTCCATGGCCAATGTACATTAAATCAGTTCAGTGTTCAGTGTTCAGTGTTCTCTCTCTCTGTCTCTCTCTGTCTCTCTCTGTCTCTCTCTGTCTCTCTCTGTCTCTCTGTCTCTCTGTCTCTGTTTCTGTCTCTGTCTCTCTCTGTGTCTCTCTCTCTCTCTCCTCTCTCTCTCTCTCTCTCTCTCTCTCTCTCTCTCTCTCTCTCTCTCTCTCTCTCTCCTCTCTCTCTCTCTCTCTTCTCTCTTCTGTCTCCCTGGTGTAAAGAAGCTTGCGGCTTATCCATTTACCCTCATTAAAATATTCGAGTTTCGAGTTTCGAGTTTCTCTCTCTCTCTCTCTCTCTCTCTCTCTCTCTCTCTCTCTCTCTCTCTCTCTCTCTCTCTCTCTCTCTCTCTCTCTCTCTCTCTCTCTCTCTCTCTCTCTATTTCTATTTCTCTCTCTCTGTCTCTGTCTCTGTCTCTCTCTCTCTCTCTCTCTCTCTCTCTCTCTCTCTCTCTCTCTCTCTCTCTCTCTCTCTCTCTCTCTAATTCTTTTCTCGCCCTTTTACTGCTCCACTGTCTTGTGTTGTGTTGCTTTGCACTTTGCTTTTCTGTGCTGTATTGTATTGTAGTAATGTATGGCGTTGCATTATAAACATTGCATTCTGTCATCGGATCGTATAATAAGTGCAGACATTGCAGCTTTCTCTGCATGAAATCCAAGCTGCTCTTCCCAGGGAAAGTACAGCACAAAAGGGGGTAGAGGGGGGGGGGGGGGAGGGGGTTAGCATAGTAGTGCTGGTGTTTCACTGATGGTTTGATGGACTGGGACTCGAAACCAGGTTCGAGCAAGGAATGAAAAGGGGGGACTTTTCATCTGGAGTTACATCAGTAACTCTCTCTCTCTCTCTCTCTCTCTCTCTCTCTCTCTCTCTCTCTCTCTCTCTCTCTCTCTCTCTCTCTCTCTCTCTCTCTCTCTCTCTCTCTCTGTCTATCTACCTATCTACCTATCTATCTATCTATCTATCTATCTGTATATCTATCTATCTATCTATCTATCTATCTATCTATCTATCTATCTATCTATCTATCTATCTATGTTGTTTGGTACTGCGTATAGTTTTATTGTTTAGTATCTTTTCAACTTGATGTTATCCCTGAAAAGGGCGGAAACTGGATGTAAAAAAGCACACGAGTGCTTATCTATTATCCTCGAATAAAAGAATTTGCCTTGCCTTGCCTTGCCTTGCCTTGTCTATCTATCTATCCCTCCCTTAGTCTGGCGACCTTGGGGGCACCCCTGATGACTTGACAACCAGTTCCCTCTATCCCTCTCTCTGTTCTGCAGACCTTTCTCAAAATTTGGTTGAGTTCTAGACCTGTCCATTCGCTGATGTTGTCTTCCCATTTCTTCCTTGATCTGCCTCTCTTTCTTCCTCCTTGGACAGTGCCTTGAAGTATTGTTTTTGCTAGTCCTTTTGATCTTGTGACATGCCTGTACCATTTAAGTTTACGCTTCTTTACAATTGAGAGAAGATTTTCGTAGGGACCAATGTTTTGCTGGATTCTGTGACGCACCTACCTAACCAACTCCTACATGGTGCTCTTGTTACGCACCCGACTAACTCCACTCCCCCGAAAGTCCTTCAGATGAGGTCATAAACTATGGCCCCAGGTGCAAACGCGAGCAGTACATCTTGCCCAGACGTTAAAGCCCGTTCTGCCTTTCAGAAGAGGAGGCCATTCGTATCAGTAAGAACAAATAACAAAAAGTATATATAGGAAAAACACACACCGCACACTGTTGTTGGGTTTAGACATCATCCACGAACTTGGAATGTGGCTACCTTATTTTTTTATATCGAGGATAATGGAATAAGTCCTCATGTGCTTTTTTACATCCAGTCCCCGTGTATGCGCAGTTTTCAAAATCTTGTCATCTGTTCCCACCGGCACACAGTAGCCTACTCTTACGAAAAGCGGAACAGGATTTAACGGTGGTCAAAAACGGTGGCACATGCATAAACCTCGCCATTGGTAAATCTCAGAACTCTAGCCAAGGAAGGAAGAAAAACCACACCCGTAAAGAACCCACAAATATTGGCATTCTTTATGGATGTAGGACCTCCAAGTCGGTGATTCGTCTATTCACTTCCTTTGCGGCCCATGTTGTGTGGGATGTTAATTCTGCTATCAGTAGTAACAAGTCATGGATATTCATTCAAGCTCGGACCGAACACACCACGAAAAGGAAAAAAAACTTATCTCGCAAAATTGATCCGTTATCAAATGTTTCGTTATTCTCTGAAATGTCTGAATTCAAGATTTCACTTAGCATAGAACAAGGATCAAAGTTTGTTAAACTTGTAAATATGTTTTGTGTGATCCCATGCAACGTTAACATAATCGTTGTTACGAGTTGGCTTACTTCTACTCATGCTGTTGACCTTGTTGCTGCATTTGTAGCAGTTAAGAATTGTGGGTTTTGTTATTTGTCATTAAATCTGTGTTTGTCTGAAGAGTCAAAACAATTGAATTCATTTCTGCCGTACGTCTTATTTATGCTTCCTTAGCTTATAGGGGGCGGGATAGCCTAGTGGTCAGAACATTGCGCTCGCAGTTTGACGACCCGGGTTCGATTCCCATTCGAGGGGGTTTTTCCTCCTGGAGTTAACATCAGTGCTGTCTCCACTCTCCCCCAAAGTCCTTCAGATGAGACTATAAACCGAGGCCCCGTGTGGAAACACACGCAGAAAATCTTGCGCATCTAGATGGCTTGATGAAAAAAAGCAAATCGATGCTTACTCAATGTACCATCTGAAAATAAAATTTTGACTTGACTTGATTTGACTTGCTTACACGTTAAATCATATTCCGCTTTTCGTAAGAGTAGGCTATTGTGTGCCGGTAGGAACAGATGACAAGATTTAGAAAACTGCATACACACAGGGACTGGATATAAAAAGCGCATGAGTAATTATTCAGTATCCTCGATATAAAACAATAAAATAAAAAAATAAATAAATAAGTAAATATACCCCCACCTCCCTACCCCTCTTTCCCCCCACAGCCAAAGCTGACATGAAAACCGTGTCACAACTGTTTGGAACTGTTAAAGACAGGACAGCGTAGAGAGAGAGAGAGAGAAGAGAGAGAGAGAGAGAGAGAGAGAGAGAGAGAGAGAGAGAGAGAGAGAGAGAGAGAGAGAGAGAGAGAGAGAGAGAGTACAGTGGTGTGTGATGGACGTGTCACTTGGTTGTGCTGGATGATGGCGGGGCAGCCCCTATACAGAGCGGCCCCTAAGGGACTGCAGTGAAGGCGTCCTGGGATTTAAAAAAAACAACTTTTGTCATACAGGGAAGCTGACTCAAGAAGCTTGGAAGCCCCCTTTTTGTTTCATTCATTTATTTATTGTTTGTTTGTTTGTTTGTTTA
>CM060322.1:45025241-45032741 GCA_030674155.1 Stramonita haemastoma | reverse complement strand
AACTTAACTTCTGATGTTGGGGAACTTAACTTCTGTTGTTGGGGAACTTAACTTCTGTTGTTGGGAACTTAACTTCCGTTGTTAGGGAACTTAACTTCCGTTGTTAGGGAACTCAACATCCGTTGTTAGGGAACTTAACTTCTGTTGTTAGGGAACTTAACTTCCGTTGTTGGGAAACTTAACTTCCGTTGTTAGGGACCTTAACTTCCGTTGTTAGGGAACTTTACTTCCGTTGTTAGGGAACTTAACTTTCCGTTGTTAGGGAACTTAACTTCCGTTGTTAGGGAACTTAACTTCCGTTGTTAGGGAACTTAACTTCCGTTGTTAGGGAACTTAACTGCTGTTGTTAGGGAACTTAACTTCTGTTGTTAGGGAACTTAACTTCTGTTGTTGGGGGAACTTTACTTCTGGTGTCGGAGAACTTAACTTCTGTTGTTGGGAAACTTAACTTCTGTTGTTGGGGAACTTAACTTCTGTTGTTAGGGAACTTAACTTCTGTTGTTGGGGAAGTTAACTTCTGTTGTTGGGGAACTTGTGTTGTTCCAGTTTTCCTACCCACCCCACCCCCACCCCCACCCCTAAACACCCATACCCTCTTATCTCCCCCTTCCTGACCCCTTAACTCTGTCACCCACACACCCACCCGGAGATCCTATCCCCTCTCTCACTTTCACCTTTACCCCTTTTTTGTTGTTGTTCTCCTTGAAAGTGTCAGAGTGCTCACAGAGTGCCACAGTGCTCCTCCATCACGGCAACAAATGACTGCCTTATTTGAACTGACCGTTCTCTCTCTCTCTCTCTCTCCGTTTTCTTTCTGTCTGGTTTTTTGCTTTGTTTTGTTTTGTTTTTTACTCTTCAAGGGCTATTCTAATCATATTGTTTCGTTCTTTCTTCTTCTTTCTTTTCTCTCAGACGGTTTTATTTTTCCCCCCTGAAGTTTCTTACAAGTTTGCAACCAGGCTGCTGACACAAAACAACAACAACAACAACAACAACAACAACAACAACAACAACAACAAACATTTGCTCATGTTGCAAGATTATTTTCCTGTTTTCTTTTCCTTTTTTTCCAGAGCTGGAATTGTGGAAATTGAGGAGAGGAGGATAAGGGAAGGAGGAGGAGGTGGACGAAGGTGGTGGAAGACGCATCGACAGCCAGACAGCCAGCCAGCCAGCCAGCTTGTCAACCAGCCAGCCAGTCAGCCAGCCAGCCAGCCAGCTTGTCAACCAGCCAGCCAGCCAGAGCCCAGTGGACCCCACAGTCGCAGTGTTTGTCTGGAGACTGGCTTCAAGGGGGATGATGGTGAGGGGTAGGCTAGTAAGTGAACCTCCCCTCCCTTACCTCTACTTCCTTTGTCATTCTCAACGTCCGCCCCACCCCTCTCCTTTTCTCTAATACTTTTCTCTCTAACCCTCCCCCCCCCCTCATCTCCCTTAAACCTCCCCAATCACCCCCTCACTCTCTCCATCACTTAACTGCTGGCTGCTGCTACGATCGAGAGTTATTCACAACGCTGCAAGTTCTGCGAGTGTGTGTGTGTGTGTGTGTGTGTGTGTGTGTGTGTGTGGTGTGTGTGTGTGTGTGTGTGTGTGTGTGTGTGTGTGAAGTTGTGTGTGTGTGTGTGTGTGTGTGTGTGTGTGTGTGTGTGTGTGTGTGTGTGTGTGTGTGTGTAGTTGTATGTGTGTGTAGTTGTGTGTGTGTTGTCTTCAATTTTACGTCTGTTCACTTTTAGTGTGTGTGTGTCTGTGTGTATGTGTGTGTGTGTGTCTGTCTGTCTGTCTGTCTGTGTGTGTAGAGTTGTGTGTCTCTGTCTGTCTGTCTGTGTCTCTGTGTGTGCGCGCGCGCGCACGCGTGAGTCTACGCGGGCTTTGTGGAGCCCAGGGCCAGTTGAACTGTGTGCACTGCCGTCATTTCTGTGGTAATGCCCGCTCTTTGCTGCTATCAAACGAGGCTACGAGGGTCACCACGCCGCTAGGCCCCCTGTTGGCGCTGACCCGCCTCTCCGGGAGTAGGACGTAGGACGTACGTACACTCTCTGCCTTGGGCAGGAGAGGTACCGGAATCACCAGGCTTTGGGTTACACTCCGGTGTTACTTTTGGGGGGGGTCAAGTAGTATAAAATAGAGTGTGCGGGTCCTGCGACGGTACTGGAACCATTCGTATTAAAAAGTTAAAGTCTGTCCCGAGCCTAAGGCTCATCAGGCCGGTGCTTATCCCGGTTTCTGTGGCGTTAAGCGACTGAGAGTCATAGACTCCCCCCTGGATAGGACGCCAGTCTATCGCAAGGTTAACCCCCAACACAAGGTTGGTACCCCTTTTTACACCTGGGTGGGTGAGAAAATAGCCGTAAGGTGCCTTTTCCAAGGGCACAACGCCATAGCCGAAAGCTGGGATCGAACCCCAACCTTTAGATTACGAGTCCAACGCCCTAACCACTAGACTACAACGGCAAGCTGAACCATTCGTATTGGTCATTGCCTTTCCAATGATCATTCCAGTGCCGTGGAGAGGGGGGTCTGCTGCATGGGTAACAGCTTGCCCTCCATACATACTTGCCCAGGGCTTTACGCTCTAAAGACTAGAGCGCAAATCCATAGTCTTCCGAGACTGATGGAAGCCTACTGGGTCGGAAAATGTGTTTGTTGATTTTCACAGATTTTTTTTTGAAAGTGTTTTTTTTTTTTTAAGTGTTGTGCACTTGTTTTTGTTGTTTTGTTGTTGTTGTTGTTTTTTGGGGGGATTGAGGACGTAGAGCAATACCAGGTAGTCAGGAGAAAGTTGGAAAGGTTATTTAAAAAAAATGAGGATGCTTGTGTTCCTACACCCTTGACCCCGGTGTAATGCATATTGGGTTTAGGAAGCTAGCAGACACTAAAGGAGTGAGGGGAGTAAAGTTTTATATATATATATAATATATATATATATATATATAATATATATATATATATATAATATATATATATCATACCTCTGACAAACTTTCAACATTTTTTCTGTAAAGCCTGTTAACCGTGCATCCATAGATGTTTTCTGAAGCTATTTTCAGAACAACCGTATGACCAGCGTTACAGCTTGTGGGTTCTGAGCAGTCACGTCAGAAACAGCCAGCAGTAGTAGGCACCCATCAGTCTCGGAGGACTATGGAGTTGCGCTCTAGTCTTTAGAGCGCAAAGCCTGGGCATGTATGCATGGAGGCAAGCTGTTACCCATGCAGCAGACCCCCCCTCTCCACGCCACTGGAATGATCCATTGGAAAGGCAATGACCGATACGAATGGTTCCAGTACCGTCGCAGGAGCCACCAGAACGTTGCCATATACCTACAGCCCGAGCCGCTCTGGACTCCAACTCCCCGATTTTTCCTCAGGGATGGTGTCTAAACACGACACCTGTGTGCATGCTGGTTTGATATAATTTTGTCATCCCTTCCTACCGGCACACGATGGCCTGCTCTTCCGAAAGGCGGAACGGGATTTTAACGTGTGCGCAAGATGTTCTGTGTGCATTCGCACACGGGCCTCGGTTTCGAGTCTCATCCGAATGACTTTGACATTCAGTTCGATTTTTTCGTCAAACTGGGAAGAAAGGGTGAGGCTGGGTACGAAACCCAGAAACTCACGGTTTACATATTGGCAGGTGAACGTCTTAACCACCCTGCCACCGTCCTTCCTTAAGAAACAGCCAAGCAAGCAAAAACAGCTCTAACAGAAACGTCAATGACCACGACTCCGCGGAAAGCCACAGAACGGTCGATGCTACAGCGAGCGGGCTTCTTTCTCTCCACGTACACGTACGTTAAATCCTGTTCCGCTTTTTCGTAAGAGTAGGCCATCGCGTGCCGGTGGGAACAGATGACATTTACAAAACTGCATACACACGGGTTACTGGACGTAAAAAAAAAAGCACAATGTGTGCTTATTCCATTATCCTCGATATAAAATAATAAAATAAAATAAATAAATAAAATAAAATAAAATAAAATAAAATAAAATAAAATACGTACAAACCCATACACCAACCTACTGCTTCCAAGACTAATCAGAGAGGGGGAGGGCGGGGAGGGGAGGGGGCGGGGCTCTGCCCATTCAGATCTAACTTACAGACTGGTACCAGCCACCAGTGGACCTGCTAGTCACGGTTGGGGGGGGGGAGGGGAGGGGTAAAATCCATACCCTACCCCCCCCTCCCCCCCCCCCTCTCTCTCTCTCTCTGGCAGTGGGTTCCCACCAGGGCCCGAGCTACCTAAGCAGGCACGCGAGGAGCCGGAACCAGCATTGAGGGTTTAGTTGGTCTGTTTTGGAGAACAGACTGAGAGAATCGACAGATCTGATGTGGAAACTATAGGAACTGCAAACAACAGACGTTCGCCATGGCACAGACTAGAAGGGGGAAGTGAGATGCGATAGGTATCAGATTGCAAGTGAGATAGATAGATCTCTGAAGACAGAACGTGATGTTAGGTTTTTTGTTGAGTTAGGGTTTTTTTTGTTGTGTGTTGTTTTTTAAGCTGGACGTGAAATGATTTTGCAGGTAAGCATGAAACTCTGAATGGTTAAAATGTGGGGAAGATTTTTTTTTTTAAGTTTAAAGACAGATGCTGACAAAGTTTGTATGTAGACAGACGTGAAATAGCCTGAAGACAGACGTGAAAGAATCTGAAAATAGGCATGGAACAGTCTGATGACTGACATGAAACAGAATACAGACGTGAAATAGTCTGAGTCAGGCGTGAAATAGTGTCAAGATATACGTGAAATAGCCCGAAGACAGACGTGAAATAGTCAGGGGCAGACGTGAAACACTCCGAGACATGAAATAGTCTGAGACAGACGTGAAATAGTCTGAGACTGACTGAAGTAGAAAACAAGAAACGTGTGAAATGATTTAACGACAGGGATGAGATTGCAAAGTGGCCCAGGCCAGAAGCTGTGTCCATTATTGATGTCAGCTCATTGCCAAGGCCTACACTAAAATGGTTGTTATGTTGTAAAATGTTGTGTTGAGATTGCCTTCAGCCATGACAAGCTCTTAACAGAACAACCTGCACTTCCTTTAAAGGAGAAAAAAAATCCTCTGGTCGAAGTATGGCTGCCTATATGCCGCGGTACTCGAAAACAGTCATACAGGCAAACTTCTCATTCAGTGTACAATTTCAATCTCACAGTGATTCCCGGTGGGATGAGTGAGTCAGAGTACAGATTCTGGGTGACCCCCAGAGTGTTAATCTGGGGAACGCACAACAACAACAACAACAGATTACAAAGACCGAAGTGGGAAATAAATAAAAAAACCAATCTGAAGAAAAAAGTAAATCAATGTAAAATAGCCATAACAATGCCAGAAGACAGAAAACAACCCAAGAACACAATAAAACATACTTTACCCAATTCCCCGGCTACACGCTCAAAGGTTCAATAATGGTGATTTTTTTGCGTATTTCTTTTATTTTATTTTATTTTTTATTTTACATTATACCCCTTTATGTCACAGCAGATTTCTCTGCATGAAATTCGGGCTGTTTCTCTCTCCCCGGGGAGAGCGGCGTCGCCACAAGTGCAGCGCCTACCCATTATTTTTTTTTTCCTCAGGATGTGTCTAAACACACACCTGTGTGCATGCTAGGTTTTTTTTTAATATAATTTTGTATGCAACCACTTTGGTCCTCCATTGGGTAACATGTACCCCACATTCGGGATGATGTCTATATTTATTTATTTATTTAATTATTTATTTTATTTATTTATTTTTTTCTTTTATATCGAGGATAATGGAATAAGCACTCATGTGCCTTTTTGCATCCATCCCCGTGTGTATAGCAGTTTTTGAAATCTTGTCCATCCGTTCCCACAGGGACACAATGGCCTACTCTTAACGAAAAGCGGAACAGGATTTAACGGTGCGCAAGATGCTTTGCTAAGACGACACTAGTGTGCATGCGTTTTTTTTGGGGGGGGGGGTTCTTCTGCCCTGCTCCTACCGCACGCGATAGCCTACTCTTTCAAAAGGTGGCAGTGTATGCGGTTTTGTTTTGGTTTTTTTGTTTGTTGAAAAAAAATGATAATCTGTCACCCCCTCTTCTAACCCGCACGCGAAAGCCTACTCTTCCAAAAAGTGCCACGGGTTTAACATTTACGCAAGACGTTCTGCGTGCGTTCGTACACAGGACTAATTTTTTTTTTAATTTAATATATGGCTTGTAACCCACCCGGAATTTCTCTGTTTTAGAGGTAATAAAGTATTATGAATTTGAATTTATAATCTTATCCAGGTGACTTATGGGAAGGCGAATGAGCGGGTATTGGTATCAATCAATGCCAGGGGGGAAAATCCCATGAACTTATGAACTGAATAATATTTTTTTTTATTGTCTCGCTGGTGAATTGAACCCGCGCTCTCAAACTCACGAGCTCATCGCTCTAAACCCAAGGCCAATCCTGCACAGCACATCATAGTTTTAAAAAATATATACAAAAGAGGAAACTCAGCAACCAAAGCAGTAAAATCGAAAAAAAAAAAAACCTCCCCTCCCACCACACCCCGAAAAAAAAAACAGCCCAGTGGACATCTTCCCCCCCCCCCCTTCCTCCCCCCCCCCCCCCCCCCCCCCCCCAAGGACATCATAAAACAAACACCGTCTGGAAAAGAAAAAAAAACAAAAAAAAACAAACAAAACCCCAACAACAACTGACGTTAGAAGTCCTAGGGACAGACATGAAGACAGTGTAAAGATTCCAAGACTCGTAAAACAGTCTCCTCCTATTGTGTGAACTCCACGGGCAAAAGAGAGAGAGAGAAGAGAGAGAGAAAGAGAAAGAGAGAGAAAAAGGAGAGAGAGAGAAAAAGAAGAGAGAGAGAGAGACAGACAGACAGACAGACAGACAGACAGACAGACAGACAACAGACAGACAGAGACAGAGACAGAGAGAGACAGAACAGAGAGAGAGACGACAACAGACAGACAGACAGACAGACAGACAGACAGACAGACAGAAAAGACAGAGACAGACAGACAGACAGACAGACAACAGCGAGAGAGAGAGACACACAAGAGAGACAGAGAGAGAGACAACAAGAGAGAGAGACAGACAACAGACAGAGAGAAAGAGACGAGAGAGACAGAAGAAGAGAGAGAGGAGAAGAGAGAAGAGAGAGAGAAGAGAGAGAGAGAGAGAGAAGAGAGATAGTAAAACCCGCCCCGCCACGTTTTTTATTGACTTTTAAAACAACAACGGAAAGAAAAAGAAAAAAAAAAGCAAGGGTTATTGAGCAAGACTTGAAAAGTACTTTTTTTTCAGTCCATAAAAACTCACGCTGGAAGCTGAAATAACCTTGAAGAAACTTCAAACAACAACCCAAAAGAGAGAAGAAGAGAGAAAGAGAGAGAGAGAAGAGAGGGGAGAGAGAAGAGAGAAAGAAGAGAGAAAAGAGAAGAGAAAGAAACAGACCAACAGAAAAGACAGACAGACAACAGACGGCAACAACGACAGACAACAGACAGAC
>CM060322.1:45012896-45025141 GCA_030674155.1 Stramonita haemastoma | reverse complement strand
CCACATCGTCTTGGTGCCGTGGGGTCTTTTACCGGGCAAAAGTCGGGGTTGCACGGGGCTGAAAACGGCTCTTTGGCTGTATCTGGGCTCAAAAAGACACCTTTTTCGGGCAGGGGGTGGGTATGCGTGCGCGCACGCGCTCGCGCGCTGGTGTTTATCAGTGTGTTGGTTTGTGTGCGCGCATTGGCGGCCACCCTCCACTTTGCCCTGGTGCATCATATTGCTGTATAGTGTCATTATTCTTGCGCGCAATGCTTGTTTTGTGTCGCGTACACTTACCAGCTTTCCCTCCGACAAACTAGCTTTCTTAGCTCTTTTGGGCCCTGGTGTCGCCACAGATCCGGCGCCACACCTATCCAAGAGGTGGGAGAGGGAGTATGCATACAGTGCCACATCGTCTTGGTGCCGTGGGGTCTTTTACCGGGCAAAAGTCGGGGTTGCACGGGGCTGAAAACGGCTCTTTGGCTGTATCTGGGCTCAAAAAGACACCTTTTTCGGGCAGGGGGTGGGTATGCGTGCGCGCACGCGCTCGCGCGCTGGTGTTTATCAGTGTGTTGGTTTGTGTGCGCGCATATGGCGGCCACCCTCCACTTTGCCCTGGTGCATCATATTGCTGTATAGTGTCATTTATTCTTGCGCGCAATGCTTGTTTTGTGTCGCGTACACTTACCAGCTTTCCCTCCGACAAACTAGCTTTCTTAGCTCTTTTGGGCCCTGGTGTCGCCACAGATCCGGCGCCACACCTATCCAAGAGGTGGGAGAGGGAGTATGCATACAGTGCCACATCGTCTTGGTGCCGTGGGGTCTTTTACCGGGCAAAAGTCGGGGTTGCACGGGGCTGAAAACGGCTCTTTGGCTGTATCTGGCTCAAAAAGACACCTTTTTCGGGCAGGGGGTGGGTATGCGTGCGCGCACGCGCTCGCGCGCTGGTGTTTATCAGTGTGTTGGTTTGTGTGCGCGCATATGGCGGCCACCCTCCACTTTGCCTGGTGCATCATATTGCTGTATAGGTCATATATTCTTGCGCGCAATGCTTGTTTTGTGTCGCGTACACTTACCAGCTTTCCTCCGACAAACTAGCTTTCTTAGCTCTTTTGGGCCCTGGTGTCGCCACAGATCCGGCGCCACACCTATCCAAGAGGGTGGGAGGGAGTATGCATACAGTGCCACATCGTCTTGTGCCTGGGGTCTTTTACCGGGCAAAAGTCGGGGTTGCACGGGGCTGAAAACGGCTCTTTGGCTAGTATCTGGCTCAAAAAGACACCTTTTTCGGGCAGGGGGTGGGTATGCGTGCGCGCACGCGCTCGCGCGCTGGTGTTTATCAGTGTGTTGGTTTGTGTGCGCGCATATGGCGGCCACCCTCCACTTTGCCCTGGTGCATCATATTGCTGTATAGTGTCATTATATTCTTGCGCGCAATGCTTGTTTTGTGTCGCGTACACTTACCAGCTTTCCCTCCGACAAACTAGCTTTCTTAGCTCTTTTGGGCCCTGGTGTCGCCACAGATCCGGCGCCACACCTATCCAAGAGGGTGGGAGAGGGGTATGCATACAGTGCCACATCGTCTTGGTGCCGTGGGGTCTTTTACCGGGCAAAAGTCGGGGTTGCACGGGGCTGAAAACGGCTCTTTGGCTAGTATCTGGGCTCAAAAAGACACCTTTTTCGGGCAGGGGGTGGGTATGCGTGCGCGCACGCGCTCGCGCGCTGGTGTTTATCAGTGTGTTGGTTTGTGTGCGCGCATATGGCGGCCACCCTCCACTTTGCCCTGGTGCATCATATTGCTGTATAGTGTCATTATTCTTGCGCGCAATGCTTGTTTTGTGTCGCGTACACTTACCAGCTTTCCCTCCGACAAACTAGCTTTCTTAGCTCTTTTGGGCCCTGGTGTCGCCACAGATCCGGCGCCACACCTATCCAAGAGGGTGGGAGAGGGAGTATGCATACAGTGCCACATCGTCTTGGTGCCGTGGGGTCTTTTACCGGGCAAAAGTCGGGGTTGCACGGGGCTGAAAACGGCTCTTTGGCTAGTATCTGGGCTCAAAAAGACACCTTTTTCGGGCAGGGGGTGGGTATGCGTGCGCGCACGCGCTCGCGCGCTGGTGTTTATCAGTGTGTTGGTTTGTGTGCGCGCATATGGCGGCCACCCTCCACTTTGCCCTGGTGCATCATATTGCTGTATAGTGTCATTATTCTTGCGCGCAATGCTTGTTTTGTGTCGCGTACACTTACCAGCTTTCCCTCCGACAAACTAGCTTTCTTAGCTCTTTTGGGCCCTGGTGTCGCCACAGATCCGGCGCCACACCTATCCAAGAGGGTGGGAGAGGGAGTATGCATACAGTGCCACATCGTCTTGGTGCCGTGGGGTCTTTTACCGGGCAAAAGTCGGGGTTGCACGGGGCTGAAAACGGCTCTTTGGCTAGTATCTGGGCTCAAAAAGACACCTTTTTCGGGCAGGGGGTGGGTATGCGTGCGCGCGCGCGCTCGCGCGCTGGTGTTTATCAGTGTGTTGGTTTGTGTGCGCGCATATGGCGGCCACCCTCCACTTTGCCCTGGTGCATCATATTGCTGTATAGTGTCATTATTCTTGCGCGCAATGCTTGTTTTGTGTCGCGTACACTTACCAGCTTTCCCTCCGACAAACTAGCTTTCTTAGCTCTTTGGGCCCTGGTGTCGCCACAGATCCGGCGCCACACCTATCCAAGAGGTGGAGAGGGGTATGCATACAGTGCCACATCGTCTTGGTGCCGTGGGGTCTTTTACCGGGCAAAAGTCGGGGTTGCACGGGGCTGAAAACGGCTCTTTGGCTAGTATCTGGGCTCAAAAAGACACCTTTTTCGGGCAGGGGGTGGGTATGCGTGCGCGCGACGCGCTCGCGCGCTGGTGTTTGTCAGTGTGTTGGTTTGTGTGCGCGCATATGGCGGGCACCCTCCACTTTGCCCTGGTGCATCATATTGCTTTATATTGTCATTATTCTTGCGCGCAGAGCAGGATTTTGCTGGGGTACACTTACCAGCTTTCCTCCGACAAACACGCTTTCTTTGCTCTTGGGCGCTTTGTCGTCGCCACAAATCGGGCGCCACGCATATCCAAGATGGTTGGAGAATGTGTACGCATACAATGCAATAATATTGTCTTGGTGCCGTGGGATCTTTTACCGTGCAAAAGTGGGGGTCAGACGGGTTTGAAAACGGCTCTTTGGCTAGTATTTTTCGCAAAACGGCAGCTTCTTCTGCATCGGGTTGGGTATGCATGTGCGCACGCGAGCGCGCGCTGGTGTTTGTCAGTGTGTTGGTTTGTGTGCGCGCATGTGGCGGGGACCCCCCACTTTGCCCTGGTGCATCATATTGCTGTATAGTGTCATTATTCTTGCGCGCAGAGCACGATTTTGCTGGGGTACACTTACCAGCTTTCCTTCCGACAAACACGCTTTCTTAGCTCTTGGGCGCTGTGTCGTCGCCACAAATCGGGCGCCACGCATATCCAAGATGGTTGGAGAGTGTGTACGCATACAATGCCATATTGTCTTGGTGCCGTGGGATCTTTTACCGGGCAAAAGTCGGGGTCGGACGGGGCTGAAAACGGCTTTTTGGCTAGTATCTTGGCGCAAAACGGCAGTTTTTTCTGCATGGGGGTGGGTATGCATGCGCGCACGCGCGCGCGCGCTGGTGTTTGTCAGTGTGTTGGTTTGTGTGCGCGCATGTGGCGGGGACCCCCCACTTTGCCCTGGTGCATCATATTGCTGTATATTGTCATTATTCTTGCGCGCAGAGCACGATTTTGCTGGGGTACACTTACCAGCTTTCCTTCCGACAAACACGCTCTCTTTGCTCTTTGGCGCTGTGTCGTCGCCACAAATCGGGCGCCACGCATATCCAAGATGGTTGGAGAGTGTGTACGCATACAGTGCCACGTTGTCTTGGTGCCGTGGGATCTTTTACCGGGCAAAAGTGGGGTCGGGCGGGGCTCAAAAACGGCTTTTTGGCTAGTATCTTGGCGCAAAACGGCAGCTTTTTCTGCATGGGGGTGGGTATGCATGCGCGCACGCTCGCGCGCGCTGGTGTTTGTCAGTGTGTTGGTTTGTGTGCGCGCATGTGGCGGGGACCCCCCACTTTGCCCTGGTGCATCATATTGCTGTATAGTGTCATTATTCTTGCGCGCAGAGCAGATTTTGCTGGGTACACTTACCAGCTTTCCTTCGACAAACACGCTTTCTTAGCTCTTGGCGCTGTGTTTGTCAGTATGTTGGTTTGTGTGAGTGCATGTGGCGGGGACCCTGCAGCTTGCTGTGGTGCATCATATTGCTGTATATTGTCATTATTCTAAATTAGCAGTTTTTGGTATGATTTTGGAATATGCTTTTTCAGGAGCACAGTTTTGGGTACTTGCCAAGGTGTATAATTATGGCAAATTCTCATCAACAATTATGTGAAGTTCCATTTCATTTTCTTCACTTTTCTTTCTTCCCTTTGAATTGTATTGTGGCCAAAGGACAAAGAACAAAAAAGGATTTCAGTCTTCAGTGTTTCAGTCTCTCTCTCTCTCTCTCTCTCTCTCTCTCTCTCTCTCTCTCTCTCTCTCTTCTCTCTCTCTTCTCTCTCTCTCTGTCTCTCTCTCTCTCTTCTCTCTCTCTGTCTCTCTGTCTCTGTCTCTGTCTCTTCTCTCTCTCTGTTCTGATGGAATCGATCTGAACCTGTCTTTTGAGGTATAACTCCTTAATGATCACTCAGAGCAGATAGATAAATGACAAGGAAAGACAGACACGAATGGATAGTGTAAGTGAGAACAGTTGTAAATATACACACAGGTGAACATCACAATTGATCATACCCAAAAACCAAAAAACACGAGAGAATTTTTAGTCTTTTTTTTAAAATCTAATTTCAAACATGAAAGTCAACCTGACAAGTATTTTCAATTTGTGATTTATAACATAACTGCCAACATAATTATATGTACAATTGTACACACCTTTCACAGGAAATGCAACACACACACAAACACACACACACACACACACACACACACACACACACACACACACACACACACACACACACACACACCACATTATCACCCCGTTTTCTGCAAAAACAAAAACCCAATCACCTACCAAAAAAAACCCCCAAAATTCCACACAAGTGATCTAAAAAGGACTGCACCCAATGCAGGCAATGATTCTTAATTAAATGCTTTGTGTATCATAAATCTTCTCAGTTCAAACTTATACACCTTTATAAACAATAACTAACATCAAAAACAAAAATATATTGAATATAAAAAAAAAATCTAACATCAAAAGCAAAAACTGGAACCATACAAAAGCCAAATTTATACATAGGTTAAGTTCATCAAGACCCAGTCTAAGATCCCTACCCTGGGGATTTACTTTGCCCGTGTTCAACATTCAGTGTAAGATCCTTATTTCCAAAATACACATTGCAGAACTTGTTTGTCAATCTCTCCTGAATCAACCCTTTTACAGTCTACTTCTTCCCAGTCATTTACTATAGGTCAGTGCAAGGTTCAGTAATACACATATCAGACATATGTGACGCTCCACCACATAATAAGACGGAGTGCGCAAGAGGTCAATTTTTAGTTATTGACATGTTATTAATGTACAATAAAGTGGCTATCAAATACAAAAAACAGATAGAAAATCGGACAATTCTGTGCAAAGTTATTACAAATTGAAATGATAGACTGCAGGACGTGACAAAATGAGAAACGGGCAAGTTTATTTTTGTAACAGGTTGTCAGAATGAGGGCTTGGGTATTTTCAAAACGCATTTAAAAGCAAAAGGAATAAAAATTATGCCTTGATTATTTTATTATAAGGTAGATAAACGGATATTGTTTAAGCGCTTTGATTTGTTTTTACAAGATATAGCGCTATACAAATTCCATGTATTATTATTATTATTATAATCAATCAAAATCTCAAAATTGACAACTTGACCCCCAACTGCCTTTAATGGCTCCTAGCGCAAAAATGGGTAATGTGCTAAGCGACTCATTTCGTGGTGGAGCGCCACATATGTGTAATACATAATGAATCACTAAAAATACAAACATCTCATCTACTTTAGGTAAGTGCAAGGTTCAGTAATACACATATCAGACATATATGTGTAATACATAATGAATCACTAAAAATACAAACATCTCATCTACATTTTCTTTCTTGCCCTTATTTTTCTTTCTGCTTTCTTCATAGTTATGCTTGTAATCTAAAATGCCTACAATACAGATAAAATGCGCTGCTGTTGGAGGTAGATTTAAAATCAGGGGGTTGTTCACTTTAAAAATAAAAATAAAATGATCCTGACCTAACAAGACTGACACATCCTCGAACACAAATTTCAGAAATAGCCAGAGGCAAGGTTTAGCCATAATTTTGAAAGTACAACCTAGTTAAGTCATATCAAAAAATAAACAAACTAAAAACAAAAATCCAAGGCATACTTTAAACTTGCATCTAAACTTAATACTACATCCACAAATGCAAGAAAAAAAGAAGCCTGCATAGGGCAAGCGTTCAAAATTATCATGCTAAGCAGCAGAGTCAAGTTTAAGACACAAACGCATGCACGCAAACACACACACACACACACACAAAACAGAGTACACACACACACACATCACACACACACACACACACACACACACACATTCACACAGTGACACACACACACACACACACACACACACACACACACACACACACACACACACACAGAGTTACACACACACACACACACACACACACACACACACACACACACACACCACACACCACACACAGAGTTACATACACACAACCACACACCACACACACACACACACACACACACACACACACACACACACACACACCACACACCACACCACAGAGCCAAGTTGTTTATTATGAAGCTTTGTTGGCTCTCTCTTCTCTCCTCTTCTCCAAGAAGTCTATGGTCTTGTTCAGCCGCTCTTTCTGCAACATATCACATCAGTCACGCCTTTGAGTGAAGCCGCCGCTGTGGTCTAGTGGTTAGGGCGTTGGACTCGTAATCTAAAGGTTGCGGGTTCGATCCAGCTTTCGGCTATGGCGTTGTGCCCTTGGAAAAGGCACTTTACGGCTATTTTCTCACCCCACCCAGGTGTAAAAGGGGTACCAACCTTGTGTTGGGGTTAACCCTGTGATAGACTGGCTTCCTATCCAGGGGGAGTCTATGACTCTCAGTCGCTTAACGCCACAGAAACCGGGATAAGCACCGGCCTGATGAGCCTTAGGCTCGGACAGACTTTAACTTTTAATGCCTTTGAGTAAAAGAACGTAGTCCTCAGTAACACAGCTCACAAAGGGGAAAAACATTGTCATGGTTTATTTATTTTATTTCGTTCATTTTATTTTATTCCTTTTACATCGAGGATAATGGGATAAGCACTCTTGTGCTTTTTTTACATCCAGTCCCCATGTGTATGCAGTTTTGTAAATGTCATCTGTTCGAACCGGCACATGATGGCCTACTCTTACTAAAAGCGGAACAGGATTTAACGTGTGCGCAAGATGTTCTGCATGCGTTCGTACATGGAACTTCGGTTATAGTCTCATCCATAGGACTTTTCGGGGGAGTGGAGTCAGCACTGATGTTAACCCCAGAGGAAAAATCCCTTGAGCGAGATTCAAACCCAGGTCAGCAGATCACGAGCGCATCACTCTGACCTCCAGGCTATCCTGTCCCCCCCATCAACCATCCAACAAGTGATGACTGATAATAAACACACACACACAAAAATAAAAATAGAACAATCAGCCATACTCTTGCACAATGAAAAAAAAACAATAAAATAAAACCCAACAAGCATCTAGAGAATCACATTAAAACTCCCTGACCAAATCCCCCCCCCCCCCCCCCACCCCCAAAAAAAGGCATAGAGCACTCCTGCTAAAAGGGAGACAATTAGGAAGAACAATTACTAAATTATCTACATATATAATACTTTAAGACTCATGTACTCTAGCACAAGCGGAAGGCATGTACTCCAGCCACCTCAACAGGCCACATCTGCATCAGATGCAACAGAGACTGCCACTCCCGCATTGGACTGATCAGCCACAGCCGGTGTTGTCGCTGAACAAATGACCTGTCTTTTGGCACGAATTCCATAGTCGACACCGACTGACGGAGGCCTACTACTACTACTACTACTACTCTAGCACAATCATATTTCAGGATAATCAAGTAAAATTGATGGTGTTAGAACTTATTGCTAAATATTCAAAAACAGTTACTTAACGAAAAGTAAATGATGACGCACAAATAGAGTGTGTGTGTGTGTGTGTGGTGTGTGTTGTGTGTTGCGTGTGTGTGTTGTGCATGCATTCATGCATGCGTGCATGCATGCATGTGTGCATGTTGTGCATGCATGTGTGTGTGTTACGCTTGTATGCATGTGTGCGTGCATGTGAGTATGCATGCATATGCGTGTGTGATATTCAACACTAGTGAGCCCTTTTCTATTAATGTTGAATGGTAATTGTACTCACAGCATTTTTTTCTTCAGCTGGAAACACTTGATTCTGGAAAAAGAAAAAACAATTACTAATAATGATATATATTATAATTATATACTTCACAGCCTGATCCAAACTGACTTACATCAGTGCTCATGAACACAATGCATAAACAATCAAAGTGGATAAAAATGAGAAGCATGATAATTATGCGGATTTTTTTCAAAGCAACTGTTATCTTTCACAATTACCGTTAAATACCGTAGAGAGCCACAGCATGTATGAAAAAGAAAAATGAAAATTACTCAACTTTAAAGGGAAATAAGTTGTGCCCATACAGAGCAACTTAGTTGCTTCCCTTCTACTCTTCTTTATCATAATACAGCCATTGCTCAGTGTGTGTGTGTGTGTGTGTGTGTGTGTGTGTGTGTGTGTGTTTTGTGTGTGTGTGTGTGTGTGTGTGTGTGTGTGTGTGTGTGTGTGTGTGGTGTGTGTGTGTGTGTGTGTGTGTGTGTGTGTGAGCGTGCACATGTGAGAGAGAGAGAGAGACAGAGACAGAGAATGGAGAGGGGGGTACAGTTATAATTCAGTCATTATTTAATGCCTTATCTATCTACCTACCTACTTATCTACTTATCTACTTATCTATCTATCTATCTATCTATCTATCTATCTATCTATCTATCTACCTATCTTAGAATATATCTGTACCTAGTGGTCAGAACACTGCGCTGGCAATTTGATGACCAATGTTCGAGTCCAGTCGAGGGGATTTTTCTCCTGGAGTTAACATCAGTGCTGACTCCACTCTCCCCAAAAGTCCTTTGGATGAGACTTTAAACCGAGGCCCCGTGCACGAACGCACGCAGAACATCTTGCGCACACGTTAAATCCTGTTCCGCTTTTCTTAAGAGTAGGCCATCATGTGCCGGTGGAAAAAGATGACATTTACAAAACTGCAAAACACTCGGGGACTGGATGTAAAAAAGCACAAGAGTGCTTATTCCATTATCCTCGATATAAAAGAATAAATCAAATCAAATCAAATCAATCTATCTATCTTTCCAAGTATCTGTCTGTCTAATCTATCTAGATATCTATCTATCTATCTATCTATCTATCTATCTATCTATCTATCTATCTATCTATCTATCTATCTATGTAAACACACACACACACACATACACATACACACACACACACACACACACACACACACACACACACACACATTCTGAATCATTTTCTCTGCACGCACTCAAAAAAACCCATGCTCATTTGTACATATTCTACCCTTCCTGTTTTGCCTTTCCTCTGATATCAGATTTTATTTGATTCATATGGAAGTTAAAGCAAAGAAAACACACACACACACACACACACACACACACACACACACACACACACACACACACACACCACACACACACTCACACACACACACACACACACACTCACACTCACACTCACACTCACATACACACACATTTTGTTTACACATGTATAGATCTAAGCAAACTTGAGAGGCATACCAAGATGCTCATGACAGATCTAGATGCTCTGTCATCAATTCTTGTTGCTGAGAAAGGCATTCATGTCTCTTTCCTCATCAATCAACAACACACACAACAAGAACAACACAGAACACACAACACACACAGCAACAACAACACGAGAACGAAGAGGGGGTTGGGGGGGGGTCGTCCTACCTATCATCATCGTCATTACTCTGATGCCTCCATTCTAATTAGTATAGTCTATCATCTGTCGTCTGTCTGTCGTCTGTCTGTCTCTCTTCTGTCCACAATCTACTATCTATCTACCTATCTACCTCATCTATCATAGATCCATCCATCTATTTATAATTATCTATCCTCTCTTAGTATCTTTCTATCTTCTATAATCTTCTTAGTTCTATCTCATCTTGTATCTTCTATCTTGTACACACACACACACACACACACACACACACACACACACACACACACACACACACACACAACACTGTCTGTGTGTTGTGTCTGTTGTCTGTGTGTTGTCTGTCTGTCTGTCTGTCTGTCTGTTGTTGTCTGTTTCTGTCTGTTGGTCTGTCTGTCTGTCTTTTGTCTTGTCTCATCCTTACCTACCTAACTTCCTATTCATATTATTATCATCTATTTATCTTCTTTTTTATTATTATTTTATTATTTTTTTATATCTATAACAAAACATAATCACACACATTACACAAATACAATACACACTACACACACACACACACACACACACACACATTGTTCTCTCTCTCTCACACTCACTCACATCTCTCTCATCTCACATCCTCTCTCACTCTCTCCTTCTCTCTCTCTCCACACACACACACACACACACACACACACACACACACACACACACACACACACACACACACACACACACACACACACACACACAGCACTGTTCCAAGTTACCCTCTTCTCCATCATCCACTCTTCAAAGAAAGCCGGCTGGTTGAAGTAGTAGAACAGGCCCACTGGGAAAGACATGTACACTGCCATCTGCAAACACAACAAACACCACAATCTGTACTGCTATTTCATTACCTTGGAGGTAAACAGGTGGTTGGTGGTGGTTGTTCTGTTGTGTTTTGTTGTTTTGCTGTTATGTTGTTGTATTCAATACTGTTGTTGTTGCTGTTGTTATTGTTGCTGTTGTCATTATTATCATTGCTATTACTGCTGCTGCGGTGTTTGTTGAATCCAGAATAGTTGTTGTTCGCTGTTGTCATCCCCATTATTTTGCTATTGCTGCTGCTGCTGCTGCTGCTTGTTGTTGTCATTACTTAGATAAAAACCAGTTGCAGAAAGACTTTATAAACTGATTACCCCTATTGTGGCAGAATTGTGAGAGTGAGAAGATCACTCACACAGATAGTTCAGTCAGAAGAAATGAAATAAATGACCAATTTATAATATATATATATATAATATATCATATAATATAAGCATAAATAATATATTATAATATTTATTAATTTTTTGTTTTTTTTTTTTTTTTATTTTTTATTTTTTTATACTATATATTTAGATATTTATTCTATATTTATAAATTATAGTAATATATAATATAATTACATTATATACTAAAATATATAAATATACATATATATTATTATTTATATATACAATTCATATATTTAATGATATAAAAATTTATTTAATGATTATAAAATAATTATAAATCAAAATGCATCATACACCGATAATAATAAAAAAACACCATTACAGCAGAAACAATGAGTTTACAAATATTTCATTAATTTTTTATGATCTTAGTTCTAACAATTAGAAGAGCTGTTGGCAGAATTGAAGAAAATCGATAAATAAGATTCCATTACAACTAAAATTCAAAGTACAATATGTTTTGTAACCAGCAATGGTTTATGAAGTAGAAAAATTTATAATCATATAAAAAATTATCAAGACCAAGAAGGCATTGCAGCTCTCACGTAATTAATAAAATGACACCATTAGCAAGATGTCATGTGGAAGGAGAGAGCATTTTATTTTTTTTTAATTTTATTCTTTTATATGAAGATATGGACTAACACTCATGGCTTTTTTACATCGTCCCATGTGTGAGCAGTTTTGTAAATTATCTTTCATCTGTTCCACGCACACAATGGCAGTCATACGAAAAGCGGATCAGGATTGAACATGTGCGCAAGATTTCTGTGTACACAGGCACGTTATATTTCATTTAT
>CM060322.1:45007896-45010396 GCA_030674155.1 Stramonita haemastoma | reverse complement strand
TTTTTTCTTTTATATCGAGGATAATGGAATAAGCACTCTTGTGCTTTTTTACATCCAGTCCCCGTGTGTATGCAGTTTTGTAAATGTCATCTGTTCCCACCGGCACACGATGGCCTCCTCTTACGAAAAGCGGAACAGGATTTAACGTGTGCACAAGATGTTCTGCGTGCATTGGCACACAGGGCCTCGGTTTATAGTCTCATCCGAAGGACTTTTGGGGAGAGTGGAGTCAGCACTGATGTTAACTCCAGGAGAAAAATCTCCTCGAACGGACTCGAACCCGAGTCGTCAAATTGCCAGCCCAATGTTCTGACCACTAGGCTATCCGTCCCCCCTAGGCCGCAGTACTGTTTTATTTTATCACATGATGCCTGTTTCCACTCATGATCTGCTACATGATTTGTAACTTAAGTAATAATGAAGAGCTACACCCGAAGTGTTTACAGACACTGAACTATGGAATAGCTTATGATCATAATTTTCACCTATTGTCACCACGAAGTTTTAGGCGGGGGTTGGGGGGGGGGGTTGCTTGTTTCTTTCTTTCTTTCTTTGTTTTCTTGGTTTTCTTTTGTTTTTAAAGATCATGTACTCATATGATGTGTGTCAACACTGGCCATAGCACTAACAGTTGAATAATCAGCTCCTCATCTATAATTTGTAGATCTAGTCCCTTGGCCACCGCCAGTGTCTGCGACACAACAACTACCACAACAAATGCTGCTGTTCCGTGCTTCTACTGCTACTGCTGCCGCTGTTTGTGCTGCTGCTGCCATCCACTAAAAGAAAGAATACTTCCACTCTCTTTCCCTATCAACCCTTCCCTCCTATTGACACACAGATACTTTGTGTATAGTATCTTTGTAAAAATGTTTTGCAGGTGTAAAATTACCATTGGTATTTGTTGTATGCATAGTTATAGTCGCTAAGAGTTTGTGTGTAGTAGTTTCAAAGGCCTTTTACTTTTTTTGTTAAATATATTGCCTCTTTTATTAGCCTAACGCATGCGAACGTTTTCTGCGTGACGTCACTATTAATGGCGTCTGTCTAACCAGCAAGGCAGTCAGCAGACTCTGAGACAGCATCTCTTTGAATACATTGTTTACGTTTCGAGTTGTGTCTTCTGAAGTAGAACAGGAGCGAGTTTTATAAATAGCAAAATGATTATAACACTGAAGACTCTTCAACAACAAACTTTCAAGATCGAATGCGAGCCTGAATGTACGGTAAGATTCAAAGAACTGACATGAGTCCCTGTTTTTAGTCTCCTTGTCTGCTATCTCATGAATGCATCTTTTGTGACGAAGATATGATCAAGATCATAAAGTTAGAGGAAGTTCAAGTGTTGCTAAAGAACAAAAATGTCAGTTCATGTCGTGAATGGTACTATCAAGGTTAAAGTTTTATCATCGTGTTGATGATCGTCAAATTCATCACAATTGTTTCGCTTTGTCATGACCCTGGTAGTGAGAAGTTCATGAAGTTGGTGTGTATAGAGCCACAATTTTAAATGTAATGTGTTCACTTGGTGTAATCTGATCCAGAATTATTGGCCACGTATGATCAATCTTTATGTATAATATATTTTTTTCAACAAGTGCTTCTTTAAATTTTATGATTTGTAATGGAGTGGATTCAGGATTGAGTAAGACAGGCAAGTTTGATGTCACAATCACAGTGATGTGTCATGCAGGATTGAATCACCGTTGAAGTGCAGTTTCTGTTTATCCATGAGATATTGGTATGTTTCGTATCACCAAGCTTTATTCAAGATTAGTTTATGTGAAGTATGGTGCATTTAGTACTCAATGACTTATGCACTTTTTAACATCCACTCCAGTCCTGTCATGATGAATCATGTGCTGAACATTAAGCCAAGTTTGTTTTGTAACATCTTCCATAAAGTTCACTTTGTAGATCTCTGGTGATTGGGTACCCCCACTGCATGAATTATCAAACAAAACACAGTTATTTATTATCAGAATCTGGACAGGAAATGCTCTCTAAAAACCCATTCCTTTAGACTTTAGTTCAATGCACTTTATAAAATAAATCCTAGCCACCTTGTATCAAGTTGAAAACCAGTTTATGTATGGTTAGTGTAGTACTGCTCTCAGTACTAGTTCTACTAGTGAGTACAAATGATGATGAAATGTTCAGTAAATGATCTTTACAGTATAATCAGTATCATGATCATGATTAGTGAATGCAACAGTAGAAAGAAGCAGAGGCAGCAAGAGAGGACTATATTACCTAAAGCTATAAAATATAATATTCTTCATTTCTTGCATCTTAGACAATTTTCTACTGAATTAATTAGACCTATTTAAGAGGAATTTTTCAGTATTAAGAACAGAGGCTGGCCCTAATCTGAGTAATCTGTATGGATCTATTGAAAGAGCGTAGAGCCTAGTCAATAATTCAGTTTTTTAGATATTATGTAATCCTCACCATCAGCCATAATTTACCTGATTGGGACTTTTTTTCAACAGGAATGTTA
>CM060322.1:44987896-45002896 GCA_030674155.1 Stramonita haemastoma | reverse complement strand
GGTGTTGAATATCCGGATCTTGTTGTGAGAGTGGAGGGATGTTGATCTCCAGATTGGCGAAGGGTGTTGAAGGCATGACGTGCTTTATTTATTCGGCACTTGATGTCTTCGTCCGTTCCCCATCTTTACTAACGACACTGCCAGGTAGGTGAATTTGTCGACTTCTTTGATGTTTTCTTGGTGTAGTCGCACTGGGTCTTGTTTTTTGTTGTTCACCCTCATGACCTCCGTCTTCCTGATGTTGATTTGGAGGCCTATTTTATCGGCTTCCTCCGCAACATGACATAGCTTCTCTTGAGTGCAAGCTCTACTCTCAGTTTATGTTGTGAATGATTATGGGCAAGATTCAGGAGTTTCACTCAGCCAAAACAGAGCTGCTGATTGTTTCTGTAGAGTCAGGGATGTTTGACTTCACCCTAAACTCCTTGATGAACTTTTTTGGTAGTGTGTCTTGGGCTTCTTAAATCTGGCAGAGCCCATCCGTCTGCAGGTAGCAGTGTGGCTGCTGAATATGCTCATGTCATCCGTACCATGAGTTGTTTTTTGGCCCACTCTTCAATGTACGGTACGTGAGGTTCTAGCATGCACACAAAATGTTATGCATGTGTTATAGATGGAATCTCAGCTGTAGTCTTTTCTAAAAGACTTGAAGGAGAATAAAGAAGGAAAATTTCTTGAATGAACACCTCTGTAGAGATTCAGATCCAAGGCCTCAATTATCATCAGATATCTTAAAAGAGTGCTACAACATTGTGAAGAACAAGTAATAAGACTTTCTTTTTGATGTAAGCCAGGGGCGATAGTCTAAAAGAAGTTGTGGGGGCACTAAGCCAGCTCCTGTTAATCCACAGCTGCCAGTTTCCCCCACTTTCAGCTCCTCTCAGCTGCTAATTAATCCATCCCACCCCAGCCCAGATAGGGCCAGCTGGTGCTAATTACAGCAGGAACTGACCACACTTGCACTAGGCAAAAGGAAAGGGCGCGCTAAATATAGCACTCTTGACTGAGTGATGCTAGATTTGTGGGCTGTGAATCTCACTAACCCCCCCCCCACTGTGTGTCCATCAGTGTGGCTGCCCCTGCCACCCCTGCTGCCCCGGCTGCCCAGCTGTTGGAGGGTGGGGCCACGGGCACAGCAGTGCAGTCAGCAGAGAGCACCCTGGTCACAGGGTCGGCCTACGAAAGCATGGTGACCGAGATCATGATGATGGGCTTTGAGCGGGACCAGGTGGTCAGGGCCCTGAGGGCCAGCTTCAACAACCCTGACAGAGCCGTGGAGTACTGCTTAGGGGTAGGTGCAGGGTCTGCTTGGTTTTTTGTGTGGTTTATGTGTTTGGTGGGGGGGTTCAGTGTTTGCCTGTATTTGTAAATATTGCCTTCGTGCCGTAGTTTGCCTGTATTTGTAAGTATTGCCTTCATGCTGTAGTTTGCCTGTATTTGTAAATATTGCCTCCCTGGCTCTATAGGATTTTGTGGATTTTTTTTCGTGTTGATGGGGCGTTGTTCCTGAATCTGGATTTAAGTTATAATTTTACTGTTTTTCTTCTAGCTGTAGGATACTTGATACAAGAAGGTTATATACATCACTTTCTCCTTTTCTTTTTTTTTTATTGGCTTACTTGCATACGTGTACACAGAAATATTCACATGCTTTCATGCAAGCATGATCTACATGCATGCAGGTAGTTTGTTGTGGGCAAGTTGAACTTGGTGTAGCCTATCCCTCTCCAGGTAGCAGGGTGCATTCTTGGATTATATGTTGGTGTTACCCATGCCACTGGCACTAACTAGGCATACTCTTCTATGGAAGGTGTGCGCAAGATGCACAGCCTGCATTTACACTGGGGACTTCATTTTATAGTTTATAACCAAAGGACTGTGGGGGAGTGCAGTCATTGCCATAGGAAAGTATAGTTGAACAACCCTTGCATGGGCTCCTCAGCAAAAACTGGAATCGGCACCTTCACTTACCATGGTATTGCAAGGTGGATGCTCTAACCACTTAGGCTGCCCTGCCCTATGGTGAGGTATACTTTATTTTAAATTTAGAAACTGCATTTAATTCTCACAATGTGGACTTGGTCATTTCCAGATGAGATAGAGTGCATATTTTGGGACACTTTGATGTATCAGGCTGGGAAGCATGGACATACATGTGCAGCATAGTTTCATGTGTGATTGTGTTTCAGGGTATTCCCGACATGCCGGCCCAGGAAGAAAGCGCCCCTGTGTCAGGGGCAGGGAATCCTCCCGCTGCAGGCACAGGCACAGGCACCCCGGCCTCCACAGGAGCTCCTACACAACCTCCCGCCTCTGGTCTGGCCAGCGCCCAAAGTCCTGCACGTGAGTCTGCATTGTGTGTATACATACAGTACACAGAAACATTCACATGCTTTCACACAAGCATGGTCTACAATGCATGCAGGTAGTATGCCCCAATTGTAAAATGATTGCTCTAAAGGATGTATTCTCTATATATACCACTTCCAGAAACACTCAGCACACTTTTATACCCTCTCACTCTGAGGCAGCATGTGCACTGTGGTTTTGGACTGGTCATGTTGCATGTTGGGCAAAAAGTAAATGGGGAGAAGGCTCTTGTGTTTTTTGTCTTTGACACGTGCTTTGCACAAGACTCAAAAGAAGCGAAGAAAGTGCCTTCACAGCACACTGGTGGTGGCAGTTGTGTTGGTACTTGTAAAGTGATTGCTCTAAAGTAAATATTATATCCTTAGTTTGAATCTTTCACTCATGTTCAGCACTGCCATTGTGTCTGTGGGTGTGTTGATTTTCATGCACACCCACAGTGTATACAAATACTCTTCTTCAATGAATTTCCATTGGCCATGCAACCCAGCACATGCATGACACATTCCTATAGAACATGACAACCCTTGTGGTTACTGGTACTTTGTATTGCATCATTGTTTTTTGCTTGGTTTCAGTTGTGTGATAGAACCTTTTCTGCTCTAGGGCCACAGTCTCTCCCTTTTCCATTGGAATGGCTTGTAATTCTAAAGGCCATAGAAGTCAGTCGGGTTATCAAGATACATCAGATATGTGAAGAAAATGTTGTTGTCTCTGTATAATTTCAGGATTCTTCAGCTGATGCATGCAACATCTTGTTACCTTTACTTTGTGTCAGTGTAGAAGCCTAAATGATGGGATTGTGTGTATACATTCTGATTTCTTTCAGAGGATGTAGATTTTTATCCTTTTGATGTGGAAGAGAGTGAAAGTGGTGAATCTGACATGGAAGGAGATGGTGGTATATGGTTTCCCAGTTATTGTTGAGTTTGGTGTTTTGAGTTATCTTCCTGTTCTTGTTCTGATTGACAGTTATAGATTTCTTGGTTGGTTTTGTTTTTTTTCTTCTATAATTGGGGATGCTAATTGTGTAAAAAAAAAATTAACAGAAAAAGGAATGTTATGTAATTTCCAGTTCACCCATAGTCACAGGACAGATTGTTTATTGCAGACTATATTAGAGAGGTGACAAATGATAAGACTTTTTTGGTACTTATGGCTACCTATAAACTTCACTGTCAATACATTCCTAATTGGGAAAAAAAAAAATTAAACACCAAACTTGCTGGAATGATCTATGTGGGGGGCAGGTTTAAGTCAGTACACATTTACTGTCTGTCTCTTAGATAACTTCTGTTTTGTCCATGGCAAAATTCCAGAAATCTCCTCTCTGAAAGAATGTAAATGTGCTCCAGCTATGGGAAAACATAGAAGGTGGGGTGTTATTTGGAGTGAATTGAAACATTCTTCTGAGAGAGCAGCCTGTATTTCACACAATCCTATCCAGTGCAGGACAGTTTGATGTAATGTGACATGGCTAAATAAAATGCAATAGACCAGCTAAAGATTATCATTAGAAGCATGGATTCGTTTATAAATGGATCAATAGGCATTTCAGCATTCTATTTGACGCTTTTATGTTTTTAATGTGCCCAGATTTCACACTTAGAAGTAAAAGTGTACTGATTTTGATTCATTACATTAATTACATTACTCCACTGGACAGTAAATCAGGAAATCTGTACATGTGAATTTGATCTAGTTTGTATGCTTCTTGTTAGATTAGTTATAAATTTGATATACATATATCCCTTCTGCAAGTATAGAGGACATTCAGTCAGTCTGACAGTACATGTCTAGAAGACCATTTAGCCCATTGTAGTGGAGATATTTTTAATTAAAAAAGGCAGTTCCAGTGAAGAAACCAAGATACGTTATTGAAAAGCATGTTGATACAGCAGGGCTGGCATCCACATCTGATTCAGTCTACGTAGTGTAATGACAGGGCAAGGGAATGTACAAGTGCCATTCATATCTGTGATCAACATCAGAAAGCTGCAGTTCTCTTTACTTAGTTAGACCTTTACATGAATTACCTTCAGGCTTTTGTTTATTGTGGGGTTTTATCCCCCCCCTTTTTTTTTTGTTTCTGCTTTTACATGCTTGTCTGTTGGTTTTTTATTTTTGGCATGGGAAATTTTATGCTACTTTTTTTTTAATGTGAAACTTTTTATTTAAAAAAAAAACAAACAAACATTTTTTTCAAAAGATATATAAATAAAAGATTGCTCAAAAAGTCAAAGGTGTCATTATTAAGTGTGGTAATAAGGTCTCTGTGTAAGTTGTGGATTTCCTATGTAGCAGAGAGGAAAGGCTTGGGGGTGGGGGTGGGGGGCGGTAGTGGGTATTAGTGGTTTTTGCTTCCTTGTACTTTTTACTCTTATTTCTGGTTTGCATTTGTTAATTAGTATGTTTCTGGGAAAATGGAAATTAATGACAGCTGAAGAGAGTTAAACATTTAAAATAGCTGTGTGTTGCTTTTCAAAAGAGATACATGCTTTCTTTTTTTTTCTTTTTTTTTAACTTTGGGCCCATGTCTCTATGTGTTAGAGAGAGAGGGAGAGATTTGTTTATTTAGAATTTTCTGGTGGGTTTTTTTTTTTTTTTTTTTTTTTTTTTTTAGTGAAGCATGTTTAGACAAAAGGAGCATTTCTGTTACTGTAAACTAAAAGCAGCATTCTTCTTGTATTGCAGCTCAAGCCGCTGGTACAGGAGAAACCTTGGAGTTCCTTCGCTCACAGCCACAGTTTCGACGGATGCGAGCTGCCATACGTGATAACCCAGATCTTTTACCTGCTCTGCTGCAGCAGATCGGCCAATCAAATCCCCCTCTTTTGGCTGTAAGTAGCCAATCAAAAAATAAAGAGTAAAAAAAAAGGTAAAAGGGGGTCGGGATAGCTAAGTGGTCAGAGCACTTGCTTTTCCCCAAGTTAAGCAGTGTCGAGCATGGTTACCAGTTGGATGGATGTCCATCAAAAAATATATTATCTTTCTTTTTCTGATGGTTTTCATTTGTTTTTTACAAAATGTATCACTTTCCTGTGTTCTCAAAAAGTAAGAGACTTTAGATAGTATAACTGAAAGACCATGGAAATCATACAGTGATTTTTTTTTTTTTAGTTTAAAGTTGATAGATTGTACATAGTCTTGTGGAGTTTTTATGACATGGAAATTATATCTCAAGTAGGTATGAAACTAACTGGACCTGTTGGAGTTATGTTGACAAGACTCCTGAAAAGGAGAATGTTTTAGTTTTTATGTAATTGGTCACAGATATTACTTTGTTTGTACTTATGACCAAAAAGAAGAAGAAATTGGTTATCACTGTGGAGTATTCAACAATGACATTTCAGTACTTCTACTTTTATCCTGAATTTGTTTTTCCTACGGCTACAATATCATTTTTAGTTTATTACAGCATTTTACTTTGCGTCTCTGTTGTATTATCCCCCTTTCAGTTAACTCTTAAATTGTTTGCAGCCCCACAAATGTAGAACTTTTTAAAAAAATTAGTGTCTTTAAGATTAACAAAGTCAGCTGAAGGAAATCTAAATCAGAGAAATAGGAAGGAAAAGTGGTGGCTGTAGGTACTGGTGCAGTCAGCACATTCTTGAGCATTGAGCAGTTAGTCTTTCAGTGTTAACAAAATACCATAATATGATACAAATATTTCGTGACTGAAAAGAGTATTTTATTTTTTATTTTATTTTATTTATTCTTTTATATCGAGGATAATGGAATAAGCTTTCATGTGCTTTTTTTTGCATCCAGTCCCCGTGTATATTCAGTTTTGTAAATCTTGTCATCTGTTCCCACCAGCACACAATGGCCTTCTCTTATGATAAGCATAACAGGATTTAATGTGTGCACAAGATGTTGTGCGTGCGTTTGCACATGGGGCCTCGGTTTATAGTCTCATCCGAAGGACTTTTGGGAAGAGTGGAGTCTGCACTCATGTTAACTCCAGGGGAGTAAGAAGAATATGACAGGTATTAAATTTGTAACAGTATTCTGTTAAGAGTTGTTTTGAAACAATACAGGAATATCGTGCACATAATTTTCTTTTAATAACAAGGTCATGGCTTTTTTTTTGCTTTTGCTTTTAATCTTCTGGTGACAAATGAACATGTAAGATCATTCAAAGGGGCATATCCTAACATGATATTGAGAGAATATAGTCTGTAATAGAAAATCCAGGCCAGACACCCATTGGAGGTGTATATGTAAGATTATGCCATTGAATGCAACTTTCCTCTCTGCTAGATTCTTTTGTTCCTTAAACTGCTTGTGATAGACTCTTGATACCAGGTGGAAGGTATGCACCTATAAATTTGTATTATGGAGTGTTTCAGCCTCAGGGTGACTAAAAGGCTAGTCAACAAGTCGGGTAAGAAAAAAGAAAATGTACGAGAAAGGAATTTTTATAGAATGAGACCAGCAAAAATGAATCACCGTTTTTTAAAAGCATTGACCAGGCTGGCCCAGGATAGGCAGGAGTAGAGTCTTTGTTGCTGCCCTACACACCACTGGGTGTAAAGGATGATGATGATTTTTTTAAAGATACTGTCTGGTTTGTGGTTGCAGCTGATCAGCCAGAACCAGGAGCGTTTTGTGGAGATGTTGAATGAGCCGGAAGCAGAGACAGCCGGACAGGGGGGAGGTGGGGGGCAGGAACAGGAGGCAGGAGGGAACTCTGGGTACATTCAGGTCACACCGCAAGAAAAAGAAGCCATCGAAAGGGTGAGGATCATTGTTGTTTTTAAAGGGGGGTGGGGGGGGCTTTCATCTCTCTCTCTCTCTCTTAGCACTGTATGGGAAGGGGGGGGGGTCCATCTCTCTCTTAGCACTGTATGGGTGGGAGGGGGGGGGGGGGGTCCATCTCTCTCTTAGCACTATGGGTGGGAGGGGGGGGGTCCATCTCTCTCTTAGCACTATGGGTGGGAGGGGGGGGGGGGTCCATCTCTCTCTTAGCACTGTATGGGTGGGAAGGGGGGGGGGGGGTCCATCTCTCTCTTAGCACTATGGGTGGGAGGGGGGGGTCCATCTCTCTCTTAGCACTGTATGGGTGGGAAGGGGGGGGGGGGGTCCATCTCTCTCTTAGCACTATGGGTGGGGGGGGGGGGTCCATCTCTCTCTTAGCACTGTATGGGTGGGAAGGGGGGGGGGGGGTCCATCTCTCTCTTAGCACTGTATGGGTGGGAAGGGGGGGGTCCATCTCTCTCTTAGCACTGTATATGGGGGGGGGGGGGGGGGGGTGTCCATCTCTCTCTTAGCACTGTATGGGTGGGTGGGGGGGGTCCATCTCTCTCTTAGCACTGTATGGGTGGGGGGGGGTCCATCTCTCTCTTAGCACTGTATGGGGGGGGGGGGGGTCCATCTCTCTCTTAGCACTGTATGGGTGGGAGGGGGGGGGGGGGGTCCATCTCTCTCTTAGCACTGTATTGGTGGGGGGGGGGTCCATCTCTCTCTTAGCACTGTATGGGTGGGGGGGGGGGGGGTCCATCTCTCTCTTAGCACTGTATGGGTGGGGGGGGGGGGGGTCCATCTCTCTCTTAGCACTGTATGGGTGGGGGGGGGGGTCCATCTCTCTCTTAGCACTGTATGGGTGGGGGGGGGGTCCATCTCTCTCTTAGCACTGTATTGGTGGGGGGGGGGGGTCCATCTCTCTCTTAGCACTGCATTGGCGGGGGGGGGGGGGGGGGGCATATAAGCTGACCTGGAAGATTTTGAATATCCATAGCCAAATTCACTAGCACTGTTAAGGGTTAAAAATATGACATGTATTATAATTTATCACCCAAAGCCCTTGACTATCACACCTATGAAATGAATGAGTCCACAAACTGTGCTTCATATCTGTTTGAACTGTATTATAATTTATCACCTAAAGCCCTTGACTATCACACCTATGAAATGAATGAGTCCACAAACTGTGCTTCATATCTGTTTGAACTGTATGAATTATAGACCTTTTTGTTTTGAAGTTGTTTAGATTTAGCGAGACATTTGTTTAAGAACTGAAAATAACATAGGAATTGTTTTTTGTGTGTGTTGCAGTTAAAAGCCTTGGGGTTTTCCGAAGCCATGTGTATTCAGGCCTACTTCGCCTGTGAAAAGAATGAAGATTTAGCCGCCAATTTCCTGTTATCACAAGGTTTTGATGATGAGGAAGACCAGAGTTGATTGTGTGTCCCCAAACCCCCAGAGACTGACAGAGAAGGCAGACGCATATTTCATGTATCTGTGCAAGAAGGGTTGTTTAAGCGTAATACAACAATATTTACTGCTCCCAATTGCTTGATTTGAAGCTGATTTTTTTCACTCTTGCATGTATCTGTGGATGAAACATCTTTAAGAATTGAGGTAGTATATGTGGTAGTTGGCAAGCCTTTGTTCTAATGTCTTTGCTTTTTTTTTTTTAGCCAAACCCAAAATCTGTGTATCCTAATAGGATATAGAGGCTTGCCATTAAAAGCTCTATATTTGTCATGTTTTTGATCTTATTCAAAATGTGGCAATTTTTTGACATTGACTCATTGTGCTGGTGTGATATTTGTGGAACCAAGCGAATGTGAGGGCATGTGTGTACTCATGCATAAGTACATTTACAAATCTCTGTGTGTGGGTGTTTGTGGGAGTGTAAGTGTGTAATGGATTTGGGCTTTTCATTCGAAATTGGCTCTTGTGTTTGGTTTTTTTTTCATTTATCTAAAGTTTGGGAGGAAATGATTGGAGTCGACATATTAGTGTCTGTTTCATGTGTGTGTTCAAGGTGAATGCCCATATGCTTCTGTGTGTGTGTGGAGAGTGTATGGTTAGGTTTATGCTCTGATTTTGATGAGATGCCCAACAATAAAGTCTTATCTGCTCAGAGATATTGTTTTGTGGTTCTTAAGTTGAGGCATGAGAACAACAACAACAAAAAGACTGCCCTCTGCGTAGAGACTTTTCAAAAATGTTAGTGTGAGAAGGGAAGTGCAACATGTTTGTGTCAGATAAAAGGAAAGAAGAATTCATTTTTTTAGTGTCACGTTATTACCCAGTATCAGTATTGTAGCTTTTGTGAGCCCTGAATAAATTGTTCAGTTTTCGTCAGGTTATTAACCTAGCAAAAGGGTATCAGTGAAGATGACTGAGTTCAGTCTGGATTTGAGGTATTTTAGCTTGTAGTCCCTAAAGGTGCCCCTAACTCGTTTTGATCCAAAGTGGGCCTGAAAGGGAGAAGGGCTATATATGGCTTGACATGTTTTTCATGTCTGCTGTCTCTCATATACTGATATCTGTGATTGAGAAAAATCATACATCACGTGAACAGAAACAAAAACCAAAAAAATCATTCAGCTCAAAAACGTGTTCTCTGATGTGGGGGTGTGTGCGTGTGTGTGCAAGTTGGTGTGGTTTGAAGTATTTGCGTTCTGTCTGTCTGTCTGTCTGTCTCTCTGTCTCTCTTCTCTCTGCTCTCTCTCTCTCTCTCTCTGTTACAATTTTGGTGTCATATATTTATATGGCTATTATACATCATCAAATTGGTAATGAAATGACACGAGTTATGAACTTGTCATGGCATTGAGTCACAGGCTGTTGAATTATATACCTGTTGTATATCCATACAATAACTTTGTTTACACAACAAGGACACCTGCAATATTGTTTATTACAACCAAGTATTGACAGATATATTGTTATCATCCACTCCCAGTGGCTTGTAAATGCAAAGTAATAACTACTTTTAAAAACATGTATGCATACTTTGACAACATACCACTTTTAAGATAAAATCTGAACTGAGATCAAGCTGTGATAAAATTCTAACAACTTTATTTCTTGCTTGAAAATAAAATGCATCTACTTGAGTGATATATATATCTGTATACAAAAAAAACAAACACATACCTATATTCCTCCAGCTTCTATAAAACGACCAACTCCCATCAGTCTCAATACACATCATTTACAGAAAGACGCAACAAATCACCAGCCCCTGCTCATTCAGTGTAGGTACCAAACACCATTCCTACAGCATAGTAAGGTTCCTTCTTCAGGGTGAAGGAAGAATAGTTGTCGTAGTTGAAGTTCCAAAGGCATCGGGAACTGACCATCAAGCTCTGGTCCGTGTTCTGACCAATCATCACCATGCAGACGATCTTGAAGCGACGCATGTCCAGCTGCTTGACCTTTTCCTTGATGACCTCACTCAGCTCCAGACAGCGGCGACTCATGACACGAGGATCATACTCAGGGTCTGTTAGGTTCTCCTTCAGCACTTTAGCGATGATCTCGCGGACCTGGTGAATGAAGAAGACTTGGGGTTGGTCGATAGTTAGTGGCTGCTTGATGATGTGTAAGTGTTGTGCAATAGTTATCAAATGGGTAGAAGAGTTGTGTGTATGCATGTATATATAGAGAGAGATTTAAGTTTGTGAATGTATGAAAATGAATGTGTTTTTGATTGCCTCTCAACACTGAATTTAAAGACATCTAAGCACATCAAAATTGCTAATATGAATTTAAAGAAATCTAAGCACATGAAAATTGCTAATGTAAAAGATTATGTGGGTTCGCAAATTTTGCACTAAAACAATCTCTCACCCCCCCCCCCCCCCCCCCCCCAAAACACAAAAAACCACTTATATGAATGATTTTTTAATCCCTGCCCAGACTGAGCTCAGTTAAATTAAGTAAAGTAATTACAAAGATCAGAATGTAGACAACTTATATGGGCTTTTTTTTGTTTGTTTTTTGTTTTGTTTTTAGGGGGGGGGGGGGGGGGGGATTGTTTTGTCCAAAACAAAGGTTGATAACTTCAAAGGGTGAACTGAAAGACATACAGATGTCATAACATGTTGTAATAGGACAATTCTTAGTTCTATATGTTATCCGGAAAAACGCAACCTGTCATGGACAGAAGTAAACAGCAATTCTAGATCTAAAAAGCACTTGTGTGCTTTTTTTTCATCCAGTGTGCATGCTGGTTCTTGTTTTTAAATTTCTGTCATCCATTCCAACTGGCACACAAAGTCTACTACTTTTCCAACAGGTGGAACATGTTTTAACATGTGCACAATATGTTCTGCATGCATTTACACATTGGACCTCAGTTTATAGTCTCACCAAAGGACTTAAGTGGGAGTGAATCAGTATCGATGTTAACGTCAGTGAAAAATCCCTTTTGAACTGGTGTCACTGTATTCAAGTATATCATTCTTAAACTATTCCCTAGGGAGAGCTTCCTAAATTTCATACAGAGAAATCTATGTGACTGATCGAGGTATACAATATATGTACAATAGTGTCAGGGTGAGTTTATTAGTAACACACTTTTTTCTGACTTTCTTTTTGTTTCTAATTTCCTGGCTTTGATCATTGCCTCTACCATCAAATCTTTCATTCCACATCATTTCAAACAATTTCATTTCATCCTCATTTTGTGGCAATGAAACAAAAACCAACACATGTATTTCTACGTTAAATTAAATCGACCAAACTTTATCTGACCTCTGGAAATTCATTTTCCAGCCCCATACATACCCTTTCATCTCCTGGAAGCGAGTGTCTGGCGCCATTTTGTAGGTGTTTTCGTACTCCATCATGGAGGGTGCCTGTCCCTCGCTGTGCTTGCCCACACTCTGTCGTCAGTCAGTGCTTACGTGACCTTTTGGTGCTGTAAACTGGTGAACACACACAAACACACAAACTAAACACATGACGTTAATGCTCTGCTTGTTCTTACTTCTGAATTAATTAGTGCTTATTTGGAAACATTAACTTTTCTTTTGAAAATAGCCATTGTTAGCCATGGACAAAAAATATTATTCACAGCAGTTGTCTTATTCTTTTATTTGAGGATAATGGAGTAAAGCTCGTGTGCTGGTGTTTTTTTAACATCCAGTCCCCATTTGTATGCAGTTTTGTAAGTTTTTACATCTGTTCCCACCGGCACACAATGGCCTACTCTTCCAAAAAGCGGAACGTGTTTTAACGTGTGTGCAAGATGTTCTGCATGCTTTGAATGAAGATGCTTGCTTTTATATCAATCCATTATAATTATTGTTTAATTGCCCTGTGCTCACTACCTCATATAAATAAAAGCAAAGAAATATGGAAATATCCTCAGTGTTCTGTATGATTCCAAGTCGCATGTCCTAGCATCAGTTGCAGAAAGTATATGCCAGTCACCATTAGGAGAGTTACTGTAAATATAATCTTATAGACATTTCTCTAGAGATAATAAAGTATTTTGAATTACATTCTTCATCCTTCCACCCTTCTCCTCATCCCTTTTTTCTGTACATTCTTAACATGAATGCACGATTGTCTAAATGGTTGTGTAGTAGTTGTGCATTCCTCAGCTTAACACCCTTAACACTCACCCAGAATGTGCACTCTGACTCATTCATCCCACCTGGGAATCACTGTGAGATTGAAGTTGCACACTGAATGAGAGGTTTGCGTGTATATAACTGTTTTCAAGTACCTCACCATATAGGCGGCCATACTGTGACTGCAGAGGGGCAGTATAGTGAATGGACAGTAAACTAATGAGAAGAAGAAGAATATAATTTAATTTATAATTTAATGTGATTTTTTTTTCAGGCTGACAGTTAAATGTTTGAGGGAATTGGGTGGGACCTATTTTAAAATTGAATCCCCCTCCCCTGAGTCCTCAGTTGGAGCTCCAATATTCACCAAAGGTGATCCTCTGAAGTCAGAGTATGGCTGCCTATATGGCGAGGTACTTTTAAAACAGTCATACATGCACGTAAACTTCTCATTCAGTGTGTAATCTCAATCTCATAGTGATTCCCAGGTGGGATGAATGAGTCAGAGTGCACATTCTGGGTGACTCCCAGAGTATTGAGGTGGGGAATGCACAACAACAACCAAAGGTAAGATTTTCATGTATGTGACCATTTTTGCCCACAATTAACTTTAGGTAGTCAGTCCCATTCTGACTTTGGGGATAATGTCTAAACATGACACCAGTTGTTGTTGTTGTTGTTCCCCAGCTTAACACTCTGGGGGGTCACCCAGAATGTGCACTCTGACTCACTAATCCAACCTGGGAATCCCTGTGAGATTGAAATTGCACACTGAATGAGAAGTTTGCGTGTATGACTATTTTCAAGTACCTCGCCATATAGGCAGCCATACTCCGACTTAAGAGGATTTATTCTCCTTTGAAGGAGAGTGCAGGTTGTTCTGTTAAGAGCTTGTCATGGCTGAAGGCAATCTCAACACAACATTTTACAACATCACAACATTTTAATGTACGCTTTGGCAATGAGCTGACATCAATAACTGACACAGCTTTTGGCCTAGGCCATCATGACACCAGTGTAGAAGCAGTTTTCTCTCACACACACACGCACACACACTTACACACACACACACACACACACACACACACACACACACACACACACACACACACACACACACACACTCCTAAATTTTCACTAATTTCTTCACATGAATGGAATCCAACTCTATGAACCCATTTGTATACATGTATGCTTGTCCCTCTGGTTCCACGATGACCTCCAAAACAGCAGAAGAGACTGCTGCTGTTTCGGAAATTGGACATAAATTTGATTGTAGTGGAGGTGCCTTGCCCACAGCACACCCCCAATCCATTCTCTCAGCCAAGAGAGCATAAGGACAGTCAGCGTTGAAGATGATCTTCAAAGACCAACTAACCCCCCAGGGCTGCAGCACATAAAGACTGTGTAAGTCAAGCCTCCTAGTCACACATTCTCTTTGCCAAAAACAAAACACCCAAAACTCACGGTATCCCTACGAGTCAAGGTGCCGGCCCTAGGTCTGCCATGGGAGGGAGAATGCCCCCTGGACCAGTGTGTGCTCCCCCAGTACCCCCCTCCCCTTTTCCCGCTTTGATCACAGCGTCTCTGAGAGGGGGGTGCTTCCCATGAGACCCGTGACTGTCTTTGTGGTGATGGTGGTGGTGGTCGCCATGGGGATGTTTGCCATGGTCCCCATGGGGATGTTTGCTGCCATGGTCGCCGTGATGATGTTTGCTGCCATGGTCGCCTTGGTGATGTTTGTTGTTGTGGTCGCCGTGGTGATGTTTGTTGTGGTCACCATGGGGATGCTTCCCGTGCTGAGCGGGTTCAAGGTCGTGACCTGATTTGGTGCTCATTTTGGGATGTCTGTAAAAAAAAAAGTGTTTTTTTTTTGTTTTTTTGTTGTTGTTTTTTTTTGGGGGGGGGGTTCTCGTGGTTTGTTTTTTGTTTTGTTTTGAATTACAAGAGACTGGGATGTGATGCCTGTCACTTTCTGTGCTGTTGTTGTTGTTGCTGATGTTGTTGTTTGTTATTGTGTGTTGTTGGGTAGATTGGCTTAGATTTTGTTTACAGTACAAATGTAAAGGTCAACTTTTCTCTCAATTTTGTTGTTAGCTCGATGTTGTTGTTGTTATCACTTGTGTTTGTTGGGTAGGTTGGCTCAGGCTTTGTTTTACAGTACATATGTAAAGTTTAGTTTTTTCTCTCAATTTTGTTGTTTGCTCACCATACGCATTCTCCTCTCTCTCTCTCTCTCTCTCTCTCTTCTCTCTCTCTCTCTCTCTCTCTCTCTCTCTCTCTCTCTCTCTCTCTCTCGCTCTCTCTCTCTCTC
>CM060322.1:44947896-44982896 GCA_030674155.1 Stramonita haemastoma | reverse complement strand
ATTGTAGTCATCCACTCCTACCAGCACACAATGGCCTGCTCTTCCAAAAGGCAGAACCGGTTTTTAACGTAAGCACAAGATATTCTGCATGGCAAGTCACTGTTTGACTTGCCATGATCTTTAACCTCAACATAAATCTTACAGTTGGCGTCTGTGTGTGAGTCTGCAATCCTGATGGTGTGTGTGTGTGTGATTGTGTGTGTGTGTGTGTGTGTGTGTGTGTGGTGTGTGTGTGTGTGTGTGTGTGTGTGTGGTGTGTGGTACCTGCAGGCATGCACACAGTACAATGTAATTAATTTAGATTTAAGCCACACCACAAAAAAATGGACAGGAAATTACTGGCTTTTTGATTTAGGATCAGAGAAAGGAAATGATTGTAATAGATACGCAACCAATGTGTACCAAAAAAAACACCCAAGTTTCTTTTTGAAGTATTGCTTTGTTTTCAGCTGCTTTTGTCCTGTTGATGCTTAGATTTACTGCTAAGTCTAGTCAGATAACGTGGGGGGTGTTCTCACATCAAAATTGGCTCCAACACAGCCATACTCACACAGGTAACACAAACCACAAATGACTCATATCCGTATCATTACCAAATGTGTTTATTTCGCAGCCATACAAGTTGAATTACATTTCACCCATACAGAGGAATGTTTCACAGTTTAAAATTGTTTTCAACAGGTGTATTCATGCACAATAAAGCATTAAAAAAAAAGAGAGTTCATACTGACAAGTTGAAAAAAACAAACCAACCCAAGAAACAACTCCATTCCCCAAAACGACAAAAACCCCAACAAAAACAACCTAAAAACCCCCACCCAAACACCACACAATAAAACATCCCAAACAAAAACTCAAAACCATAAAATAAATACATAATATATACACAAAATTTAAAAAAAAACCACACACAAAAACCCCTTAATACTGGTACTTCTTCTATCATTAACTGGTGCTTTTCTTCTTACTCTCAATGTCAAAATCTCTCCTTACACCATCCAGTTTCTAGGACAGCAGTCAATTACAACGCGAGGATATTCTATGTCAGAGCTTCTACACACCTCATCTGATAGGTGTTGACAGCAAACAACCAATTGGTGCACTTCAAGATGAAGAGACAAAGTAAAAAAAAACAAAAACAAACAAAACCAAAAAAAAAGCAAAACAAAAAAAACCCTGGCCTGCTGAATTAAACTGATCTGTCTGTAATACAACCACATTTCTAAATTGATTATTGGGATGTTGAAAGTTTCCATTAAATATTAATGTAGCTTGAAAGATAATATTTTTCACATTCAGTAGCTGACCTCTCCATTCTCCGATACATAAAACCTGGGCCACACATGCAAAATGAGGAGGATGGTTCATGTACACTAACAACGCTATTTAAACTTCTTGCTGGGCATTCCCAGCTCTAACACTCTGGGGGTCACCCACAATGTACACTCTATCGCACTCATCACACCTGGGATTCACTGTGAGACTGTTAAGTATACACTCTTTTAAAAAAAAAACTGCATGTATGGCTGTTTTCATGTATCTTTCTCTCCAGGCAACTGTACTCCAATCTTCATAAGATTTTTCTTCTTTAATAGAAAGTACAGATTATTCCACCATGACTTTTGTCATGAAATGGAGATGATCTTAGCATTATATTCTGAAGCGTAACAGCATTCTGATATAAGCCTTGGCATAAGATTACATCAATAACTGAAAAGGCTTTCAGCTTAGGCCAACATGATGGACAAATAAAAAAGCTCAGATGAAGTTTTTTTTGTTAATGGAAGACACTTTACTTTTTAACTCAAAACCAAAATGTTAAAATCCATAAATCAGAAAGACACCATGAAAAGACAATACAAAATGTGATCAACATGAGTAAGGGTTAGTTCTAAATAACTATACACAGATTTAAGCTGATATTTTAAATAAGGGTGCAACAAACACAACACTACATCTGAGTGGTTAAGACTGTCCGATTTCAATCCCATGGGTCATGAAGTCCTTGGTTTGAATCTCAGCAGCATTCAATGAATAAAGGGTGGGGATTTTTACACTCCCCCAGGTCAACTTCATGTGCAAACCTGCCAGTTTTTTTTTAAAATTTCCTTTGTGTATCTACACATGCAGAAGTTCAAATATGCACATTAAAGCTACTATAATCCATGTCAGCATTCAATGGGTTACAGAAACATAAACATACCCAAAATACACCCAGAAGCTGGAATGCGGCTACCTTCATGGTGGGCAAAAACGGTTCCTTACACAAAATCTCCCCACTGGCGGAGGAATGGACACCCCTAAAAAAAAAACCCCCAAAACAAAACAAAAAAATAACAACAACAAAACCCCAGCAAAAAAACCAAAGGTGCAATATCAGATGGGGATATGAAGGTGGGTGGCTTCTAATGTCATAAGAAATACATTTCACAATTATGTGCTTTTGATATCACAACTCATTACAGACTGTCTGGTCTTAGAGGAGGCAGTGTGCATGAGCATTTGCGTGTGTGTGTTTGTGAGTGCATGCATACATAAAGAGTGCGAGATTTAGTCAAAAGTAATGTGTATTTCAACATCCATACCCAATACTCTCGACTAAAACATAAACTAAGCCATCACAAATTATATCTCTATAACTGATCTAAACATCATCTTTTTTTTCATTCTAAGGTCAAAGAGAAAATTCAAAAGCATGGGCATCTCAACGAAGCCACCTGTTTAAAACAATACACCTCAATATCGACCGTGACAAGCTCATCACATGCAGTTCCTTTGACTGCTATTGCAACTTTCCCATTACACACAATATACACATACAGCATTACATGTTGCAAGACAGGAAGTTACATACAAACTTAATATGATGATTTGTGATGACAACTCTTGGAAGATAACTGTTCGTCAAACTTCATTGCTTGTAGAAATACATATGGCAAACAAAAACACTTGCAAATGATATTTCACAAATAAACGTTGTAAGTTACTCTAAACAGATCAATTCTGGCTACAAACAAAAAATACATACAAGAAAATAAAAAAGATAATGGCTTTCATGTTTACATGTCCATCAGATACACATTAAGTACAATGTGAGGTTATCTAAGACACATACTTCAAAACTTACTTCCATTGCTTCATACTTGACGACTGAAGTTTCAGACATGGTGGAGAATATACCTTAACACAAGATATGGCAAAACTCAACAGATTTCATGTACCACTACGAGATGAACTTCTATCTGTTCACTAGCTGAGATAGAATGAGGTCTGGCAACTTGATGACTAAAATCTTCTCTACACTCCACACTTTGTAGAGACAATGCGACAAGTTTTCATACAAAAATACTAGGTGGTCAAGCAACTGGTAAACATACAGAAAAAGTGCTGAGAACAGATTGCAGCAAGCAAGACAGACAGGGAGGGAGGGAGAGAAAGTGAAGAGCAAGAGCAAGGAGAGGACAGTGGTGGTGCTTGTATCCAGTGTTTAAAGTGTCAAGTCATTTTACAAACATGGTGACTGTACGGGATGGGACAGCTCAGTGGTCGGAGCACTCACTTTCCCCTAGCCAAGGTTAAGCAGCATTGAGCGTGGTTACTGATTGGATGGGTAGTTGTTTGTGTGCCAGTTCACCCAGCTGTAAACCGGTACCTGCCCTAGGGTCAGGGAAGATAAAGCAGTGATGGAGAGGAGATGGGCACCGCCCTCAATATGCTGGCCCCTAGAAAAGCTGAGGTCTCTGATGCCTCGCTCCAATACGACCACACAGGTTATGGGACACCTTTACCTTTTATGGTGACTGTAACTGCATTAGCTGCTGTTCAATAGCTGTCACTCTTGCCCAAACACTGATGGAGACTGCAGTAACCAAAAACATACCAGACTGCGTATAGCACTCTGCTTTCTTTTCTTGTTTTCTTCTTTCCTTTTTTTCTGTTCAATAAAAGTCTGAAATTTTGAAATCAAGCAAAACTTCTTTTTTTTTTAATTGTTTTTTTCTGTACAATCAAATTCTCAAATCTTAGAGTCAAATAAAATGGTTACCCCACTTTTATTACAAACAGCATAAATTTGAATACACAACAGTTCAAGCCATGGATAATCACACCGGCAGAACAATAACACCATCTCTCTGATTTAGAGACAAGTCACAGCAACCCTCAATAACTCTCAGAGGTTCCATACACATGTCGTTTCCACAAGTCATTTGAAAACTTGATGATAAATAAATGTACAAACTTATAGTTATGAAAGAGTTACACTGACCTAAACTAAGGTCAATGTTTAAAACAGGAAGCTTTCAACATTATCAATCATAGTATTAGCAAGAAATCAGTGTCCATGGAAACACACACACACGCAAGCACGCACGCATGCATACACACACACCCTTCCATATCCCTTTCTCAATTCTTACAAATCAACAAAACCACACCCCCACTTCCAATAAAACAAAAAAAAAATCTAAAAAAAAAAGCACCATAAAAGTAGAGACACGCACACACAAAAGCCGACTTTCCCTTACGCCATTTTCAAACAGGCGATAGGGAAACCGTCGCCCTTGTGCTTGCTGACAAGGTCAAGGACAGCCTGTTTCTTGTGCAGGGCCCGGGAGGACTCCAGCTCGTAGAGGGTGCACAGGTTGAAGAGGATGCCCTCGTGGAGGTTGCGGGCGGGGTCGCTGTGCACGATGGCCTCCAGCGTGTTGAGGGCGTCCTTGAGGCGACCCAGGTACAGCGAGCACACAGCCATGTTGTTCACAGCCTGGAAACATTGGAACGATTCAGACATCAGAACAATTCAGTCCTGTGACGCTATAAACTGAAACACTACACTGAATGAATGCACAGCCATGTTGTTCACAGCCTGGAAACATCAGAACCATTGCACAATTCTGTGTCCTGCATTGCTATAAACTACACTTGGTATCAGAGACGACTACTGAACAACTATGCGCCCTGCTTTCACTATTTACTAAAATAATACACTTAAGATGACTAACTCGCAGTTCTGTTGCCCTGCTGTTTTGAACTGAGATGTGAGCCACACTGCACAACCAATGTATCTGGACTAGGCCTACAGACCAGTCCCCCATGTCAGACCAACATACGGGAGAGCAGTCAAAGGTACAGATGAGATCACGCACTAGCAGCCCTGAAGACCAGCACACCATCTACTGGCTTACAACAAATGATGACGGGCGATGAAAGTGGAACAGGAAGGAACCAACAACAACAACAACAAGAGAAGAGGAAAGAAGCAAGGAAAGGAAATGACAAACAACAAAGAGACAGAGATAGAGAGAATAATGCATGCTCAATCATTCATGTCCATCACAATAGGAGTAGGAAAACAAAGATTCCCTATTCAGTACTCCCGAAGCTATACATGTGGTTCTAACACATCGTAGTTGATGACACATGTGGTTCTAACACATCGTAGTTGATGACAGAAATTCTGAAAATCTGATCTGACCAAAAAAAGAAGGAAAAACCCCCCCAACTGACTGTGGAGTGGGGGCAGATAGGTTGGTGGAGGCTTTCACTTTGGCACCAAGATTTATTTGCCTTCTGATAAGACTTTAAAATGCTGCTCTATGCATTAATGATTTCATAAACAATCTTGTACAGATACTAAAGTGCACATCACCATTTAAAAAAGGATAGGATATCAATACCAATGGATGATATGAATTAAAAACAAAACGCATTCAAGTGTTATCTGAAGACATCATCCCTGAAGGCAGAATGTAACTATCTTAAAATCCAAATTTACTGAAAAAGAAAGAATGGCTTCTGATATGTGATGCTCCATTACATAATGAGTTTCATTGCACTAGAGGTTAATTTTTTGTTATTGGCATGTTAATAATGCTATTCAATTCAAAAAGCAGACCGAAAATCAGACAATTCTGTGAAAAGCTATTGCAAATTGAAATGTTAGACTGGGGAAAGTGAAAAAATGAGGACAAGTTTAGCATCGTAATAGGTGGTCAGAATGAGGGCTTAGATATTTTTAATTAAACAAATTTTAAAGCAAAAGGAAACAAACTTATGGTTTGACATCACAATACAAGGCAAAATAGTGGCTACTGTTTTACAATCAATCAAAATCTAAACATCAACAACCTGACCCCACCTACCTAAAATGGCCCCAAGCAGAAAAATGGGTCAGGTGCAAAGCGACTCATTTCATGGTGGAATGTCACATATATGTTCCAGGCAGGTTCTTAATTAAAAAAAGAAAAGAAAAACAAAACACTGATCCACAACATATTCCTGCTGCACATAAAAGCAAAAGTTTACTGGGTTGCAATACACTGCCAGCACATCACGAAAATGTAAATGGTTGACTCTAAAAATACAGACAACCAATAACAACACAGACTATTGATACTAATACGACCTGGAATAATGCACTAGTGATACAGGAATAGTGCACAACACAAGGGGAAACAAAATACAAATCTACTCACACAAGTATTGTCTGGCTCCAACTGCACAGCTGTCTTGAAGTGGTTGTATGCCTCAGAGAAATTATTGATGCACATAGCTGACAAGCCCCTGTAGAGACACACACACACACACACACACACACACACACACACACACACACACACACACACACACACACACACACACACACACACACAGAATTATTGATGCACATAGCTGACAAGCCCCTGTACACACACACACACACACACACACACACACACACACACACACACACACACACACACACACACACACACACAATTATTGATGCACATAGCTGACAAGCCCCTGTAGACACACATATAACATGGACACATCATAATATTCATCTAATATCACTACGAGTGAAGAGATGTTTAATTGAAAAAAGAAAAAAAAGAACTTATAACCAAGACAGCAACTTCAGTATTTTGTTTATTTAAAAGAGAATGCTCAAGACTAAGAGCTTTTCTGGGAACTAGAGTTTGTTTTTTTTTAAACAGAAAAAAAAGAGACATCAAGGAAAGTGAGCAAACAAGGTCAGGGCAATTGTCTGTTGACCTGAAAAGAAAATAAAAGGAGTGAAGGGGGTCTGACATACTGGCTTTACACCCGCAGAAGTAAAGCTAAGGAGACACGGTAAAGTTAAAGTTAAAGTCTGTCCCGAGCCTAAGGCTCATCAGGCCGGTGCTTATCCCGGTTTCTGTGGCGTTAAGCGACTGAGAGTCATAAGACTCCCCCCTGGATAGGACGCCAGTCTATCGCAGGGTTAACCCCCAACACAAGGTTGGTACCCCTTTTACACCTGGGTGGGGTGAGAAAATAGCCAGAAAGGGCACAACGCCATAGCCAAAACCTGGGATCGAACCCGCAACCTTTAGATTACGAGTCCAACGCCCTAACCACTCGACTACCGCGGCGGCTAAGGAGACACGGTAACATTCAATAAAAGGTAATACCTCCCCACCAATTCATGAGTCCACATAAACGCAGCAAATCCAAATAGAGTTATGAAGATTTCCAATAACAAAAAAGGTTGATTAACTAGATGATCAAACTCATACATCTTTTTATTAACAGAATGCAGTAAGAAGTGTGTTATATATTTCATGGATTAATCAACTGTTCAAGAAATAACGGTCCACATTGGCACAACAACAATAATCTCTGATGTTTAGGCAAATTGCAATGACTTTTGACAATTTTGAGAGGACAAAAATGTGTGTCAGATTTCTACAAATTGCAAGACTGGAATATCAATGATTAGTTATGATAAATTCCATTATCAAATCATTTTTTTCTTTCACATTCTCAATCTTTAATCCTTGGGATCTCAATCTTTTTCTGCTCACTCATTTACACTACAATAAGCAGCATAGATAATTAAAAAAAAGAAAGAAAAAGAAGAAATGCATGCTACAGTGATCTTTTCAAAAAAAAAAACCTGCTATCATATTCTCCTCCCTGTTTACATCAATCAATTAAGACATTTTTAACAAAGTGACAGCTCTGATATGGCTTTTATGGTCTGTGGGGCTATAAACAATGTGACTGGATTGGATTGGACAGGACACCCACTTGTTCATGGCATTGCAGCAGGCAGACAAGTTATCCCCCTTGGACAACAGTTTCTCCACCTCTGAGTGAATTTCATTGGCTTTTCCCACATTCCCCATCTGAAACAAAAATGGAACATTAGGGATGTGTAAATAAGAGTTAGTGGCATTCTACAGTTGACACAGAACAAGACTCTCCTAATGTGAAGATCCTGGGGGAACAGAATGACCATGAGTAGTTTACACATCCTGCCTATTTCACTGAAATCACACACAGTAAAATCTGCCTGAACACTGTCTACTGATTCCTTATTTACTAACGCAAGCAAAATATACACGAACAGTTTCTTACTATATAATTCTAACGCAGACTGAAAAACTATGTATTTAGAGTTTCTTCCTGTCTTCCATATGTCTTCAAGCAAATGAAGCAAAACACCCAAGAACAGTTTTTCCTCTTTGTTCTTTATCTTCTCCAGCAGCTAGAATGAAATATACCTGAACACTGTTTTTCGTATTTCCTCAAGCAGTCATGCAAGAACGCTTTATTTCTGGTTTGAACATGAGCGCAAGATGTTCTGCATGCACTTGCATATTAGACCTCAGTTTACAGTCTCATCCAAAGGACTTTTGGGGGGAGTGGAGTCAGCACTGATGTTAATTCCAGTGGAAAAAAACCCCTCTTGAACGAGATTTTAACCCGGGTCAGCAGATCATGAGCACAATACCCATCACTCTAACGTTACACCTTCATCAGCATAATGTTTTTGTGTGATAAAAATGTGATAACTCCGGAAAAGAAGCTACAAGCAGCCAGTTTTCCCCCAAAGAGCCAGGAAGGCAGACTGACCTGTAGATGGATGCGGCTGATCCCGGTGAGCAGCTGGGCTCTTTTCCCCACATCTTTGTCCAGCAGTGTGTTGTACACTGCCAAGGCAGCTTGGTAGTCCTGGAACCATTTATTCACAACACGGTTAAGAACTACAGACTGTGATACAAAACCACACATACTGCATGCACGCACATATGTGTGCACTAACGCACGCATGCACAAACACACACACAAACACACACACACACACACACACACACACAAACATGCACACATGCATACACACATGCGCACACACATACACTCATTTAAACAGGTAACACATTCAACCGCATTAACAATATCACACACACATTCTTGTACCGATTCTTTTCTATATGTGACGCTCCACCACATAATAAGTCGGAGTGCACCAGAGGTCAATTTTTAGATAATGACATATTATTAATGTGCAATAAAGTGGCTATTCAATACAAAAAACAGATTGAAAATCGGACAATTCTGTGCAAAGTTATTACAAATTGAAATGGTAGACTGCAGGATGTGACAAACTGAGAAACGGGCAAGTTTATTTTCGTAACAGGTTGTCAGAATGAGGGCTTGGGTATTTTCAAATCACGTTTAAAAGCAAAAGGAATAAAAGTTATGCCTTGATATTTCAGTATAAGGTAGATAAACCGACATAGTTTAATAATCAATCAAAATTTCAAAATTGACAACTTGACCCCCACCTGCCTTTAATGGCTCCTAGCGCAAAATTGGGTAATGTGCGAAGCGACTCATTTCGTGGTGGAGCGTCACATATAGAAAGTATAGGAAACGGGTTTGCCAGAAATTGAGATATAGATTTATGCTACTTTATGTGATAAACCGCTACTTGTTGTTGTTTTTGCAATGCTAGTAACTTGTAAGAATAACTCATATTTTGGGGATAACAAAGTGATCCTATTCTCACTCATAAACAGCTTATACTGTAATACACTACAAAGGGAAACAAGTTACTTACAAAGCTCTAGCCTACACATACATCAATCAAACTCAAACTCAAACTAAAGGCACAGAACTCACCCTGACAGAGAGCAGGGTGCTAGCGATTTTGTACAGAACTTGTTTCTCTCGTTCCATCCACAGGTCCTTGGATACTGAAAGAGACAGCACGTCAAATATACACAAGCAGTTTGGTTAAGCAAACAGTTTTTGTTTGTTTCTGCATTTTGTTTTGTTTTTTTGATTAGCTGATACTGTTGGTAAAAGAGGTCTTTGATAATCACAATGTTAAGAGATTCATATACAAAAGGTATGTTGAACATTTCTACATGAGAATATGTAAGAAAACCAAGCCAAAAATGCATGAACTATTTTAAGAAGACAATGAAAGGCATAAAGACTTTATCACATTTAACTGCCTTCCGTCTCTTCACTCACAACACACACACACACACACACACACACACACACACACACACACACACACACACACACACACATTAGCAAATACACATGCCAGTATACTAGCATATTGCTGTGTTGTAGTGGCTGTGTTGTTCTGCCTCTACCTCTTCCTTCCTAAAAAGATTTTTAAAACTGTGTGTGTGTGTGTTAAATCAAATCCTCACAGACAATTTAACAGATCGAGCGAGCGCATACGGCATGGAGGTCAGTACAGAGAAATCAAAGATCATGGTCAACAGCGCAAGTAATGACATCACGGAAATAAAGATGAATGGAGAAACACTAGAAGAGGTGAGCCAATTCAAATACTTAGGCTCCATCCTAACAAAAGATGGCACATCAAACAATGAAGTGAAAGCTCGCATTGCAACAGCAACATCTGCTCTAGTAAGACTCGAGAAGATCATCAGAAGCAACAACATCAGCTTCGGCACCAAATACCACCTTTACAAATCCCTCGTGATATCTATCCTCCTATATGGCTGTGAATCATGGACTCTGACAGCAGAGTTAGAGAGGAGAATCCAAGCATTCGAGAACAAGTGCCACAGAAGACTTCTCAAAATATCATACAAAGAACACAAGACCAATAACTATGTGAAAGAAGAAATCAAAAAGCGTGTGGGCCCCCAAGAGCCTTTGCTCTCCACCATAAAGAGGAGAAAGCTGATGTGGTTTGGTCACACCACAAGACACAACACCCTAGCAAAAACCATCCTGCAAGGAACAGTCGAGGGCAAGAGAAGAAGAGGCCGCCAAAAGAAATCATGGGTTGACAACATCAAAGACTGGACCGCCCAACCCCTACAACACCTCCTACTAGCCACACAGGATCGTGAAGCATGGAAAAAGATCTCTGTTGCGTCTTCTCTCATGTCCCCCCTACGTCCTTTGGGACATGGGACTGAGTGAGTGAGTGAGTGAGTGTGTGTGTACGCATGCATGTGTGCATGCATGCGTGAGTGCATGCGGGCGTGTGCGTGTGTGTAGACATTTTGTGCATTTGCTCATGCTTTGCCCACCTACACATACTGACATGGAAATAACGAATGCTTAAAACTGCTTCACAGAAATGGTGGAAAGCTGTCTTACATTTTCTGCTATCAGGAGAAAGATGACCAGCACTGCCATCTTCACACAGATCACTGTCCAGATTTGTAATCACCTGCAACAAATGAACAACAACGCTACACACACTGGCAAGCAGGAAAAATCAAATAAAAAAAAAGAAAAAGAAGATAGTGCTGCACTAGTTGTGCTGGGCTTTTCCCTGGGACAGCAACTTAAAAGTTATACAGAGAAATATGCCCGAAGTCAAGATTGCAGCTACCTTAATGGTGCGCATAAAAAAGTTTGCATATGCAAAAATATCATAGGTGAACCTCAAGAGCTCTTGCTATGGAGTGGAATAAAAAAAATAATAAGAAGAAGAAATTTGCTTTGACTAAAAATACAACACAAAAGATGGTTGTAACCAAATTCAGAGGCAGGTACACTATCTCTTAACACTGGGGAACTGCATGAAGTTTTTCAGGCAGTATGTCCAGGCAAATTCAACCTAGTGGAGTCCACCCCCTCCAGGAAGCATGAGGCATGCTGGACATGTGTGTGTCACCTTTTTCATGGGGGATAGCTGGAATATTTTCAAACAAATGTTTCATAATTTCTGCAGTTTACTGTTCAGATAACAACTACAGTCGCACTACGCTGCCAATGTCTAAATTACATGACACAAGTAAAGCTGGTAACACCCTCCCCCCACCCCTAAAAAAAATAATCAAATGGAAAAACTATGGTTGCAGCAGATTCATTGGCAAACTGTACAACAATGGTTACATTCGTTCTGTGGTAGTAACCAGAGGAAAACATGTAAAGCACTTGCAGGAAAAAAGAAGGCACATTCGGTTTCACCATCTCGCCTTTTTTTTATCATTATTATTTATCTGTTTGTTTTTTTTTATGCCTTTTACACCAGAGAATATTGTCCAATCAGTTGTTTGTTTTTTTATGCCATTTACACCAGAGAAATAGTCCAATCAGTTCTCACCTTTCTGACGACAGCTAACATGTAGTAGAGGCGATCCAGCGTCTCTTGGCTGCGGCCGTTCAGGTGAGGCAACTCAGCATGCAGGATTCGCATCGCGAAACACACCATGGACCCTGTGTTAGCATGAACTAGATGAGTATACATAATTGTAAGATACTATTGAGGATAAAGAGGTCATCAGAGTGAGTGAGTGAGTGTGTGTGTGTGTGTGTGTGTGTGTGTGTGTGTGTGTATGATACAGTTATTCTCCCAAAATTCATAATTAAACAATTTTGTCGTTTAAAAATACATACAAAAACATACTAACAACGATGCATAACAACTTTGAGAGACGAGAACACAGAAAGCAATACCACCACCACCATAATATTATGTGTCAGTCTCTGACCTCTGCGACCTGGGAACTGTTGAGGGTAGTACTCAAAGTACAGGTCCGGGGTGTCCAGATTTGGAAGGCCCTCATCTCTGCCTCCGCCATTTCAAACAGGCGAAGCTTCACCATCAGCGCAAAGCGACAAAACCACAGCTGCACACACACACACACACACACACACACATTATTTCATTTATTTATCTGGCTTTATTTTATTTTATTTATTTTTTATTTTACGTCACTTTATATCACAGCAGATTTTTCTGCGTGAATTTTGGGGCTGCTCTACCATGGGGAGAGCGCGTCGCCACAAGTGCAGTGCAATCCAGAATTTTTTTTCTCTTTTTCCTGTTTACGGCTGTATTTGTTTCCTTATCAGAGTGGCTTTTTCTACAGAATTTTGCCAGGGACAACCCTCTTGTTGCCGTGGGTTCTTTTACATGTGCTAAATAATGATGTGTAACACACAGAACCTCAGTTTATCATCCCATCTGAAAGTCTAGCACCCAGACCACCACCAATGGTCTAATGGATGGGGGGAAAAGTTTTGGGTTCAAACAGCAGTTCAAGTCATTTTGACAACAACAACAACAACAAACAAATGCCAGATAAACAAAAAACCAATACTGCTGCTACCACTCATCATAAAAACGTATTGTTACTGATGGACTTAATATCCCCCCCCACCACCACCCACCAAAGAGATGTGTGGTGCATGTATCGAGTAAGTATGCTGGTACTTTTCTCTATGTGTTTGTATATATATACACACACATCATGCATGTATGCATAATATACGCAAGCTTGAGTAAATGATTACATGTGCATGGTCTAATATCACTTTAAGTGTACAGACGTAAAATCAAAGACACACTTATATTTGACATTTCCTAATCACTGACTGATCTAATTGTACTCTATCAAAACATAAGAGCAGAACGGATAAATTTCACAAAACTAGAAAATGATGGAATGACAAACACATCTATTGGTTGACCAGTCACACAAACAGAGAATAAAACAAAACAAACACCGTCCCCCCCAAGATCCTACAAACCTGCAACATTTCTGGCGTATGCTGAGTCAGCTGTCCCATGTTTGTCTCCCCTTGACCCCCTTTGGCCAGCAGTCGTCCTGTCAGGTCCACAGCAGCTCGCAAACACCCGCTCTCCTGGTGAACAAAATAGAACATAGTGGCTTAGTTCAGTGTTTGCTTACAGTGCAGCCAATCCCTTCAAGTTATATCAAGGATTTTATTTCATTGCTACTGTTTAATACCAATTACAAAGCATAGTCTTTAAAAAAATGTGTCATAACTATCAATAAATCCTATTGTTTGGTTACTTACCACCAGCTTTTGGAGGCCACTGCAGTCTTGGCCACAGAGTCTGCGTCAGAACATGTCGCCTCACTGCTTCCTGCTCTCCCATGTAGCGGATACACCAGGTCACGACGGGGTCCCCCTGCCAGCACAGTGACAGCATATAGGAGTGATTCTTTATTGAAGTATGCATGCTATTTGGGATAACGACTTCCAAAGGAAACTGTATATTATACATTTTTAGCTTTATTCCTACAAGATTAAACATCATGCTGTTGTCAGGAATGAAATGGAGACATAAATCCAACTGAAAATTATTGTTCATTATACATGAAAACTGGTCTTTGAAAGATAATTTTGGTTATTTGATTCTCTGCTTCTAGAAAAAAAAAAGAAGACCTGCAACTTTTGTGGATACTATGAAGTATATAACATTGTCACATATATAAAACTATTATTTTAGACACTGTGATATTAATTTGCCAATAATCATTTAGGTGCACTGGGAATACAGGGGAAAATAATCAGCAAAGTACCAATGTGAACTCAAAAGGGATAAATCCATCAGTGGAGACTCAAACTCCCAAGACTACTAAACACCCTACACCCTCAATAACCAGCCCCATACTCAAGGAAAACACTCTACCCACTAGGCTATCTATCCTGTGAAAAAAAACCACACACTGCAAAAAAACCCAGTCCCTACCTGGGGTTCATTATTCAGCACTCCGGGACAGCTCAGCTGTTCCACTCCAGGATTAGCTGCCTCCGTCGCGTTGGTTGTCACAGCATGAGAATGTGACGCGTCGCGTCTGAGGGGATCCAGGCATCGTAGCGTCTGTCAGTGTCGCTGACGGAGAGACTGGCGGTGAAGATGTCGTCTGAGCCCCCTACATCCCCGAATGACGGGAAGCTTCCAGACGAAGGGCCTGAGCCCGGCGCATGGAATGGGCTGCCTGGCACAGACGGTTGCCGGTCAAACCTGAAACACGTTAGGTTTTTTTTTTCCCTTGAAGATACAGTATGGCTGCCTCACAATTAGACTAGTTACAGAATTTGCTTTTCAAAAAAATACACAAAAAACCCCTCCTCAACAACCACACACACAAAAAAGGCTATAAAAAAAATAATAAAAAATAAAACCAGCCTCCCACCTACTCAATCACAAAAAAAACACAACAAAAATGAGCACTTCATATGATTCCTGTATTATTCAGTGATACATGTTCCAATTAATATTGAAGAATGCGCAGAGTAGGACCGAAACATCAACATATGTACACATTCCAATCTCAACAGAAAACATATTTGTCATCTAAAAAAAAGTACAAGTGTACTGATTCAGCTAAGGACATGTCATGTAGTAATTACTATACGTGCTATAAATGAAAAGAACAACTGTACTCACTTCGGAGGCTCCGCTGCTCCCTTCTGGGGCGAAAACTGTGCGTAAGCAGGCTGATGCACAGGGGTGTGTTGGGGCGACATCTGGGTGGGGGTGGTTCCCACACTAGGACCCTGAATCGACAGCCCTTGCATCATGCCCCCCAAGTTCTCCTCCCGGGGTGGCTGTTCCCCTCCACTGGCGTAATTCTGGGGTATTGAGTCTGACCTCTCCACCAGGCCTGTGTGGTGTATCACTTCCGAACCCTCTCCCGCGGTGAAGGACTCAAATTCGTCCTTTTCGTTTTCAGTCAGTTCTGAGATGTCGGGGGCATCCTTTTCGTTTACTTCCACTCCCTCAAAGGCGACCGTCTCCGGTTCGCTCTGGGAGATCTTATGCTCTCTATGACTGACGCGGGTTATGCCCTCCTTTTCCGTGTTCTCGGTACTGTCTGCCTTGTCTTCTTCAGGAGCGAAAGACTGGAAACGTTCCTCTCCGGAAATCGCTTCATCCTGTTCAGCTGTCATCACATTTGTGTTGATATCATCAAATCCTCTTTTGGGACTGATTCCGTCGTCCCTGCTCCAAATGAGTCAAAGAAGTTGTCTCCGCCCCCTTGAGTGAGAATAGCTGCTGATGTTCTGGCCGGATTTAGAACGGCCGGCTTCTGCAGACTCCTGTCCGGCTTCATCCACGTCAGGAAGGATGTTCTGGGACACCGAGCCGACGGCATGACAGAGCTGTTCAAATCGATGCTGACGTCTACCGGGGAGGTAAAAGACATGCCCGTTTCTTTGGGGTTGCCACCTGCTTCGGGCTGCCTCCCCCCCAGGGGTCTGGTCGGCTGAGTCATCAGGCAGCAGCACCTCCTCCACCAGGTCCTGTTCATCAGTGGGGGAGGGCTCCAGGGCCACAGAGTCCAGGGTGTCTGTGGTTGGAGAGTTGACGAGGGCTGAGGTCAGTCTGCTGGCCGGAGGCGCCAGGTGTTCTTCTTCATACATGTTGCTGTCCTCCATGTTTGGTTTCTGGCACGAGCTAGCAAACAAAAAGTTGGTACAAAATAAAAATTAAAAATACAGAAAAGGAAGTACCAGTGTTCAAGAAAGCAAAGAGTTATTAAGGATGGTAGCATATCAATCGTCTTTTTATGGGTGATTAGAGTAACACCAACAGGCAATACTAACGTCACAGTCAAGCTACAGCTGAAAAAAGTTTAATTTTAAACTCCATGTCCCCTTTAAAATTTCCACACAGTAAAATTAGTAAAATTTTGCGTATGTTCTTTTAAGTTTAAATTTAAAGTTTCCCCACAGTACATGCCATATTGTATTAAAAGCAGAATACATTGATGCCGATATGTTATACTTATTGGAGCCTACATGGAAAATTTCTCTGGACTATTATGATTTTTTAATCATGAGAAAAGCTTGAAACATTTTAAGATTTGTTTGCATACATGTGCAAACACACACACACACACACACACACACACACACACACACACACACACACACACACACACACACACACATATCGGATAGCCTAGTGGTCAGAACATTGCGCTGGCAATTTGACGACCCAGGTTCGAGTCCAGTCGAGGAGGTTTTTCTCCTGGAGTTAACATCAGTGCTGACTCCACTCTCCCCAGAAGTCCTTCGGATGAGACTTTAAACCGAGGCCCCGTATGCAAACGCACGCAGAACATCTTGCGCACACGTTAAATCCTGTTCCGCTTTTTGTAAGAGTAGGCCATCGTGTGCCGGTGGGAACAGATGACAATATTTACAAAACTGCATACACACGGGGACCGGATGAAAAAAAGCACATGCTTGCTTATTCTGTTATCCTCGATATAAAAGAACAAATAAATAAAATAAATGATAATATAAACACACACACACACACACACACATGAAGTACACACACACACATGAAGTACACACACACACACACACAAGCACACACACACACTGGCATGCACACATCCTAGCAAAGAAGGGAGCAAAGGGTTCATTGGAGGTGTCACATTTAGTACTCCCATTTTCACTTCAAGAGTGTTATCATATTGTAATAAAATCACAAGAAAAGTTATTTCAGTGCGAGGAAATGAGGCTCGGGTGTTTAGGTGCTCACAAAGAACTACGTAAATTTTAGTCTTTTGTTAAAACACGAGAACGTGATGTATATTGTTCAAAGCAGATTGTTTCCTTAGCTTGTAGATGGAAATTGAATTGCTTTAAGACAAAATATGTTGGAAATGTTTTTTGCATATGCGGTAATGATATAACAGTAGATCATGTACTAACATGCAGCAGCTTAAAAGGGCATATTCCCGTTTTGATGGTGAATTCTCCATCAGCTATCTTTAACAATCTGTCACTTATGTATGACTTTTTTAGATCGCTGATTCATAGTCCAGTTGGTTCGTTATTGTGATTGATTTGGACTCTAAAGATGCTCTAATCGGATGTTTTTTGTTGTTGTTGGGGGGGTTTTTGTTTGTTTTCTTGTTTGTTTGTAAGGGTGGGTTTTTTTGTTGTTGTTTTTTTTCCCCTGTACTGGGTATTTGTATTCTTATTGTTGCTTATCTTTGTTTGGTTTTGGGGGGCGAGGGCTAGGAGATGTTGCTGATTGTAGCTGATTTTTCGCAGTTATTTTTGGGTATTCCCGTTCTTTTTCTGGGAGGGGTATTTTGTGTTTTCTTATGTGAAATTAAGTAACTATTTAGTTATATTTTTCATTGGAATTACTGATTTTGTTAGAGTTTGTTAGAACTGCATTTCCCGTTTTTGCTTTGAGGTTCAATAGGTTAGTGACAAAAAGGTTTTATTTTTATTTTTTTTATTTTTTTTTATTTTTTAGCAAGTATTGACTCCCTGAAATTCTTTATCCCATACATTGCCAACCACACCCTCTTTTTCTGTACACTCATCACACCCCCCCCCCCCCCCCCCCCCCCCCCCCCCCCTTCCCGTCTAATATCACAATTTGTGAAAAGACGTTAAATGAATTTGAACACTGGCATGCTTGCTTAATTGATCTCAATTAATTTGTTTATTATACATAGTCACCACAGAGACCGAGTGTTCTTTATTCACTTGTTTGGCTGTTTCTGTTCCCACCCCACCCCCTCCCCCATGTCTCCCTCTCTCTGTTATCAGTGTTGTGTTACTTAATTTTACTATGGGGTACAGAACATCTTTAATTACCATCAGACTGATCATGATATATATACTATTTTCCTCTTCATTTGGACCCATTCTTACTTGAGAAGGGCTACACGGAACTTGACACAATGACAATCACAGTGACAATCGTATGACAAACTTAAGTCAATCTCTTCAAAGACTGACGGTTAATTTTTCAGTTATAATTCCCTTAATCAAGTTAATGCTCAAAGAGCATCGTTAACTGAAAAATGTAATCAAAATTTTTGTTCCGTCTCCAGTGGTTACACAGGAGACTGAAAAATGAGAATTAGCAGACGAACCTACACGAATAACATTTAACACGAATGCATACAAAGCTCACTGACGAACACACAAAGTGTGTAAATGTAATGTAGTATGATTAACTATGTCAATAGAGAATGCATTCCATTAGATTCCCCTATGAAATGATCAAAGATCTTTGTTGAACCCAGAGATAAACAAAAGACCCACAATTTCAGCCACGAAAGAGTTCATTATGTTTACAAGATCACATGATACAACAATTCTACTGCTTACTTCGGAGGTTAGTTTTGCTGAGAAGTCCTGTCAATTTATGACGTTACCTCCCTTGCTAACCAGAAACTGGTTTATAGCATAACAGCATTAAAAAAAATTGCTTATAACTAATTACACATAATAGTTACACATGACTAGTTATAAGAGATGTCGGAAAGTTGAATGTATGAGCGAACTTTGCACATATATTTTGTATAAAAACACGACAACCAAAAGTGAAAGTCTTTTCCCCCAAACCTAGCCAAAAAACAAAATTCGTCGGGGTTTGTTTTTGTTTGTACGTTTGTTGGTTTTTTCTTTGTTTCTTTTTTGTTCCTCAGTTGGAGCTCCGATAATAACCAATGCTGAAAATTTTTGTATGTGATCGTTTTGGTTTATTAGCCCACTATTAAAGTAGCCACATGCCAACTTCGAGGATAAATAAGTTTTTAGAAAAAAAGACAACACAACAACAACAAAAACTGAGATCCAAATCCTCCAGAGTAAATTAACAGAATCACGTCGATTCTAAAAAGTAAATTTTCACATCGCTTTGTGCCTATACTAACTATATAAGAGGACAGTTGGAAAAAAAAGAAAAGGATGTGACGGCCTATAACACTGACAAGAATGTCAATGGTTAATAAAAGTCGCATGGTGTTTATGGGTAGGAGAGGGAGAGGGTCTTTATCTGTTGTTGCTGTCGGGTTTTTGTTGTTGTTTTTTTGTTTGTTGGTTTTTAATTACATCAAATGGCATATGAAAAAAAAAAGCTGGTCCCGGGATTGCCTTTGACATTGAGAAGTGACATAAGTCTAAGTTGGTGGCAAATCTGTGCACTGATCTTCCTCTAGCAGATCGATACAGATTTTGCAATATCACATCTTATTGGAAAAAAATATGAAAGATCACATTGCCTTTTTTTTTTTTTTTTTTGCTGCCTGTTATATAACATGACACCAGAGATTAGGTCTAGCAGACAACTGTGTTGCCGGAAGTGACGTTTACAACACAGCCAAACAGTACACCGAACTTCCGGAAAAAATCTAAACCAAAACGAAGAGATGGAAGACGAAGCTCCAGTGATATATGGCCTCGAATTTCAAGTCAGTCTGAAGTTTTACCCTCTGTTTAGTACTTGATCATTATCAAGATTTCCAGGCTGTCGCAGTGTTATCAGATATGGTTTGAAAATGGAGGATGATTTTTTTTAAAAGAAATGCAAAAGGCAGCTGTGCACACGAAACTTGTAAAATCAGTAACTAGTGTAAGCCTAAAAAATGTATCCTTGTATGTTTTACTGTAGTGCTTAAGATGTATTATTTGTGCACATTTGCGCATTTGATTTCAGTTCCAAGCCTTTTTCAGTTATGTCTAACTTTTGTCGTCCTGCACACTAGATTGTCTAGGTACTTTACATCGCAGCACTGACTTAATTAATGGTTGTGAAGAGGAAGGCAAACGCACTCACCACGCACACTTGTGCTTGCATACACTCGCACACACAGTGACACACACACAACACACACACACACACACACACACACACACACACACACACACACACACACACAGTCACACACACACACACATACACACACACACACACACACACACACACACTCACACTCACTCACTCACTCACTCACTCACACACACTGATACAGTGACAGTCAGTGACACACACACACACAGTGACACAGAGTCACACACACACACACACACACACACACACACCACACACACACACACACACACACACACACACACAGAGTCACACACAGAGTCACACACACACACACACACACACACACACACACACACACACACACACACACACACACACACACACAGTCCACACACACACACACACACACACACACACTGACACAGATGGAGAGAAAAGCATGCGAGAGTACTTATGTGTGCACTCAGTATGAGATCATTTGTTTTAGTTTTTATGAACTATGGTGCTATACATATAAAACTTTTAAAAGTCTACGATGTTTTGTCTAAATTTGCAGGCTCGATCTTTGACAGCACAAACAGCAGAGACAGACAGAATACGATTTCTTGTTGGAACACAGTCACTTCGTTCAGAAAACCAGGTACAGTACAGTTTTAACACCTAAGAAAACCCCAAATATAAAACAGTTACAGAGTCTTGATGATATTATTTTGAGATCAAAACCTTTAAACAAAAAGTCCAGATGTCTTTGGAATGATATTTTGCCCCCTGTTTGTAAAAGAACAGTCATTACATTGGATTTGGAGGCAAGGCAGTGTAACTTAAGTATCATATTACTTATTATTGATATTGCTACCTGATACTTTAGCCTGCGGTGACACATACTGATTTTATATAACTGTAAAAAAGAACATGCCTATTCTTACTCTTAGCTATTCTGATATTTAAAAGACATAACTGTTATTTATAGTGGTATGCACTCTCCCTTCAGGAGAAAAATCCTCTGAAGTTGGAGTATTGCAGCCTATAAGTTGCCTTAGTTGGTTGCAGCCTATTGCCTCCTATACTTGAAAACAGTAATACACAAGAACTTCTCATTTGGTGTACTTCCTTAGTAGTAAAAGTAGTCCCTATCTCACAGTGATTCCCAGGTGGGATGAATGAGTCAAGAGTGGATTATTCTGGGTGACCCCCAGGGTGTTAAGCGAGGGCACATACACAGGGTTCGCGATAACCGGTAATTGCCGGTATTTTACCGATTGTAAACAGGGAATACCGAAAATTTTCGAAGCAGCCAGTACCGCGTACCGATTCTGTTTGCCTGTGACCGATTAGATTTCCGTCTCCAAAAAAAAAAAGTCTGAAGTGACATTTTCTGACAGTCTGTCATGCGCCTGTACTGTGCTTACGCACCTACCCTTTTCCAACCCCTTCCGACGAACATCTTTGGCGCCAGCCTCATTATTAGCCTAGCACGCAGAACAGCAAGCTTTACTGTGAAAGAATAGAGCTTCGCGCTCTTCTCGGCATGACAGTGACTTCCATTCACAATGAGTAAATGGGGCCTAGATTGATTTATTCTTTATTCTTTTAATCTTTCATATCGAGAATAATGGAATAAGCACTCCTGTGCTTTTTTACATCCAGTCCCCGTGTGTATGCAGTTTTGTAAATGTCATCTGTTCCCACCAGCACACGATGGCCTACTCTAACGAAAAGCGAAAAGTGGAGGGTCTATGACTGACTTTGCCCGTTGCTTTGAGAGAGAAGAGTCAAAAACAAAATCTAAATTGAACGAAAGATCTAGATGAGCGCTAAACATAGAAACAAGAAAGAAGAATATAGGCCTAAGTCACACGAATGATGTGCAAAACAACAGACTGACACAGACAGTGGCACAGGCGCTAGAAAAAAAATCATATTTCCTGCGTGGTTTCGAGCCCAAGAAGCGAGTGGCAGCAGCACGGTAGTCAGTCTCTGAGAGATTTGCCTTCAATTTAGATTTTGTTTTGCTGCCGAACAACCCCCCCCCCCCCCCCCCTCCCCCACCCCCTCACTGAATAGTTTCATTTTGTTCACAATATGTACCGGATTTTATTTTCTGGGGACCGATTTTGGGGAAGTTGGTCAAGATATCTCTGAAATGGCAACTCGCAGTACCGGTTTTAAAAAATCCTAGCGCGAACCCTGATACAAGTATTGTTTATATCTTTAGTGAAATAAAATGTGCGTGTGTGTGTATATATATGTTGTGTGTGTGTGTGTGTGTGTGTGTGTGTGTGTGTGTGTGTGTGTGTGTGTGTGTGTGTGTGTGTGTGTATGCAACAAGTAATTTTTATATCTTTAGTGAAATAAAATGTGTGTGTGTGTATATGTTTGTGTGTGTGCATGTATTAATATATAAGTGATAATATATATATATATATATATGTTTGTGTGTGTGTGTGTGTGTGTGTGTGTGTGTGTGTGTGTGTGTGTGTGTGTGTATGTGTGTTTGGATATGTGCATTATATACACTTTATGTGTGTGTTTGTATTATATCATGTGTGAAATTATTTTTCAGGTTCACCACATTGATTTTGACGATGAAAACAACGTTATCAACAAGAACGTTTTCCTGCACAGAGAAGGGGAGGTATGGCACATCAGCTCTGCTACCTTTGACAGTTCCCTTCTGGCTACCTGCTACAACAAAAGTGAGCAGTATTTGTGTATGAATCCATTGCATATATATATATATATATATATATATATATATATATATATATATATATATATATATATATATATATATATATATATGTTTGCTTCCTTTTTTTTCCATGCTTGTCTGATTAAAGTAGGCAGTCATCAAGTTTGAATAATGACTGAGAGATGTTTTGTAAAGTGTAAGAAAAAAATAAAATAAAAGTTTTATTGAATACGAGAGTTAAACATGACCATATTATGACTATTCTTTTAATTTGTAGTACAACTTACAATGTACTTGTGAATTTTTCTCCTCTAACAATATAGATTTTAAGAATGACTAAAGAAATTCACTTTGTTTTTAACCACAAGTTACCTAAGCAGTCTAGGAGTATTGTTACAAGCTGATTAGGATTTCAGTCATTTTACTTTCATTCTTTTTTTTTAATATGAATTATATGTGAATGCTATGAATATATGATATCTATGACCATACAAGGTTTTTCAAACCAACCAGCTGTGTGTTGTGTTTTTGCATGTTTCCCAGCCTAAAATTCGGGAATGTTACCTAGAATATGCACTGCCTCACTCATCCCACTTGGGAATCACTTTGAGGCTGCAAGTACACATTGGATGAAAAGTTTGTGTGTATGACTTTTCAAGTACCTCATAGTGGATGTTTTTTGTCTTTCATAGAGAAGATTCCAGGTTTGTTAGGCTAAGAACTTACAAGTAGTGGTAGAAGACAATCACCCCATGATATTTTGAAAGCACAGCAACATTTCAATATTAGCCTTAACACTTAGCTTACATCATGTTCTGACTAAAGTTTTCAGCCTGAGCTATGACAGAAGTTTGACTGACAGTATTAAAAATGTGATCAGGCATTTCATGATATATACAACAATGTACAACATAAAACTGAATAAAAATGTTGTTTTTTTAAAAATGTGATCAGCCTCAGACACAAAGTCTGAGCTGAAGGCGGCGATATGGCGCATACCTGACGATGTGGATCCCAGCTCTCCAGCCGACGATCATTCCAGTTCCCACGCACCGCTCAACTTGATGTGCCACCTGGACAGTGCTGACCACGATGTCAAAGGGTGAGTGTCTTTCTTTTTCCTTTGTCTTTCTGATGAGACTATAAACCACGATGTCAAAGGGTCAGTGTCTTTCTTTGTCCTTTGTCTTTCTGATGAGACTATCAACCACGATGTCAAAGGGTCAGTGTCTTTCTTTGTCCTTTGTCTTTCTGATGAGACTGTAAACCGAGGCCCCGTGTGCGACTGCACGCAGAACATCTTGCACACACGTTAAATCCTGTTCCGCTTTTTGTAAGAGTAGGCCATCGTGTGCTGGTGGGAACATACGACACTTATGAAACTGTATATAGACAGGGACTGGATGTAAAAAAGCATATGTTTGCTTATTCCATTATCCTCGATATAAAAGAAAAAAAATAATGAAAAAGTAAAAAATAAATAAAAACAAATCATTATAGGTTGTGTGTTCTCCAGCTTAACACCTCAAGGTTTAACCACAAAATGCACTCTGCCCCTCACATCACCCCTAAGAGTCGCTGTGAGACTAGATGCATTCTTATATGTAAAGCATGGGAACATTCATATCTATAACTTTTTTTTAAAGTATGCAAGGGTCTACCGGTTAACTTCTGAATTCAGATGACAAGTAAAAAATGAAGTCAGTCTTTCTTTCTTTCTTTCTTTCTTTCAGTGTCAACAAAACTGTTTATATGTTGCTGTTTTTTATTCAATATAATTATGTAACAAAAAATGAATTAAAAAGTTTTGTGAAAAAAAAATGAAGTTAAAAAATTCTAAACAAAACTTGAAAAGTTTGATCAAACTGTATAGTGTGTGCTGTCTGCCCTTACAGAATGTTGCAGCATTGAAATCAGGGGTGTGTGGGTTTGTCATTTTTCACAGAATCCTGTGGCACCCAACAGGAGATGCTCAAACTGTGCTTGGTGTTTCTGAAGATCGTGTCGTCATCTGGGATCTGAATGTAGCTTCTTCAACTGCTACAGTGAGTATTTACCAGATCACTTAGTGAATAGAAATGGAATGTAGACTTATGCTCATTTTAGATTGAAATAGTTGTTTTATGTGTGTGTGGTGTGTGTGTGTGTGTGTGTGTGTGTGTGTGTGTGTGTGTGTGTGTGTGTTGTGTGTGTGTGTGTGTTAGTGGTTGTGTTGTGTGTTTGTGTGGTGTGTTATAGTTGTAAGATGTGTGTTATTGTGTGTGTATTGTGTGTGTGTGTGTGTGTGTGTGTGTTGTGTGTGTGTTGTGTGTGTGTTCATGTGTGTGTGTGTTGCGTGCGTGTGTTGTGTGTGTGTGTGTGTGTGTGTTGTAAGTGTGTTGTGTTGTGTGTGTGCGCGTGCGTGCGTGCGTGTGTGCGTGCGTGCGTCGTGTGTGCGTGCCTACGCGTGTGATGTGCGTGTGATGCTTGGTGTGTGTGTGTGTACCAACAACAAAAAAAGTGAAAACAACAGCCACAATGGAACAAATCTTTTCAGGGATTATATGATGTTTGATGTGGAGTTGGGTATGATTGCAGCAAACCGATGCCATAACATTAGAGAGCAAAGGTCAACCTCGTCTGACCTGCGGCCGATGGAACCCGCACCACAACTGCGCCCAGATTGCTACAGCCAATGAGGCCACCATCCGCGGCTGGGACCTCCGTTCCAAACAGTGAGTCATTGACAATGTTTCAGAGTAGTGGCGTTCATGCAGCATCTGAGATGTAACTACTTCTTCTTCATCATCGCAAAGCTCAGGCAGCAACTATTGTTGTCTGTTTTAGAAGTGAAAATGTGTTACACTGCTGTTATTAACACCTGACAAAGTCAGACTTAGAGCATCTGACTTTGGGGTGGGAGGGAATTGGTATCTGTCTAGTCTTTCTGGAGAAAAAGGGCAGGAGAATGGACCAGAATGAGCGAAAATAGGCAAGAAGGTGATGGGAGTGAAGGAACAGCAGAACAGATAGAGACTAGAGAAGAGGGAATTCCTCGCACAGAATTTAAAAGGTGGAATGGAATTCATACAGACAGGAATCCCCAAGAGGAAAGATGTAAATGAAAGTGGTGAATGGATTAGTCATGCCTGTTTTTCTTTAATGTAATGTTCACACCAATTGTATTTGTTTTACTATCAGGCATAACACATGCGCAACACACACACATGCATGCATGCACACACACACACACACACACACACACACACACACACACATTCATACATGCATGTTTTTATGCACGCATTTCGCACACACACGCGCACACACACACACACACCACACACACACACACACACACACACACACACACACACACACACACACACACACACACACTTACGCAATCAATTGAACTGTACAAGCTACCAGACGAATATACATAGATTCCTTGCTATTGGTCAGAAACAAGGTTTATCCATTGCAGTGTTTTCAAGAAAAAAGTATGTATCAAGACCTTCATGACAACAGCATCTATTTCACTGTACAAATACTCTCTTGCAGGCAAACATTCCAGATGGAGGGAGCACACGGTCAGCTTGTACGTGATCTAGACTTCAACCCAAACGCCAGTACTACTGGCCAGCTGTGGTGATGACTGTCGAGTGAAGTTTCTGGGACACTCGCAATTGCTCGGAGCCTCTGAAGATACTCTGCGATCACTCGCATTGGTAGGGTATAGGATTATTGTGTTGTTATTGTTGTCTTTGATTTTATTGTCTGTTCACTGTTAGTGATATTATATGAAAAAAAAAAAGGTGCGTGGAAGTTGAGGTGGTGGTTGGAGGTTCTACTGAAATGTTGTGCAGGGGAAAGAAATGGTTAGATGATTATTGTGTGTGTGAATAATGATGGGGATTAGTAGTGGTGTGCACCCAGTTTGGTTGCCTTTATTTATTTTGTATTTATTTATATATTCATTTATTTATTTTTACATCAAGGATAATGGAATAAGCACTCATGTGTGTTTTTTTTAACTTCCAGTCCGTGTGTATGCAGTTTTGTAAAATCTTGTCATCTGTTCCACTGGCACACAATGGCTATTTACGAAAGCAGAACAGGATTACATTAACAAGAGGTTCTGCCTGCGTTCGCACAGGAGGCCTCGGTTATGGTCTCATTCGAAGGACTTTTGGTGAGAGTGGAGTCAGCACTGATGGTAAACTCAGTGGGTTCATCTCCTCAGCGGATCGATACCCGGGTTGTCTAATTGGGACGCAATTTTCTGACCACTAGGTATCCCGTATTGTCGGGTACCTGTGTGTGTGTGTGTGTGTGTGTTGTGTGTGTGTGTGTGTGTGTGTGTGTGTGTGTGTGTGTGTGAAGTGAACGTGTTGTGTGTGTGTGTGTGTTGTTGTGTGTGTGTGTGTGTGTAAAAAGTGAATATGTGGTGTGTGTGTGTGTGTGAGAGGAGAGAGAAGAGGAAGAGAGAGAGAGAGAGAGAGATGAGATGAGAGAGTAGAGAGTGTGTGTGTGTAGTGTTGTTGTGTTGTGTGTGTGTATACAATGTATGTATGTATGTGCATGTGTGCGTGCATACATAATGTGTGTAGCATGTGTAAAGTGTGTGTGTGTTACGAGACATTATATAATATTATTTTCCCCATGGCTGCCCTGTCAGGGTGTGGACGGTGAGGTACAACCACTTCCACGATCAGCTGGTCCTGACTTCAAGCAGTGACAGTCGCGTGATCCTCAACAACGTGGTCACCTTGTCCTCGGAACCCTACGGCCACCTGGTGGAGAAGGATGACGACAGCGACTCTGACAGCCTGCAGGAAAGGTCACTATCATACAGGGGGGGGGGGGTTGGGGGGGGAGGGGGGGGGATGTGGCAGGGGTGGTGGTTATGGGTGGTGTGGGGGGGGTTGGGAAGGTTTGTATATTTCAAAATTAAGTTCAGTCTGTTGGTTTATTCGTATTTGTTTTGAATAGATTTTTTTTTCAGTTTCTTCTTATTCATTTTCATCCCCCCCCCCCCCCCCTCAAAAAAAAAATCAAATTTTAACTTTGTTAGTTTTTAACATTTTTTTTTTTATTGACAGTTTTTTTTTTAAAAATCGTTTTTGCTCATTTTTTACCTTCAAGGCCTACCCCTTTACTTGCAGATACTTGGGAATATTTTGTGTAAGGGTGGTTGAAAGAAGTGTGTGTGTGTGTGTGTGTAGTGTGTAGCATGTGTGTTTATGCTTGTCAGTTTCTGCCACTTTTCAGCTCCTCTCAGCTGACAATTATTCAATCCATCCCTGCCAAGCTGGGGCTAATTATGGCAGGAGCTGACCACACTTGGGACTAGGTAAAAAGGAAGGAGCGCGCTAGATTTAGCACCCTTGACTGAATTATGTTGGATTTGTTTACTGTGGAAAGGTATTGCTATCTTTGGTATCAGTTTTCTTTTCTTTTCTTATCTTTGGTATCAGTTTTTTATCTTCTCTGTTGTGGATCAGACCCCAGGAGCCCCCGACAGATGGCGTGATAGCGACCTACGAAGAGCATGAAGACAGCGTGTATGCAGTGGACTGGTCCACAGCCGATCCATGGGTGTTTGCTTCTCTCAGCTACGATGGGCGTCTGGTCATCAACCGAGTACCCAGAGCCGAGAAATACAAGATTTTATTATAAAAATCTGTGATACTGCTGCGCTAATATGGGATTGCTTGGAGTGTGGGTTTTTTTTTTGGTGATGTAATTATGGTGTGTTTTGTGTAGTTGTCATGGTCTAGAGATGAAAGTTTTCAGTCTTAATGTCCATTCCAAGGTATTTTGAAAAGAAAAGAGGGTGATTTGGTGTTGTTTTTCCAGTGTTATTGTTGGTGTGGAATTTTGAGGCTTCTTGCTCGAAGAGTAAATTGGTGTTGTGAGTGTGTGTGTGGGTGTGTGTACTTTTTTGTGTATAGTGTTTTCGTGTATTCTGTGTGTGTGTTCTGTGTGTGTGTGTGTGTGTGTGTGTGTGTGTCTGTGCAAGCATGCATGTATGTATGTGTATGAGAAAGAGAGAGAGAGAGAGAGAGAGAGAGAGAGAGAGAGAGAGAGAGAGAGAGAGAGAGAGAGAGAGAGGTTTATTTGGATGTGCATATATGTGTATGTATTTGCTGGGAGAGGGAGAGCATTGTAACTTCTAAAATTTTTCTGTGAAAATACTGGAAATGCTTCATTTTGAATTTATATAGCCAACATGGAATGTGTAAACCTGTTAGCTGTGTCTATTTTTTGTTGTTATTGTTTGAATCTGTTTGTTTACTTATTCTTGCAAATTTATTTTAGGCTATGGTTTGGGTGATCTGAGGTGTGTCTTTATCATCAATTCAAAGCTGTGCAATATCTAATTTTTATTGTTCAAGTTATTTGTTCATCACTGAATGTTAAATTCATAGTGTTCCTATATTTTTAGGTTGCAGGGGCAGGTGCAAGATGTAACAAGTAATCAGTGCTCTGGTATTATATTTGTTTTTGTAGTTTGGCCATTTTCTCAGAAATGAAAGGCATCTTATCCCCAAAAGTTGTGAAGCTGATAGAATCATAGTGGTAAAAGATTTGCAAAGACGAAGCTGGATTTATCTTTTACAAGAGTCCCAGTCTTTGCAGTTACAGAAAAAGTTATGTGTATTGTTATCATTATTATTGTTTTGATTTATCTTATTGTAAAGATTTATTTATTAAAATTTCATTGTCTTATTGCAAAAATAAAGGAACAAATATTTCATCTGTGGATACGAAAAGTAAATTATGAAAAATGCGCAGCGTCACATACTTTTCCTAGAGACAGCAACGCAAATGCTACTCAGAGAAGTCTGCCGTGACCATCATAGTTAAAATTACTAAAATTATTGCCATTTTGCCATATATTTTCTGCCCTTTCTCAACTCTCAACAGGTAGTGTGGTCATGGTTGCTCAGTCCCAATAAGCAGTGAGTAATGTGTAGCTTGTACAAGGCTCTTGGAAGGGACCAAACACAAACACTAACTGAAAAACAGCTATCATCTTCACAGTAATATAATTGTATTTGTATTGCAGTGAAAAAAACAGCTTGGTCTCCGGTTAATTTTCTACTGTTACTTTGTATCGTAAAATTTGAGGATTGGAAAGAACAACAAATTAATGAGTTTTATTGGTTGTATATATGACTAGTGATACAATTTTGTTTCATTGTAGTATTTTACAACATCAAGTGGGAGAAACTGTTTTGCTACATTATCAAACATTGTTTTTCTTTATGGTAATTTTTTGTGTTTTTTTTTTTTTTTTTTCTTTTACTGAAATAAATTGTTGCTTGTTGAAAGATATCAAGATGATGTCCGTGCTTTTGATTTTACACATGTAAATTTGTATGATTACAGTGATCATTGCATGACCAAAATTCAATGAAATAAATGAAGTTTTGATGAATCAGTATATATACAGTGTGTGTGTGTGTGTGTGTGTGTGTGGTGTGTGTGTGTGTGTGTGAGTGCTTGAGTGTGTGTGTAATTTTGCCTTGAGCCATCAGATAACGTTTAAAAGATATTCTTAAATTCTTTTTGGCAATAATAAGGCTTTGTCATGAAGCCAGACTTGGCAAGATACCCACACTATAGTAACAGCCTTTATCTCCTTCCTCCAAACAACAGTTCCCCCTATGAATCTGAATACTGAAGGCTTTGCTATGAACTCACCACAGGCATGGCAAAAATAAACCCCAAAACTGAGGTCACCTTGAAAGTAGGATGGGTAGGATAATGCCACAGAGATCTACCTTGATCTGAAACTATGCATCTCTCCCATATTGTCTGCTTGGTCACAGCACCTTGTGTTTTCCCCATTGTTTACCACAAACCATTTTGAAGTTGTAGCAGTCGACAATGATGCTCATTATTTGAATATTTTGCCTTTTGTCATCTCTGTCTCACTCATGGTCCCTGAGGATTATCACAGGACTGTAAAAGGTTTTTGCATACAGGATGAACAGTTTCCAGGAGTGGCTGTTTTCAAGTACTGCACCTAAGCAGTATTTCAGTTTCAGAGGATTTTTTTTTTCTTTTAATGGATAGTAACTAAAGTTATGCTTAGAACTTGCCACGTAGGCAATCTTAACATTGTGTTTTCAAAGCATAAAGCATTTTAATGTATGCCTTGGCACTTTCTTCCTTCCAAAACTAATGTTTTGACCTGAGCAAAACATGCTAAAATAAGCAAAATAAGACAGACTTAGAAATTTAAAAGAACTGTTTAAATTTGATCTTTAAGACTATTATTTGAAAAAAATCTTTTGGATGTAAAATAGCATGAAGAAAATAGGATAGGCCTAAGTGTAGTTTTAAGTCTATAGCAAATAAAAGAAGAAAAAACGAGCATCCACATATGCAAATATGTCGCATGTTGTAAGAAAGACTGGGATTCTGGGGATTCACATACAAACATAATGCATACAGACAGTCTTGCACACAAACACACCAGGCGCGCGCGCGCGCGCGCACACACACACACACACATGCAGCCACACATTCATACTTAGGTCAATGCATAATTGTGTATTTGGAGAGGGGGGGAGCGGCTTTGCACGCATATTCATTTGCTCCCCATTCCATGGTTTAAATTCACTCACACAACCGCGTTTCAAACCATTTGTGACACTGAAATAGAAATATATATTTAGACTAATCTACATAGGCTACTCCTCGGGTTGTTGTGAGATACCCCTACATTTCCTCAACAAGCCAGACTAACTACTACTGTTATGTAAGCAGATAAAACAATATCTGATTTCAATTTTTCGTTTCCATTGTTTTCTTGGCGAAAGAAGATTTGTTGTTGTTGTTTGGCTAAAGGCTTGTTCTTTTTTTTTTGTTTTTCTTTCTGAAGAACGCTCGAATTTTATCGCGAGATGTTACTAAATATAGATCTAGAACCCACTCAACTTGTTTGGTTGCGGAAGCAAAACCCAAGGGCCATTTCAACATTTTTAAGTCCTACATCTTGGCGTCGGTAGCCTACAGATTGTACAGTGTACCCCACAGCGACACGTAAACCACACACGCCCCAGCAGTTTTGTGGTAGGCACCTACAACGATCCTGTTACATATCGTGAAGGAATTTTCAAAACCTGTGTAGACCTACACATCCTAAACAGAAAGTGCAGAAGGCATTATTATCGTCCTCCCGTCACGTCAGCTTGTGAAACTCGAAAGGTAAGTAAATGATGGGGTTAATAATCTACACTAGGCCTATTGCAGATGGTTGTTTTAAGACAAGTTGTTGGAGAGAGTAACAACAGTCGTCGTCGTGACCAAGTTTCGGGAGATAATCTCGGATGTGTGTGTCATGATGGTGTGTGTGTGTGTGTGTGTGTGTGTGACTGTGTGGGTGTGTGGTGTGTGTACATCCGGGAACACGCACAAATAACAGTGGTAATAGTGTGCTTACACAGTTTCAGTTCACAGACACACACACACACACACACACACACACACACACACACACACACAACACACACACACACCACACACTCCCCAAAAGTCCTTCGGATGAGACTATAAACCGAGGCCCCGTGTGCGAACGCACCCAGAACATCTTGCGCACACGTTAAATCCTGTTCCGCTTTTCGTAAGAGTAGGCCATCGTGTGCCGGTGGGAACAGATGACAATATTTACAAAAACTGCATACACACGGGGACCGGATGAAAAAAAGCACATGATTGCTTATTCTGTTATCCTCCATATAAAAAACAAAAACAAAAAAAAAAAAAACACACACACACACACACACACGTACACACACGTACACACACACGAACACGTACACACACATACACACACATGCACATGTACACACACACATGCACACGTACACACACCACACACACACACACACACACACACACACACACCACACACACACACACACACACACAGCATTCAGCATGCATGCACACACTCCCCCGCCCCCCCCCCCCCCCACCACACACACACACACACACACACACACACACACACACACACACACACACACACAACACAAGTGAAATGTTTGTTGTTGTTTTATTTGTTTCTTTGTTTGTTTTTTCCCCTTTTCTTTCTATGTTGGTTTTATTGTTTTGCTAGGGATTTTCTGCTTTGATTTTTGTTGGTTTTTTGTGTTGCTTTATTTTGTTTTTTGCAGTTGTTTTGGTTTTTTCTTTTCTTTTCTTTAGATAGATGGCTTGATGGAAAAAAGCAAATCGATGCTTACTCAATGTACCATCTGGAAATAAAAATTTGATTGATTGATTGATTGATTGACACACACACACACATCACAGTGATACACCCACACACATTTTTACTACCCCATCTCTCTCTCTCTTCCCCTTCTAAAATCCCCTCTTCTCACACTAGGCCTATTGTCTACAGATCTGTATGTGTACACTATGCACAACTGAAACAAGACACAGCAACTTCAAGAGAAAAATCAGGCATACAAATTTTATGGGATGAAAGCTTTAAAAAAACCCCTCTATGCTCAGCCTGCCTGTCTTTGCTGTGACCAGTGGGGTTTTATTTTTCAGTTTTACTAGTGTCATAGAGGTCGTAGCACAGTAGAGGTAATGTTTATGGCAAAATTTTGCATTTCTGATCCTATTATATACTAGGCCTATACTCACTGGCTATAGTTTGTTGTACAGCATGTGGATCGGTAGACATAAGTGAACACATCACATGTGATGTAGATATGTGTAAAAATAAAACGATTGCAGGCTTTGTTCCCAGCCGAAGCTGGCCTCCTCCCCCCTCCCCTCTCCCCAGTTTTCTATCTAGACTATGACGTTATGAGTGATGGTCTTGGTGTGGTTGTTGTTTTTGTTGTTGTTGTGTGCTTCCCAGCTTAAATTGCTTGGTCAGTGTCACCCAGAATATTCATGATCACCTTTACTCAGTCACTATTTATAAATGAAGTGTAATATTATGATTTATAGAAGTCACTGTGCCACCATGAACACTAGATGAGAGGTTTTAAAATAATTTTTAATAAATGTGTATGGCTGTTGTTGTTGGTTTTTTTTTTTTTTGGGGGGGGGCAGTTGTTTTAAATATGAAAATCACAATGTATGCAGCCAGGCGAGGATTTTGGTCTCCTTTTATGGAGAGTGCAGGTTGCTAAGCCAAGAGCATGTCACGGATGATGGATGAACCCATGAAGACAGTCTCAACATAACATTGCAAAGCATATCCACATTTTTGGTGTAAGCCTTTCTGCTTTTCATGTATTTTACATGTATTGTACATCAAGTCAAGTCAAAATAAACTACTGACAATTTATATCTTGACTTGGTCTGGGTGTCAATTTTGGGGGATGAAATGATAGTACTTGTAATAGCCACAGCAACAAAAGAGTTACAAGTCCCAGGCAAAATTTGCTCTATATTATATAAGCCACACAACAACAAAAAATTCACTGATAAGTCATATATGATACACTTTGAGACAGGAAATGAACCCACAATGATAAAATTTTTGAAACACTCTTCAGAAGCAAGTCAAGTCTAACAGAAAAATCTGCTGGGGTTTTAAACAAAGGATATTGTTTTTGTCCTTGTTCCATCATACATACTTTACTATAATTTGTAAAAAAAAAAAAAAAAGGAAAACATTTTAACAGAGTGTACATGTAAACATTGTATAATTTATCTTGTAAACTT
>CM060322.1:44922896-44940396 GCA_030674155.1 Stramonita haemastoma | reverse complement strand
TACTCCGCAAGAATCTCACCACTGGTGAACCTGGGAGCTCTTGCGAAGTAAAGAAAACGACAGAAGGGTTAACCCGTACAGCACTGAACATCTGCTAACAATTACTTCCCCTATCCTGAATTTCTGCCCCAGCGCTCTCCCCTTTAGTCCAGTCAGCCGATTTCCCAGGCGATAACGGTACCAGAGGAGGGTTTGTTTATAGTGATCCATCATGCGGCTAACTGGCATCCACAGACTCTGGAAATTAGTTTTGATATGGCAAACACTACTTCTCCTTTCCCACAAGAATGTGTATAGAGCTGTTGTGTTGTGTGTGTGTGTGTGTGGTGTGTGTAAAATTTACCCCAGGTACCCGTTTTGCACTCTTCTGCACCTCAGAAACCCAGGAATTGAAGGAAAATTTGGTTGCGCTGGTTTTCCTCCTTACAGGACTGAAGGTAGCAGAAAGCTGAGCCGGAAAACAGGCTTGCCGTATTGAAAGGGTTAATGTATTATATGGATCTTCTGTGTGTAGATCACAGGACATCTGCAGAGAGAGGCGGAAACCACGCTGATTTTCAAGTACGGCTCCAAGTATCACAAAGATGTCACTGAACGCTGGGACCAGATTCAAAAAGAAGTATGTGTGTTGGCTTTTGTTGTTATTATTGTTGTTGGTGGTGGTGGTGGTGGTGGTGGGTGGTTGGTTGGTGGTGGTGGTGTGTGTGTGTGTGTGTGTGTGTGTTGTGTGTGTGTGTGTGTGTGTGTGTGTGTGTTATGTATGTGTAGGGGGGGGGGTGGCTATGTGTGTGTGTGTGTGTGTGTGTGTTTACGTATGAGAGAGACAGGGAGAGAAAGAGTAAATGTGTGCGTGCATGCACGCGTGCGTATGTGCGTGCGTGCGTGTGTGCGTGTGTGTGTGCGCGTGTGTGCATATCACATAATGAAGCTAAAGGTGTAGAATCACTACTGCCTTGTGCATAATCTGCACAGCCAAGTGCTGTATTTTAACAATGGATTGGTTTAAACAGAATTTTATTTAAAGAAAATAAACATATATATACACTCACTTATGATAGAACAGCAATGAGATAAAAGCTGAATAAAGTGCTGAACAACAATGACAAGTTCACATCTGAATTTGGAAGCTGGTAGGCATCAATTTGTTCAAACTGTAAAATAATAATGTGGATTGTTTTTATAACATAACATTAGTTTGATAACATAACATAATATTTGATAACATATTAGTTTAAATCATCCCTTCAAAAGTCACTGTACAGATATTTTGTAATTGAAAGGTAGGAATGAAATGTAGAAAGACATATATGTATAAAAAATATAAAGGGTGACGCTGCTCTTGTAGCTATGCACTCTAGTTGGAGAGAGCAGTCCCAGTTTCATACAGATAAATCTGCTGTGACTCAAAGTGGTGTCATCATTATCATGGCTTGGCTTCGCGAACGAAGATTAAGGGCACTGTCCACGTCTGGTGCAGGCTTGCTGGTGGCTGTTCAGTCCAATGCGTGACAAACAAACCCGGCCGCAACGGCTGCAGGGGAAAGTCGATTCTGGGGTTGATGTAGAGGGGACGCGGTTCTTCCTCCTCATTCGCCTCTCCTCAAGGGCCGCTCTGCGATTGTCCTCAAAGGAGGAGACCGACTGATGCACAGTGTGTCGCCAGGCCTGCCGGTCAGCAGCAAGGACTGACCACTGGTTATGGTCTATGAGGCAGGCTGACAGAGATTTCTTCAGAGAGTCTTTAAATCTCTTCTTTGGTTCGCCTCTGCAGCGGTGTCCGGTGGAAAGTTCACCGTAGAGAACCATCTTCGGTAGGCGATGGTCCTCCATTCTAGAGACATGCCCTGCCCAGCGTAGCTGCGTTTTCAGCAACATGGCCTCAATGCTGGTGATCCCTGCTTGCTCCAGCACCTCAGCATTCGTGGTGAAGTCGCTCCAGTGGATGTCGAGGATGGAGCGGAGACAGCGTTGGTGGAAGCGTTCCAGAATTCGCAGGTGGTGTCTGTATGTGACCCATGACTCAGAGCCGTACAGGAGGGTGGTCAGTACCACGGCTCTGTAGACACTGATCTTGATGTCTTTCTTCAGGTGTTTGTTTTTCCAGACACGGTGGTAGAATCTGCCAAAAGCACTGTTTGCCTTTGCCAGTCTGTTGTCTACATCTTTATCAATCTTTGCGTCAGAGGAGATTGTGCATCCCAGGTAGGTAAACTGCTGGACTGTCTTCAGTTCTGTCTCACCAATTGTAATGTGAGGTGGGTGGTACGCTACCTGAGGTGCGGGCTGGTAGAGAACCTCTGTCTTCTTCAGGCTGACTTCGAGTCCGAAGAGCTGGGCTGCCTCTGCAAAACAGGATGTTACATGCTGCAGGGCGGTTTCTGTGTGGGCTACAAGGGCAGCATCATCAGCAAAAAGTAGCTCTCAAATTTGTTGCTCCAGGGTTTTGGTGTGGGCCTGAAGACGCCGCAGGTTGAATAGGCTGCCATCTGTGCGGTAGCGTATGAAAACTCCGTCTTCGTCATCAAGATCTTCTGTGGCCCGCTGAAGCATCATGCTGAAGAAGATAGTGAAGAGGGTTGGTGCAAGAATGCAGCCCTGCTTCACCCCGTTTGTGATTGGGAAAGGCTCTGAGAGGTCGTTGCTGTTTCTGACCTGGCCACGCTGGTCTTCATGTAGCTGGATCACAATACAATCAAAACACACTACCACCACCACTGCCACCACCAAAAAATGAGAACAACCATCGATCCACAGCGCACAAATCCAACATCAAGAGTTCTAAATTTAGCACGCCCTTTCCTTTCACCTAGTCCCAAGTGTGGTCAGTTCCTGCTACAATTAGCACCAGCTGGCCCCACCTAAGCTGGGATGGGATGAGATGGATTAATTAGCAGCTGAGAGGAGCTGAAAGTGGGGGACACTGACAGCTGTGGATCACAAAAAAGCACCAACAAAAAACCACACCTAGATGTGCAGTAAAAAGGTAAAAAGGTAAAGGTGTCCCATAACCTGTGTGGTCGTAGGGGAGTGAGGCATCAGAGACCTCAGCTTCTCTAGGGCCAGCATATTGAGGGAAGCACCCATCTCCTCTCCCATGCTGCTCTACCTTCCCTGACCCTAAAGAGGGCAGGTACCCATTTACAGCTGGGTGAGCTGTACTGAAGCCAAGGCGCGCAAACGGTCGCCCATCCAACTGGTAACTATGCTCGATGCTGCTTAACTTGACTTGATTTTGCTTGAGTGAGTCAATGACTAGCTGATGACATATTGCTGATTTCTGGGTGCTTTTATTGTGATGGTTGCGTTCTGATATTTGGCTACTGTGTTGTGGGACTTTTTTTTATGTTTACCTGTTTAATGTATGGCTTGTACCCCGCTTGAATTTCTCTGTCTGTGAGATAATAAAAGTGTTTTTGAAGTTTGAAAGCCAGCGCTCTGACCACTGAGCTATCCGCCCCCTAATAGTGACGTCCAGTTAAAAGTTAAAGTCTGTCCTGAGCCTAAGGCTCATCAGGCCGGTGCTTTATCCCGGTTTCTGTGGCGTTAAGCGACTGAGAGTCATAGACTCCCCCCTGGATAGGACGTCAGTCTATCGCAGGGTTAACCCCCAACACAAGGTTGGTACCCCTTTTACACCTGGGTGGGGTGAGAAAAATAGCCGTAAAGTGCCTTTTCCAAGGGCACAACGCCATAGCCGAAAGCTGGGATCGAACCTGCAACCTTTAGATTACGAGTCCAATGCCCTAACCACTAGACTACAGCGGCGGCTCTAGTGACGTCCAGTACCTCACTGTTTTCTCACTGCTGTGTGCTTCATTCAGCTGAAGTGCTGTGGGATGACTGGGGGGCTGAACTCCAACTCGTCGTGGGCCATCTACAAGCTGAGGACAGAATGGTTTCACACTCAGACCAATGGCACCGGTGAGTTCTGTATGAGGAGCAGCTGAGTCGTTGGTTGTTTTGCTTTAGTAGTAGTAGTAGTAGTAGTAGTAGTAGTAGTAGTAGTAGTAGTATAGTAGTTGGTGTTAGTGTTGCTGCTGCTGCTGCTGCTGCTGCTGCTGTTGTTGTTGTTGTTGTTGTTGTTGTTGTTGTTGTTGCACAGTGCACAAATCCAACATCACTCAGTCAAGACTGCTAAATTTAGCACTCCCTTTCCTTTTACCTAGTCCAAATGTGGTCAGTTCCTGCTATAATTAGCACCAGCTGGCCCCATCTGGGCTGGGATGGGATGGGATGGATTAATAAGCAGCTGAGAGGAGCTGAAAGTGGGGGAAACTGACAGCTGTGGTTGTTGTTGTTGGCGGTGGTGGTGGTGGTGGGGGGGGAGGTGTTGTTGTTGGGGTTACTGTTGCTGCTGCTGCTGCTGTTGTGTGTTCCCTAGCTTAACACTCTAGGGGGTGGGGTGGGGTAGGGTAGGGTAGGGTATGTCACCCAGAATATACACTCGTGACTCACTCATCCCACCTGGAAATCATTCTGAGATTTGAAAGTGCACACTGGATGAGAAATTTGCGTGTATGGCTCATTTCAAGTATACAGCTAAGCTTGCAAATCCAGCATAACTCAGTCAAGGGTTCAGGGCCCAGGGCTAAAATTAGCCCCTTCCTTTTTACCAAGTCTTAAGGGTGGTCAGTTTCTGCTATAATTAGCAGCCGCTGGGATGGAATGGATAGCAGCTGAGAGCAGAGGGAACTGACAGCTGTGAGTACTCTGTCATGGAAGCAGCCAAATTCTTACCTCAGTGGGTGTTTGTTTTTTTCCTTCTTGTAAGGAGAATGCAGATATTGTGTTGTATTGTATTGTATTGTATTGTATTGTATTGTTTGGTATTGCTAAGAGCACGTCATGGCTCTGAAGAGAGTCTCTACAGAGCATTTTACAACATGGGCAGCATTTTGATTCAGACCTCAGCAGTTAGTTTTCATCAGTAACTGATAAAAGTGAAGGCCTGGGTGATAGGGCTGGTTTTAATCTTTGTGGTTTTAAGTAGGCATGTGTCAGCTTAGTTTTCATCTGAAACTTCAAAAGGAAGGTGGCAGGATGGTCAATATATATATATATATGCAAAAATCTCACCTTTGGTAAACCTTGGGAGTTCCAGCTCTAGGAGCAAAAAAAGCCAATAACTAAAAAGCAAAGAAACAAACAAAAATTTGGATTTGGATTTTGTAGATCTGCATGCATCATGAAGTCTTCAGACTCTCTCTCACCATGCATCAGCCTTATTCCATTATGGCACAGCAGGACTTGCGAGGGGGTCAGATTCAGTGACCAAAAATGAAGTCATTGGCAGAATAACAATTTAAAAAACCAAACCCAAATGAATGAGTAAAATTGTAAAGGAAAAGGATCTGCCATTGACTTAAACTCCAAACATGCACAAATTGAAGAAAATAAAATTTTCATGGCACCCCCCCAAAAAAACCCACAAACAAACAACAAAAGCATAAAAGAGACAAACAAAAACTTGCATACATTTTTTAAAGTCTTTGCTAAAATGCACAACGTTGAAATATTAAAAATTAATCTCCCCCCCCCTACTCCAAAAAGAGAGAGAGAGACACACACACACACAGACAGACAGACATACAGACAGACACACAGACACACAGACAGACACACAGACACACAGACAGAATAAGTATGTTTGTTTTATTCTTTTATGTTTACTTTCTTGAATGAAACAAAAAATGCTGAACTTCCCCCCCCCCCCCCCCCCCAATCTCCCAGGAAAACAGTATGTGCCCTATTCATGCTGCAAGCCAGAGGCTAACTTGGAAGAGTGTGTGGGAAAGCTGAATGGCAACAACCGGCCGCCCAAAGCAGGTCCTCCTGTAATGAGCTTCATGGACAAAAACGACTATTTGTATACTGAGGTCAGTCTGATTAACTCTTGTGTGTGTGTGTGTGTGTGTGTTGTGTGTGTGTGTGTGTGTGTTGTGTGTGTGTGTGTGTGTTGTGTGTGTGTGTGTGTGTGTGTGTGTGTGTGTGTGTGTGTGTGTTTGTGTGTGTGTGTGTGTGTGTGTGTGTGTGTGTGTGTGTGTGTGTGTGTGGTGTGTGTGTGTGTGTGTGTTTGATTTTACGTCTGTTCATTTAAAGTGATATTAGACAACATTAGATGTGTGTGTGTGTTACTCTGTGTGTGTGTGTGTGTGGTGTGTGTGTGTGTGTGTGTTGATTTTACGTCTGTTCATTTAAAGTGATATTAGACAACATCAGATGTGGTGTGTGTGTGTGTGTGTGTGTGTGTGTGTGTGTGTGTGTGTGTGTGTGTGTGTGTGTGTGTGTTTGTGTGTGTGTGTGTGTGTGTGTGTGTGGTGTGTGTGTGTGTGTGTGTGTGTGTTGTTGTGTGTGTGTGTTGATTTACGTTGTTCATTTAAAGTGATTGTGACACATTAGATGTGTGTGTGTGTGTGTGTGTGTGTGTGTGTGTGTGTGTGTGTGTGTGTGTGTGTGTGTGTGTGTGTGTTGTGAGTGTGTTGTGTGTGTTATTTATTTATTTATTTTTATTTTTATTTATTTTATTTTTGAAATTTATTCTTTTATATCGAGGATAACAGAATAAGCAATCATGTGCTTTTTTTCATCCGGTCCCCATGTGCATGCAGTTTTGTAAATATTGTCATCTGTTCCCACCGGCACACGATGGCCTACACGATGTGGGTGTGTGTATGTATCTTCAGTTTAACGTCTATTCACATTTCGTGATTTTAGACAAGTAGTGTGTGTGTGTGTGTGTGTGTGTGTGTGTGTGTGTGTGTGTGTGTGTGTGTGTGTGTGTGTGTGTGTGTGTGTGTTTCTGGTTTTGTTTTTGTTTGTTTTGGGTTTTTTTTTTGCTGCTTCATCTCCTGTGATGTTCTTGTCCTGCTTGTTCCCAAGTCACTCACGTCAGTCTCCCTGCTACCCCCCAGCCATATCTACATATACATACCCAGACGTGTCATGTTGCTTCCTCGGGGTCAAGAAGTCCACAGGGAGCTTACCATTGATGCCCATCATATAGGTAGCCGCAGTCCGACTGTGGGGATTATGTCCAAACATGACACGCATACCAAACTCCATACTGCCTTTGTGAGAAGAGGTCATTGCATGCCAGTAGATACGGATGACAAAATTAAACAAAAGGTTTGTGTGTCTTGTTTGGACATAATCTCCATAGTTGGAATGAGGTGAGCTTTATGTTGGGCAATGAGTTGTATTTGCAAAATCTCATGATTGGTAAACCTGGGAGCTCTAGTTGAGAAATGGAAACAAACAATAGCAACAACAACAAAAAAAAGCCTGGTGTCATTGGGGGGCCTGAGAGATACAGACACCTGCAGTGTTGATCAGGTAATTTGAGTAACACTCGCATCTGTAGTGTGGATGAAGCATGACTGCGTTGTCCCAGTCTTCCCACTGAGCCCATATTCACTCTGGATAGGAGTCGGCCAGAGTCCCCCCAAACTTCCTAAGACTCCTATAGGATTTGAACCCACAATCTTCCATCTTATGATCCCAGGGGCTAACTGCTGTACCATGGTCATGGCTGGTCTTATGAAGGTTTTCGTTACTCTAGAGAGTGCAGGTGGCTTCTTATTTGGTTCTTATTTCAGGTGGGCTGAACGACTGAGGTGAGAAAAAGAAATGGTGTTAAGCTTTTCACACAGTGTGTTACGTTTGTTTGCTACACAGGGAGTTTTGTTTGTTTATTTATTTGTTGATCTCTTTAATTATGCATTGATTTTTTTTCGAAAGGGCTGCTATAATAAACATGGATGATCTTCACAGTTGTGTTAGGCTTGTTGAATATTCAGGGAAATGTTAATTTTTGTTAATTCAGTGGTTGATCTCTTTATGCATTTGATGTTTGTTTTATTTTTTTAAAAAAAGGGATGCTACGATAAACTGGACGATCTTCTGGAAACGAACGCTCTTATCATCGGGGGCATTGCCCTGGCCGCTCTCTTTGTTATGGTGAGTTTGTTGTTGCTGTTTTTGTTATGTATGTGATTGTTGTTGCTGTTTTGTAGTGAGTTTTTCTGTTTTTTTATGTATGGTGAGTTTGTTGTTTTTGTGGTGATTTGTTGCTGTTTTTTTTGTGAGTTTGTTGTTGCTGTTTTGTTGTAGGTGAGTTTTGTTGCTGATTTTTTGTTATGGTAGTGGTGAGTTTGTTGCTTTTTGTAATGGTGAGTTTGTTGCTGTTGCTGTTTTTGTTTATGGTGAGTTTGTTGTTGCTGTTTTTGTATGGGTGAGTTTGTTGTTGCTGTTTTTGTTATGGTGAGTTTGTTGTGCTGTTTTTGTTATGGTGAGTTTGTTGCTGCTGTTTTGTTATGTATGGTGAGTTTGTTGTTGCTGTTTTTGTCATGGTGAGTTTGTTGTTGCTGTTTTTGTCATGGTGAGTTTGTTGCTGTTTTTGTTATGGTGAGTTTGTTGCTCTGTTTGTAATGGTGAGTTTGCTGTTGCTGTTTTTGTCATGGTGAGTTTGTTGCGCTTTTTGTTATGGTGAGTTTGTGTTCTGTTTTTGTTATGGTGAGTTTGTTGTCTGTTTTTGTATGGTGAGTTTGTTGCTGTTTTTGTCATGGTGAGTTTGTTGCTGTGTTTTGTCATGTGAGTTTGTTGCTGTTTTTGTCATGGTGAGTTTGTTGCTGTTTTTGATGGTAGTTTGTTGCTGTTTTTGACATGGTGATTTGTTGTATTTGTATGTGAGTTTGTTTGCTGTTTTTTTCATGGTGAGTTTGTTGCTGTTTTTGTTATGTAGTTTGTTGCTGTTTTTATATGGTGAATTTGTTTGTTTTTGTTATGGTGAGTTTGTTGCTGTTTTTATAGATGATTTGTGCTGTTTTTTGCTGTTTTTCTTTATGGCAAGTCTGTTGCTGTTTTTGTTATGCAAGTTTTTTGCTGTTTTTTTATGGCAATTTGTGTGTTTTTATTTCTTTGTTGCTGTTTTATTAGGGGATTTGGTTGCTGTGATTTGTGTTTTGTTATGGTGTTTGTTGCTGTTTTTGTGATGGCAAGTTTGTTGCTGTTTTTGTGATGGCAAGTTTGTTGCTGTCTTTGTGATGGCGAGTTTGTTGCTGTTTTTGTGATGGCGAGTTTGTTGCTGTCTTTGTGATGGCAAGTTTGTTGCTGTCTTTGTGATGGCGAGTTTGTTGCTGTTTTTGTGATGGCGAGTTTGTCGATGTTGACTTATTATGTGGCGGAGCTTCACATTTTTGAAAACGTGGGGTTTCATTTTTCCATCTAGAGCTCCAAGGTTCACCAATGGTGAGATTCTGCCTATGCCTATTGTTTTTGCACACAGCATGAAGGGTAGCCATATTTTGACTTTGGGGATGAAACTTGTGTTTAAAAAAAAAAAAAAGTCAGTATGAAAGTATTAAGTTGTGAAAAACTTGATATTCAGACTTTTTTTTTTCTGAATGGTAGGACAGTCAGTCGCCTTGACCAAGATGGTCAATGGGGAAGGAGAGGTGGGTGAGTGAGTGAGTGGGGGGGGGTAGGGGGTGACACAAGGGACAGTTTTCTCCTGGCTGGTGTTTTTGTAGTAGCCTTGAACATACAAGGCTGGAAAGCTGGGTAGGACAGAAAGCATTGAATTTCAAGAAAACTTTGCACAAATGGTTTTATGTTTAATAATCATTTTTGTTTGTATGTGTGTGTGTGCAGCTAGTGGGTGTCATCTTCTCCATCTGCCTGTGTGCGCAAATCGGAAAGCAGGGGTACATCGTGTAAAGAGTCTACACCCCTGCCCCCTCCCCCCCCCCCCCCCCCCTGCCCTCCCAGCTTTGGCCCGTTAAGGAAAAATGCTGCAGCTATATCATATTATTCCTTGTTATATAAAGAGATCGTTTTTCTTACCACCACGCTGAGATTATTGCTACACGCATATATGTGTGCAATTTTTGACTGACAGTTATGTATAGTGCAAGTCTTCAGTAGCCTGGGAAAAGATAATCATGATAAGACATTATTCTTGAGGAAACAGTAGTGGAGGAAAACAGTTGAGGGTAACCACTTATAACTTCTTATTCATTTTGAAAATGATTTATCAAAGATTCTATTAACCCCCCCAAAAAAAAAACAACAACAACAAAAAAACCTCCTGCTAATCAAATCTTTTTAAAGGAGCATTTTAGGCATTGAGTAAGAACCAAATCAAGGAGAAAATAAAACGAGTAAAGGAAAGCTTATGACAGCTTTAAACATGAAATAAATAAAAATCAGAGGAAAAAATAATAACAGAAAAATACTTTTGTGTAGAAGAATGCCATTCTTTGCCAGCTTGTTTTATGGAAAGATTTTTTACTGTTGTGTTTGTTGATTGATGACAACACCTCTTCTGGAGATTGTGTTACCATGCAGAAGGGGATATTGTGAAATAGCACTCCTGAGTTAGATGGTAAAAGAAAACAAAATTTGGATAGTGTTAAAAGGTGGTAATATTGATCACAAAATACTGCAGGAGGTACTTTTTCTGTGAGTGATATGTGCTGAGTTAGGTCACCGTTTACACTGTATTTATAAGATGGAGCAAAGTGCAGAAAAGAAAACAATAAATCGTATGTGAAATAGATGCATCTACTAGCCACTCATAAAACCGTAGAACTTACATTAGGGTGAAAATTACCACTCATTCCAATGGTTTAAGACACAAAACACAAACATTTAAAAACAAATCTTCATCATACAATAAGATATCCAAAAAAAATCTTGAAATGAGGTAAAACACAGCAAAATGATGAAGGATAAAAAAAAAAAAAGTCACTCTGCATAGAAAAAGCCATGATGTTGCTTGGACTCATGAAAGCAGGTGACAACATTGCAGCTTATGTGTGGCTGTATTTTTTTGGTCGTTGTGGATGTTGTGTTTATAATTCTGACCACAAGGACTATGAAGGGAGCATGATACATCATGTTATAGTGATTAAGAAAAGACATGACCCCCCCCAAAATTGGGGGAAAATGTAACTTTAAAACTGTAACAGGCATGAAGGACTGAAGGTTGTTGAGAAGAAAAAAAAAATCATTTTGACATGATAACATGAAAGTTGAATGTACCTTTGATTTCTCAACTGTTTTTGGTTACTTTGGATTTTAATTAATTAATTAATATGGAGTTTAAAATTATGTCTAGTTTGAAGTTACACTGATAATGAAAATCTGGTTACTTTGGTTTTTGGTACAGAGTTCATAATCATGTCTAGTTTGAAGTTACACTGATAGTGAAAAACTGGTCATATGACATTGTTTAGGTTGTTTCTTATAATATACAGATTTTTTTTTTTGGTCGATGCTTATTTGTAATTCATAAAGCCATTCACTGTTCCCCTTCAACAGACATGAAAGCATAATATTCTATTTTTTATAGGGAGATGAGGGGAATCGGACGGCAGAAGGCCAAAACACTAAACAAGAGGGATCACTTGTACTCTCCCAAAAGAAACTGGAATTTTGAGTTATATCCCTTCCTCCATTTTTTGAAGAATTGATTGTCTATTTTTGTGTGTGGAAAATTCTTGTTTGTTTTATACAAATACTCATAAGAACACAAAAAAGGTTGTTAAAGACATGACGAACCACAGCAATTTTCAAAAGTGTTTGGGAGAGTCAACATTCTTTTTCTCATTGTTTTAGAGAACTGTTATTGTTTATGTAAGCTTATAGCAATGAAGAAAAAAAAATTATGAAAGAAAAAAAAAATAACCGAAGAACTGTAATTTTGTTAGCCCCTGGCAGCTAAGTGAGGTGGAATATTTCTGTACATTTGAGCTTCAGTTTTTGAGTCAGAGGTCTTTGCTAGGACTTTGAGATAAGCTCAATAAGTACTGTATTTTATAACGGTGTTAATCATGACTCAAACATGATGAAAAAAAAAGCTATTTTCTGCAGTTTATAACTACAATAATTATGGCACAAACATGTGAAAGAAAAACAACTTACTGTACTATGTATATTATAGCAATACTGATTGTGACAAAAACTATGTTTGAAAAACCCCTGTTAAACTACTGTAATTGATAACATTGATTTAACCTTAAACACGTGAAAGAAATGACAAGCTACTGTGATGTGTATCAACACTGAATATGGCACAACCATGTAAAAGATTCAACATACTACTATAATTCATAACAACAGTTATGGTAACAGACATAAAAAAAGGCTAATCAGTGCGTTACAGCATTGATTGTGGCATAATAAACCACACAGTATATTTTGACTATGATTTATTTCTGGGCTGAAGACCTCAAAACTAGCGTTGGTCATTTCGCCGAAGCTCACTTGGAATTAGAGGTACGATATGAAAGAAAGCTGCTTTTAGAAGATCATTTTCTTTCTCTTTGCTACCTCACTCTGTCTGGATTTTTTTCCATGTCACAATGGTGTGGTGTGCACTGTCATTAACATGCATTCGTTGAGCATGAATTCAAACTTGCATGGTGAGTGAGACGCTCATACAAGCATGCACTCTCACTCACTCATGCAAACACACACTTTTATTTCCTGTCTCGCCCCCTCTTCCCCAACACACACACACAGACATAGACACACAGACATAGACACAGACACACACACAGACAAAGACACAAACACACACAGACAAAGACACAAACACACACAGACACAGACACACAGACACAGACACAGACACACACACACACACACACACACACACACACACACACACACACACACACACACACACACACAAGTGTATATACACATACTTCTGCGTTGATTTCCTTTGTTACTGTGTTGTTGTTTTTTCCTGAATGTGCAAACAAATTAATGTGCTAAAGATTCAAAATCACAGTTTGGAGACGTGCCATTTGTGATTTCTTGTCACATCCTTTTTTTTTGCTGAATTTAGTCATAATACTTGTTTTCATTTTGTTGATCTAGACGATATTTTTTTTCATGTGAAGATTGTTTTTGTTCATATTTTTTAAAGTAAAAGGGATGGAAAAAAGTTTTAAAGTAAAAACTTACATATAAATACCCCCCCCCCCTCCCCCCCCCAAAAAAATGGAAGAAAAAAGCAACAACAGGAGATAATGTCCATTTTTGATGTTGTGAGTTGTTCTGAAATGTCATTCAAAGAAGGCAGGAGATTTGAACCTGAGAATGTGATGCTGTGAAGTCTGATAATAATGTGTTAATGTGTAGACACATCCCTTCCCCCATCCTTACTCCTTCCTTTTGTCCCATGTTAAAAATTCTTTTTATTTTTCTCGTGTGGTTTCTTTGAATTTTTAATTTCATTTCTGTCATTGTCTCTTTCTGTTCTTCTCTCTCTTTTGTTTTCTTTCTTTCTAAAGCATTCTTTCTTTCTTTTTTTGTTTGTTTGTTTCTGTTCTTTTCTGTTTTTCTCTTTTTGTATACAAAAAACCCAGTTTATTTAGCCTAATTTATGTTATAGTCAAAGATATGAGCGATTTTTACTTTTTACAATATTTTGTTTACACCAATAGTACCATATACTTTTTTTTTTTTGTATATATAACAGTATACATGGACATATTCAACAGTCTTATTTTTGCATTTGTACATTTTTTTTGTGATATGTTAATTTTGTTTGGGGTGCTCATATTTTGATGAACACTAGAAGAAATAGTTTGCTTGTGCTTAAAGCATGTTAAGATACAACGCTATATATAAATTCCATTTATAATTATTACTATTATTATTACTATTATAATTTGTTGTAGAAGGGAACGGGTGATGGTGAAGGGGAATGAAAAAAAAACAGGGTGGAGGTTTACAGCTTTTGCTTGCCATATTATTTTTCGCGCAAATTCAGTCTCCCATGTTTTAAGCATCTTTTGCAGTACAGACTTGGAGCTCATTTTTAAGCACCTTCAGTGTAAAGTACATGCATTGACATCATTTCTTTTTGCATATACTTGGTGGTGGGTCTTCTTTTTGTGTATGATATTTTCTTCTTGTTTTTTTTTTTTAATCCGCATAAAGGCAGCCAAAGCAAATTTCTGAGGTGCGTACAGATTTTTTTGGTTTTTTTTTAAACTATTAAAACAAAATGTGGAACGGAATGTCTGAAAATCAGGTGTTTTTATCTGTAACATTAGAGCGTGGGGGAGGGGGGGAGGAGGCATGTTATGAGGACTGAAATATGTCATAATATGAATTTAGGACATTTTTGATTGTGGTCATTTTGACGGTTGCATACTCAATTTTTTTTTTTTTTTTTTTACACCTTGAAAATGCTACAAGAATTGGATACATTGTGGACCATGTGTATGAATACGTAATTCTCTTCCATTTTGTGTTAGCATATATATATATATATATATATATATATATATATATATATATATATATATATATATATATTATATATATATTTTTTTTTTTTTTTAATTTTTTTTTTTTTTTTTATATATCTATATATAAAGTTTCAATTCCATTTTCAATTGATTTAAGTATGTTTCCATCACATTTTTACATTAAGCTCAGACCAGAAAAAAACAAAACATATCTAAACAATTTTAATATATTTCTCAATAGCTTACTGTTGGCTTTTCTTTGGGTTTTTTTTTTGGGTGGGGGCTACTTTTCAAGAATCTCAATTTCACCACCAAAAAAAATTGTTTGATTTGCATCCTTTTTCCCATTTTCTTTTTTCTAGGATAGAAGCGGTTGAAATGATGGGGAACAAATTTAAAACAGAAATGTTTTGAAGTTAAAAGTTGCGTTATTTTGGAAGCAACGGGGAGAAAATTGTCATGAACAGAATGGATACTTTTTTTTCTTCTTAAAGGGACCGAGATCTTCTGATGATTATTCCCTGGATTGGTAGATGATGGGGGGGGGGGGGATTGGGAAAGGGGGTAGGGGATTATGTCTCTCCCTTATCCCCATACACTTCAATTACCAAGAGTCTGACTTACACTCTGAATATTGTTAAAATGAACCTGAGGTTGTGTATGGGTTAGTTCCTGTCGGAGGTTGGTAACTCTTCTTCTTTTTCCTTCTTTCCTTGATACAGCCCACAGCATATTGCTGATGATACAAACCAGTATGGATGCTTGGTTGCTGTGTTTGATATTCATGTAGGACACATGGAACGATAGGAATGTTGATGGTATTTGATGTCATTGTGTATGAAGACATCAAAGAGCAGAGCCAGCAGATGATTCTGACCCCTGCTACTGCAAGAGACAGGGACCAAGACACACACACAGTCAGAATCAAATGATTTTCTTTTTTCTTCTTTTTTAATTTGATTTTTGTTATTTGCCTGTGATCTATTTTTATAACATGCAATCTACTTTCCGTAACACTATCTGCATGTTAAAGGAGAGACCCTCTCTTTCCCTGTACACTGTGTGCACTGTGCTGTGCGCATTTGTGTGCTCCTGTAACCCAGTAGTGGGTGATATAGAGGGAAGGGTTCGTAGATTGTTCATGTTGGTTACCCTATAGCCGGTTACCCGCAGGGAAAAAGTTAACCAAACCAAAAAAAAAAGACCCTCAAATGAAATAAAATTAAAAAATTTTTTTTTTTACTATTGTTTGCCTGATTTTTTCATGAGTTCTTCGAATTGACAAAGCAAAAAACGGCTGATGAATTTTTACTTTTTTTTTGTTTCGTTTACTTTTGTTGTTGTTGTTGATGATGGAATTTGTTGTGTTTTTCTCCGTTCGTTTTTTTTACCTCATATTGTCTGCTTCCACAGGTGTGTGGAAAGTCTTTTGCCATAATTTGTTTTTCTTCTTCTTACCACTCACTCCCCCTGCTACATCCCCTTTCCCCCTACTTTTACCTCCCCCCCCATGCTGCAGCATGTATTGCTGGGATATGTCTGTGAATCATCATCTACTTTGTTGTGCTGTGCATGTGGAAAGTGAAAACAATTTTACCTGCAAATTGTAAATAAAAAATGACATTTTTTTGTGACAAGATTGATTCTTCTTGGGTTTTTTTTTTTTTTTTTTTTTTAAATTTACTAAAGGTGCTCAGAAAAGTATGAGTGTGGTTCTTTTTATGTGTGTGGGGAAAATTTTGAATCTACTTTTTTTCCAGTGTTAAATAGATGCTTAAACAAAAAAGAAGACTTTTTTGACCAAAAAAAATGGTGAAATTTTGAATCTGTAGTTTTTTTCCCCAGTGTTAAATAGATATTAAAACAAAAAAAGAAACATGTTTTTGACCCCCCCCCCAAAAAAAAAAAAAGGAAAGGGGGGAGGGTTTTTTTTTGGGGGGGGGCAAAGTTTGACTACTTTATCTTCAGGGATTCTTTCTACTTCAGGAATGTGAGTTTCTGTGTTTTGATGTTTGGTAAAACAGAAGATAACTCCGTCTGTTGCAGTTTTTCATTGCTAGGCTCCTAAGAAGTTGAAAATATTGGTCATCATGTCTTTTTTTTTGTCGGTTATGAATTCATCGCTAAACTGAAACTTGAATTTTAAAGTATAAGTCTGGAAGTTACCTGAATTACAATGAAAAGGAAGTACCTAGAAAAATGTGGCTGTATAAACAGCATCTTTCCACAGTTTCAAACTGAAGTTTTTCTTGCCATTTTTATTATATGGTTGATTACTTTTGTACAACTGAGATTTCTTACAGTAACATTTTATTCGATCAGACATTCAAATGTTGACTTGTGTACTGTTTTATGCACTACAGCACAGGTAAATAAGCTTTGATATACTTACATGAATATGTTTGTTGGTAGGAAATAATGATTTTGGAGTGAAATCCTAATTATTATTGGTGCTGGATTTTTCTGGAAAGGGGATGGGAGATAATTCATTCACCTTCTTTACACTGTTTTGCTTTCCCTTTAATAAGAGACATCAGGGGGAGTGTTGACCGTGCAGTCTTTTTCTTTGCTAATGTTAATTGCAGAAATGATCACTTTATTCATAATCATGCAAAATATGCTTTTTGCTAAATTTCTTTTCTCATTTATGGATAGGTCAGTGATAGTTTCTGATTGTTGTGAGATGCATATTATTTTGAGAAAAAAAATATGATCATTAATATTTTTTACTTGCTTTTTCTTTCTTTTTTTTTTCTTTCTTTCCTTTTTTAACACTGGATAGCATAATCATCTCATCTGAGTGTCAGTTACTGAACTATTTTTTTATATTGCTCAAAATAAAAAATTCAATACAAGACAGCAAGCTCTTTTTTGTCTGTCTGCCTGTCTCTGAATCTTTTTTGTCTTGTGCTCTCTCTTTCTCGTCCTAAATGTCTCTTTGTCTCTGTGTATCTTTGTCTGTCTCTCTCTCTCCTACCCTACTCCCCCCCCCCTTCTCTCTCTCTCTCACTCTGTCTCTCTTTCTCTCTCTCTCTCTCTCTCTCTCTCTCTTCTCTCTCTCTGTCTCTCTCTCTCTCTCTCTCTCTCTCTCTCTCCTCTCTCTTCTCTCTCTCTCTCTCTCTTCTCTCTCACACACCACACACACACACACATACACATCCACACAACACTTTTCAGCTCTACAGTACTTAACAAAGAAAAAGATTGTTTAAAAAGTTTTCTATGAATAATAT
>CM060322.1:44895396-44917896 GCA_030674155.1 Stramonita haemastoma | reverse complement strand
TATTCTCCTCTCCAGATCCGCTGTGAGGGTCCATGACTCACAAGCATGCAGGAATATTGAGATGACCAGAGTGCGCATCAGCCTGATCTTTGAACTGGAACCTCTGGTCTTTTCAAGTACACAATGGATGAGAAGATTGCGTGTATGTTTTTCAAGTACCTTGCCACGCCGAAGTCGAATGTGCTAGGCCTGACTGGTAGGCCTGGGCGCTTAACGACAACTTATTTTTGCTCACATGACAGACAACAATCGTTGTTGTCTGAGCGTTCAAGGAAGAAGAGGTACCTCGGTAAATAGGTAGCTATATTCTGACTCCATATAACGGTGGGGTTTTTTTTTTTGGTGCTTCTTGAAATAAGAGTGCAGTTTGTTTATGTTAAACATGATTGTCATGGCTGAAGACATTCTCAACGTAATATTTTAAAGCATAACAACGTTATTTTCAATATTGCCCTTGGCACTGATTTTACACCAGTAGCTGACAAAGCTTCTGGCCTGGGCCCAAAATGTCATGTTCTGTATTGTTGGAATTGTACTAGTTATCTAAAGACACTTGCTATTTCGAATATCTGAGTATTAACTGTAAAACAAAAACAACAAAACATTAAAAAACAAAGCAAAAAGAAAAAAAAAGCCCAGAAAAATCATCTCCACCAAGCAAACCGCGCACACACTGACTGGATGTCAAAAAAGCAAATGCGTGCTTATTCCGTTATCCTCGATATAAACGAATAGGTAAAATAAATAAACAAAACAAACATCAAAAGAAAAAATCCCACCAAAAATAAACAACAAAAAAAAAATAAACTCATTTTTCTTCAAATTTCGGAGTCAGCTAATGTGTAGACTTGCTAGTACCCTATTCTTCTTCGTGGACACACACCATTAAATCTGCGTAGAATATTCTGCATGCTGTGAAACCTCGGCAAACTGAAGTTTACAGGTGTTAATATGAAAAAGAAGTGTATTATGATGTAGTCATGCTCTGAACAAGGAATATGGGGATGATCCAAGAACAGCAGCAGACGTATTAACTGTAAAACAACAACAAAACATTAGAAACAAGCAAAAAAACAAACCAAAAAGCAAAAAAGAAGAAAAAAAGAGAAAAATCCTCCCCACCAAGCATACCGCATATACACGGGGACTGGACGTAAAAGAAAAGCACACGCGGCTTATTGCATTATCATCGATATAAAAGAATAGATAAAATAAGTAATAATAAACAAAACAAACAATCATCAAAACAAAAAAACCCACGAAAAAAACAAACAAGCAACAAAACAAACACATACAAACAACAAAACAAACAATTTTGTTGTTGATATAAAGATTGCACTTAGGTCAACTAAAAGCAGGAAGAAAAGGCAATGATCCATTTCTCAATATGGAAACACTGACCACTTCAGCACAAGTTTTCACAACATGAAGGATTGAAAAAAAAAAGTGTACGGAAAATGCGTTCTGAATGTGAAACATTAGCTGTGACGTAAAAAAACAAACCCCCCCAAACCCAACGCCTCAACTAATTTCAAACAACTGCTTGGAAAAACTGCTCTCTTAGGACTAAGTGTCTTTTGAAAGCGCCTGGCATGAAAAACATCATTTCTGCCTTTCCTTTTTTTTGTGTCGGTTTATTTGTTTGTTTTGTTTTGTTTTGTTTGTTTGTTTTGTTATGTTGTTGCTTATCAGCGCTGCTAGTAAGCTCTCTGTTCTGCTCTCTCCACGCACCACAGACACGCACGCACGACGCACCCTGGTGGGGGCTCCACAGCGTGGCATTAATCTCTCTTGTCTCGTCTCTCGTCCACGCACAGACACACAGACACGAACGCACGCAGCACGCCGCGCCACGCACCACGCGCGCGCGCACCCACACACACACATTAACTATCATGAAGTGACCGAAGAAAACACTTTTTCAATGATATAGATTTAATTGTAAACCTTTCACATCCTCCTCCTCCTCCTCTTACTCCTCACCATCATCTCATGCTTCATCGTCATCATCATCATCATCATCATCATCATCATCATCATCATCATCATCATCATCATCAATCCACCGTCAGATTAATTAAAGTTGTACTGACAACATCTCATTTTCATAATGAATTTAGAATCATACGAGTCGTATAATCAAAATGATTGGGGAAAAAAACCCATCTTCAAAATATGCGAACTGCGATTTCATAAAAAAAAGTTAGTGTTAGCATTTTCGGGGCTTTGCGATCAAACAGGAGCATGTGGTGGTAAATATATATATTTTTTTAGTGTTTCAACCTGGCAAAACGTTATTGTTTTTTTCACTTCACCTGTCCCGTATCCCGCGGATCGTGGGGCACCACTGAAATTTTGCAACCACATTCTCACTCCCCACAGTCCTCGCCCTCTGTAGTAGATCGCTCCACCAAGCCTGTCCACTCTTGATGTTGTTACATTTCGATTTTAACAGCACTGAATTCTTGTACACTATAACGTCTATGCATCTATGCAAGATGGACAGTATATCGATGTGGATAGAACGTTTGACTTCCATTCCCGAGTGTTCATGAAGTCGTGGAATCGAACCTTGGCAGCGATGTTTTTTAAACTAAGTGATGGGTGGATGGAATCTTTATCATCTCCAGAGTCAACTTTAAGTGCACATCTGCCAGTTCTTTAACACTTTCGTTTTTATTCGCACACAAAGATCAAATTTGCTTATGAAAAATCCCGAATTCATGTCAGCGTTTGGTGAGTGACGAAAATATAAGACTACCCAGCATGCAGTCTGTGCCTGGAGAGGGATAGACTCCCGCCCGATTTAGCTTGCCCAAGAGACAAGGCCTGGAAAATTCAATGCAGTGACCCCTATATCCCCTGGGAAAGAAGGAAGAGTAAACATATTCCGCACTGTCACACAAAAAAAGCTCAAATGAAAAGTTACTGAGACGAAAATGTGTCACAAAAGTTTGGGAATGATTTGTTCATGAAGAAGATGAAAAAGAGCACCATTTGATTGTAGAACACACACACACACACACACACACACACACACACACACACACACACACACACACACACACACACACACACACACACACACACACCACACACACACACACACACACGAGGAAAGGCATGCTCTTTAAAAAAAAAAAAAAAAAAAAAAGGGACATGTCAGTGTTGCTAATAATTATGAAGAAATTAATGTTCAGGCAAACTTAAAAGAGCAAGAATAGTAATTTTTCAAATTTGAATTATCCACTTCAAGTCTTTGTTGTTATGGTTGGGCTTTGTTTTGGAAGGGGGAGGGGGAGGGCGGAGGGAGGGGAAGTGGGAATTTAAGATCAATATAAAAGTTAGAAAATGGTTTCAGAATAGAAAACATCAACTCAGACGTAAAATCGAACTTCAACATTTGGTTCAACCCCCTACTGTCTTTGGATCAAGTGTCCTTTACAAAATTGTCATCCGAAAAAAAACCCTTAAACAAAAGCAAACAAACAAACAAAGAGCAAAACCACATACACACTATAAAAAAAACTACAACAAAAAACAACCAACACACACACACACAACATATGGCCAAATGTCTCTGTTCGCACACATTACTTCTCTCCATTTGCCCTCTTCAATTTTGATCGCTTCTCTCAAAGACACTCTGATGCATACTCCAAAGAAATCTAAATGACGCGGATGCATACCTACAAGACGCAAAGGATGGAGAGAGAGAGAGAGAGAGAGAGAGGAGGAGAGAGAGAGAAGAGGAGAAGAGAGAGAGAGAGAGAAGACAGACAGAGACAGACAAGGAAACAGAGAGGAGACAGAGAGACAGACACAGACACAGACAATTAGACAGACAAAAAGACTAACAAAAAGACAGATACAGAGACAGACAAATATAAAGACAGACAGACATAGAGAGACAGACATAGAGAGACAGAGATCATACCAGGCATCGTGACTCTATATTATAGAAGATCGAAAAAACCCTCAACGAAAAAAAGGGGGTGGGGGAGGCGGCGATAGATTTTCTTTCTTTTTTATATTTTGGTCGGAAAGACATTAATTCGTGCTTCAAGCGAATGCACTGACAGCTGGGCATTTTCTCCATGACAAGTTTTCTGTGGGGGTAGCTTTTAGGCCGTGAGAGCTGCATTGAGTATTGAGAGAGAGGGAGAGAGGGAAATTCGGAGAGAGGGAGAGAGGGAAGAGGGAGGGAGGGAGAGGAGAGAGAGAGGAGAGAGAGAGAGAGAGGAGAGAGAGAGAGAGAGAGAGAGAGAGAGAGAGAGAGAGAGAGAGAGGAGAGAGAGGAGACACACACACACACTCAACACATACACACGCACCCACACACACAGACACACAAACACAGACACATATACAGACACACACACACACACACACACACGCACACGCACACGCACACGCACACGCACACGCCCCCCCCCCCCCCCCCCCCCCCACAAGAACAAGACAGAAACAGACAGACAGCAGCACAGAAACAAACAAAATTGAAAAAATGTAAAACAACCAAAAAAATGTTACATCTCTCTCTTAATCGATAACTTTCAGAGCAGCATAGAAACTAAAGACACTATTAAAAAAACCCAACCCTAAAATAATAATAAAAAAGTTCTATCTCTCTAAATCGATAACTTTCAAACCAAACTGTCTCCTCTTGCACTCATCTTCCCCCACCCCTCCCCCCACCCTCTCACTTCTGCAAGAACCCCCAGCATATCTGAATGTCAGTGTTCTCTGCTGCTGCTCACAGCATCTTCCAGTATGACTGCACACTGATCTGAAGCAGCAGCAGCAGCAGCAGCAAGCAGCAGCAGCAGCAGCAGCAGCAGCAGCAGCAGCAGCAGCAGCAGCGCAGCAGAAGTGATGTGAAGTGATGTGGAGTGAAGTGAAGCACTCCCTTGTCTTCACCATGTCTCGTCTTCTTCCTGCTTACTGCTGCTTGCACATTGATATGAGGCATGAGAGGAACAGAAAAACCTGCCTGCTTACCTGTCTTTTTATTTTTCAGTCCTACCTGTCTGTTTGTGTCTTTCTGCCTACTGTAGGCTACACTGAGGCATGGGAGGTAGGCTATAGCCTGTCTGCCTTCCCCCTTACCTATCAAGTCCTACCTGTCTGCCTGCCTGCTTGCACACTGAGGTATGGCACGAACAGAACAGCCTGCCTGCCTGCCGGCCTACCCTCTTAGTCCTACCTCAGCATTCCAGTCCATCCGTCTGTTGTGTGTGTGTCTGCCTGCTGCACGCGGAGGCATTGGAGGAACAGCCTACCTACCTGCCTATCCCCCTCACATCTCCAGTCCAGTCCACCCGTCTGTTTCTGTCTGTATCTGCCTGCTACAACACACTGAGGCATGGGAAGAAACAGAAAAGCCTATCTGCTTACCTGCCTCCTTTACTCTCCAGTCCTACCTGTCTGTCTGTCTGCCTGCTGCACACTGAGGCATGGGAGGAATAAAACAGCCTTTACCCCTCCAGTCCCCACCCAGGTGTAAAAGGGGGTACCAACCTTGTGTTGGGGGTTAACCCTGCGATAGACTGGCGTCCTATCCAGGGGGAGTCTGTGACTCTCAGTCGCTTAACGCCACAGAAACCGGGATAAGCACCGGCCTGATGAGCCTTAGGCTCGGGACAGAGACCCCTCCAGTCCAGTCCACCCATCTGTTTCGGTCTGTGTGTGTGTGTGTGTCTGCCTGCTATACATGATGCATGGGAGGGACAGCTTGCCCGCCTTTCCCCTTACCTCTCCAGTTCAGTCCACCTGTCCCTCTGTGTATGTATGTATGTTTCTGTCTCTTCCTGTCTGTCTGCGTGCTGCACAATGAGGCATGGGAGGAATAAAACAGCCTGCCTGCTGACCTGCCCCCCTTACCGCCCCTCCATTCCATTCCACCCGTCTGTTTCTGTCTGTCCGTCCGTCTGTCTATGAGTCTAGATCTATCTGTCTGTCTGTTTCTGTTTGGCTGTGAAACTACAGAAAACTACACAATGATGGTCAGAATGCAGTTTGTGATGAATTAATGCTGGTTTTAGTGTTGGATATTGAAATGTTATATCATGTAGGGATTGTGTTTTATTGTTGATATGATGGGAAACATGTGCTGGTTTGTAAGATTATTTTAGTAATAGAGTAGTCTGCTCCGCAACGACTTTTTCTTATTGTTTTTTTGTGGCCAGTGTTGAATGTGTAGGATTGCGTAATACAACACAGACACGGCAGACAGATAGACAAAGACACAGACACACACAGACCACAGACTCACAGACAGACATACAGATAGACACACACATGCGCAAACATCGAAAACCAACAAACACACACACACACACAACAACAACAACAACAAAAACAACAACAACAACAACAACACAGACACACAGACACAGACACACACACACAGAGGCACACACACACACACACACACACACACACACACACACACACACACACACACACACACACACACACACTCACCCCCCCCCCCCACACACACACACACTCACCCCCCCACCCCCCACATACACACATATCGAATCTAACACTAAAAAAAACCAATAAAGAGAGGAATCTGATAAATGAGAATAAAGGAAAAAAAAAAAAGAAAACAAAAGGAAAGGATGGAAATGCTTTTCCAGGGGAGAGCATTAGGCTCTCAAGTGGACACTGTTTTCAGTGACGGCCCTTGGAATGCGTCCACGGTCTGAGTGACAGAGAGTGCAGAAGATTTCCCCATGAACAGGCTTTTGAGAGATCTGGGGGTTTTTTGGAAGAGAGAGAGAGAGAGAGAGAGAGAGAGAGAGAGAGAGAGAGAGAGAGAGAGAGAGAGAGAGAGAGCGAGCGAGCAAATCCAATCCAATCCCATCCAATTCTTTTATTTTGAAGATGATGAATAAACACCCATGTGCTTAAAAAATTTTTTTTTTACATCATGTCCCCCCCCCCTTTTATATATATATATATATATATATATATATATATATATATATATATATATATATATATATATATATATATATATATATATATATATATCGAGGGTTGCCTGCCAGAAGCGGCTATCGGCCACTTTTTCACTTTTTGGTATGTGGAGACTCTTTATAGCATATACTTTACTGTTACAATAAACCATGTGGCTGTGATTGATTTTTAAGTAGTTATTTACAAAAACCATTTCGGTTTATCGAAGTTCTCACCCATCCCAACCCTGCCTGGAATGCCCAGAACACGATAACCACTACTGGCAATGCAAATTCATCTACTTCTGATTTCAATTTTCCTCCCCAAAATGTCTATCTGGGGATGTTTGAAGCAGGTAGACGCAAAGTGGCTACAGGCTACACTGTTTTGACCCTGCACAAACCGGCCAATTGTATATGATTACTGCTGGCGATTGCGAAAGATGGGGATTCTGTAAATCCTAGTCTCTAATCTAATAATAGAGGGATGTGGCAGCAACATCCTGCTTACAGAGGAACTATACAGGGAGACATAATTTTTTAGACTTCCATTTTCATCTGCGTTTGCACAGGAAGAAGACTGCTGGTAATGTTTAAAGTTAAGGACTTTTAATACCATAGTTTGTTTAAGTTCTTGTTTATACAAACAAAAGTCGAAATATAATAGTACTCATCCTTACAGTGTGCAATTTGCGCAATATAACGTTTGAATTAATGTTATTTGGACAAAATATTGCTTAATAATGCGATTATGCTGGAAATAAATAACAATTTAGTAAGAAGCTTTCTTGGCAAACTTTTGTATTTTTTCTTGTTGTAGTTTGAGTTGTTCAGTTCCCTTTCCGTGATAAACAAATGCATGTGGGTTTGCAATTGGGCATAGGACTGACAAGGGACAGATGAAACTATTGGACGTAAAGTTGGGTTCTTTCAGATTCTTTATTATTTAAGGGGGTGGAGGTGATTTTTGTTGTTGTTGTTTCTTTGTTTGTTTGTTCGTTTTATTTCTTGTATCATCTGCAGAGACAGTCAAAGGTGCACGCACACACACTAACACACACACACACACACACACACACACACACACACACACACACACACACACACACACACACACACACACACACACACCACACACACGATTCAAGATTTAATTCCTTTCACCCCTTTTGGGGCATGGAGGATAACAAACAAGTTCAACAGGAGAAAAGAAACCTTACAGCAATACATCCATAAGAATTATCAATATCAACAGGAACTGAAAAGCAAGAATTCATCATAAAATAATAAACAAACAATATTAAAGACTAATGACATTTTTTTTAAAGGTATGTAAATTTCTGTAAAAGACACAATCTACACAGTTTAAAGGCATCAAATTAAATTTTAAAAAATACCTGCAACTCTTATGAATTTTGATAGAGGCAGAAGAACTTTTCGAGATTTACATTTCATCAGCCTGCAAAAAATTATAACTGGACAATTTTATAGTTTTTGTTAATAAAGGCATCTGCTACTATCCAACAGCTCAGCTCTCCATTCATTAACAAATTTATCTATTAAGAAGGCTTTGACATGTGAACTGGTAGAATTGATAGTTGAACAAAACTGTCTCTCCCACAAACAATCAAATCCGCTTTGACTAAAATGCTTTGTTTCTTTTTTAACCATGCGGATTGAATCGAAGATTTGTCATATAAATCTTTCATCATCTTATAAACATTTGAGGATAGTTTCTCTGAATGAAAATCAAGCAGCTGCATCCAGAAACGAACCATTTGAACAGAAACCAAAATGGACAAGGGATATCTGCCTGTTTCTCCATATACTAACGAAGTCGAAGTCGTACGCTTTAAACGAAAGATATATTTAAATTTTTTTAAACTGAAACTTATCAATTATTGCTAGGTTTTCATATCCCCAAACTTCACACCCATACAACAGAACGGGTACAACTATTTTATCGAATAAATCAAGTATCACATGTATAGGTAGTTTTTTTGCTGTGCAATCCTTATCAAACTAAACATGACTTTAGTAGGTTTATCACAAGCATTTTTCTTGCATTTTGCAAAACTGCCACTCTTACTGAAAATAATTCCTAAATATTTAAAACTATTTACAACTTCCAAGGATTTTCCACCATATGTGAACATGTTACGAGATCTATTACGGCCAAATACCATGATTTTTGTTTTGACTGGATTCACAACAAGTTTCCATTGAGAACAGTAAGCATACAAATTGTCCAAAGCATCTTGTAACCCCTTCTTTGTATTAGAGAATAAAACAGTATCATCAGCATATAGCAAAATTAGAAGCTTAGCATAGTTCGTTCGCATTTCTCCATCAGATGAAAGCTGAACATTCAATGGTGAACAATTTCTATCTGTCAAATATAGTTCCAAATCATTCAGAAACATAGAAAACAAGACAGGAGAAAGACAATCACCTTGACGAACGCCAGTAAAACTTTTGAAATAGTCAGAGCAGATTCCATCTTTAACAAAAACAAAAGCTTTTACATTTTCATAGATATTCATGATGATTTTCAATACTTTTCCGTTTATATTTTGTTTTGCCAGTTTATACCATAAAGCACTACGGCTTACAGAATCAAAAGCCTTCTGATAATCAACAAAAGCACAGTATAACGTTACTTATTTGCTTAGAAAGATATCTGAAAGACATTTTAAAATAAAACAATTATCTATAGTGGAGTGATACTTTCTGAAGCCTGCCTGGTTTTCCAAAAGTGTCTTATTTGTTTCAAGAAATCTTGTCAACCTAATATTTAATACAGAAGTGAACAGTTTTCCAATACAACTCAACAATGTTATACCTCTGTAGTTATCACAGTGTATTTGTCTCCTCTACCTTTATAAATAGGCTTTATAAAGCCAACCATCCAAACATCTGGTATCTTTCCTGTATCTAAAACTTTATTAAACAGTTTGCAATACAACGTTTTAAGCACTGGTTTGCTATACTTGACATAATCAGAATAAATATTATCTATACCTGCTGCTTTACCACTTTTCATTAAATCAAGGGCATTTTCCACTTCTTCTTCAGTTATAGATCTGTTAAGATCATCTAAACTGAAATCTGGAAGGTATTGAAAGGTAATATTGTTGTCTGTAAATTGAGAACTGACAGGATTTACATCATTTAGTGTTTTAAAATGTTCAAAAAGAGTAGGTAAACTAATTGGACATTCATCAAAAGAGTGCTCTTTTACTTCTTTCCAGAAATCTTTACAGTTGCTTTTTTTCAGTCTTTAAGTGTTGACACCATTTTTTCTTTGCTCTCCGACATGTTTTTCTGATGGTATTTTTGTACTCTTTACTGGCTATTTTGGGGTGTCTCTGTGTTTACATACAACTTTATGTATTAGATACAATTGTCTTTTTATTGAGCATTCTGCATTGAACCACACTTTCGATGGTTTTTTAACACTATGTTTTAACCTATGAACTGGTTTTGTGCCAAAAGTAGATTTTGCTGCCCTCAATAATCATTGACGTCAAGTCATCATTAATTTCGTCAATAGTGACGTCTTCCTGCTCAGTTTTAGTAATTAGATCTATTATGTTAAGCTTTGATAGCTCGGAAATAAACAAGTCTTTTAGATTCAGTTCAAATGGTTTTGGTCGTTGTTTTCCTAGGCGATCATGTGTTGTGTCTGGAATATTTAAACTAGTGCCTGTATCAACTTCTTGTTGCTTTATGCTTATTGTTAGTTCTATTGGACAGTGCACATCAGACATAACAGCATCAAAGGGTGCAACATAAAAATCATCTAGAAATGGAAAAAAGTCGCTTGTGCCGAGAACATAATCAAGTATAGCATTACCACAGCTTGTATAGTTACCCACCCCCTCATCCCTTCCAAAACGACCATTAAAGATTAACAGACACTGGGCTTTACACAAATCAAGCACCCATAGTTATTGATTCGGTACTCATCCTTTGAACATCTAGGTTTTGGATCAGCACTACAATCCTCAAGAACATAAACATTCTGATCTACCTCATCTGGATCTATGTACTATATACTATCTACTATACAAATTCCATGTAATAATAATCATTATTGCATTGGCATTATTGCATTTGGCATGTAAGCATTATTGCATTATCATCATTTATGCATATTTGCATTGAAATCACCCAATAACAACACAGGACAGTTATATTTACACCTAAGGTCAACTAGAGAAGTTTCAATATCATCAAATAAATCAACACTACTATATCGTGAACCCTCTGGAGGAATATAGACTGCTCCACCAAAAACTGGTTTTTCAAACCGTTATCTTTTGATCTATCAAAAACCATAAAACCTGATGGTGTTTGTTTGCTAACACACACACACTAACTCATACACACACATACACACAGGCATGAACGCACACATATTCACGCACACATATACACGCACACGTACACATGTACACACGCACACACATACACTCAAACACACACACATCAGCGAACAGATAAAGAAAAATTATACAAGCGTTCTACTTTGAATCATTGAATGTGTGTATGTATGCACATAAGCACGCACACACGCACAAATCACACATGTGTATACATACATGCACACATACTGGAGCCGAACGAGCACGTGTACACACACAAACACATACACACTCACACATGCACGCACACGCGCGCACACACACACACATACGCGCGCACACACACATACACGTGCGCGCGCGCACACACACACACACATACATACACAAACACAAACAGAATAAAACAAATTAAAAAAAAACACACAACACAACACAACACAACACAAACCACACACACACACACACACACACACACACACACACACACACACACAAATACACACACATATAAACACACATGCACATATACACATGCACATACACACACACATGCACACACACACACACACACACACACACACACACACACACACACACACACACACACACACACACACACACACACACACACACACGTTATCTAAATGTAACACAGTTACATAAAGGATCTTTTTGTGGTCTAATAGATCTATCACATTAATTGAAGGAAACAGAAGTTAAATTAAAGAAGGAAGGTTTGAATCACACCCACCCCCTCCATTCCTCTTCCCCACTACCATGATATATATATATATATATATATATATTATATATATATATATATATATATATATATATATATATATATATATGCCATACTATCAGCCACACACACACACACACACACACACACACACACACACACACACACACACACACACACACACACACACACACACACATGTGTGTGTGGTGTGTGTGTGTGTGTGTGTGTGTGTGTGTGTGTGTGTGTGTGTGTTGTGTGTGTGTGTGTGTGTATGGCTGATAGTATGGCATATATATATATATATATATATATATATATATATATTATATATATATATATATATAATATCATATATATATATGTGTGTGTGTGTGTGTGTGTGTGTGTGTGTGTGTGTGTGTGTGTGTGTGTGTGTGGTGTGTATGTATGTATGTGTGTGTGTGTGTGTGTGTGTGTGTGTGTGTGTGTGTGTGTGTGTGTGTGTGTGTGGTTTGTGTGTGTGTGTATGTGATGGGATGGTAAGTAGATTATCTCCCATGTGATCAGGGGCGACAATCAGAGCGTTGTGTTTCTATTTAGAGACACACCTGTGAATTGTCGATGCTCTGTTTTCTTGGGTAGTGGTTGAAAACGTTCTGTTGCATGCACTTTGACTTCACGGTGGAATGTAGTATACACAACCTTTGCATAAAAATCACATCCCAAATTGTATAATTGTGCCGTGTTTTTGAGGTGCATACAGGGATTAGACATCAAATATGTCCACTCAGATATAAAAAGAAAGATCAGCTCAAGGTCTGCCTGACTATAAGTGGTCAACAATACAATGTAATGCAATACAATACAACGTAAAACAAACAATACAGTATAATGCAATACAAGACAATGGAAGTGCATTTAGTACAATACAATGTAATGTATTTCAAAAGATTCTGACCCAAATTCCCATGAAGTCCTCCAAGATGATACTACATTAAACCCAGGTCCCCTATGCGAACAAAACACACATCTTGTACATAGGGAGTCATCAAAACCTTATGTATCTCTTTCAGGAGAGAAGAGCAGCTGTGGTTAGTGGCATGGACGACACAAACATACCGAGTATGCGAACTGAACAGGAACAGACGTTGCTGGGCTCACCTTACCGGCTCTTAACCACTGTGCCATGGTGGCTGTTGGGGTGGTACTGTTCTTGTAATGACACCACAGCCCCACAGAGACAGCCTGGCGAATACAGTATGACGGAACAAAACCTGGTACAGTGTATACAACAATACGCAGTTTACATAAAATATTGACTAAATAATTGCACTACAGCACAGTGTAGGGTCGTGTTCACACGCAATCGCAATCACAAATACACGCTAGGGCACCTGCATACATACCCTGAAAAACAAGCCACGTATACATCTAGAGAAGATGTAACAAACAGCTATTTTTCAGTCCCATCATACCCCAACTTTTGCGCAGTAACGGACTCTACAGCACCATGACAGTGATCTACTGTAGAAACACAGACTTTACTAGCATCTTTGATATGAGTGGCGTTGCTTTTGAGGCAATACTACAGCCCCAAAGAGAACTGCCTGGCGAATACAGCATGTCCGTTGGAACAAATGCTGGTCCAGTTTGCGCAGTAACACACAATATTAATCATAATCTACAATATGATGCATCACAACACAGTGCAGGGCCCTCACAAACAAGGCTAACACAAATGTGACGCTCCACCACGAAATGAGTCGCTTAGCACATAACCCACTTTTCTGCTAGGGGACATTTTGGGCAGGTGGGGGTGAGGTTGTGGATTTTGATATTTTTATTGATTATAAAACTCTAGCACTTATTTTACATTGAAGTGAAATATCAAGTCATAATTTTGTTTCCTTTTGTCTTTAAACGTGTTTTGAAAATAGCCAAGTCCTCATTCTGGCCACCTACTAACTTGTCAATTTCTCATTTTGCCATTTCCTGCAGTTGTAATAACTTGATAGAACTGTCCAATTTTCAATTTGTTTTTTTGTATTGTATAGCCATTTTATTGCAAATTAATAACATGCCAATAACTAAAAACTGACCTCTGGTGCAATGTGACTCCTTATGTGGTGCAGTGTCACAAATACAGGCGTGCCTGCCCATACACACCCTCAAAAATAAGGGGCAGATAAATAAGATGTAACAAAAGGCTGGTTGGAGTCCCATCCTACCCCGACTTTTGTGCAGTAACAGAGCCCACGGCACCAAGAGAGTTTTCTACTGTAGGCATACACACTTTACTAACATCTTTAATATGGGTGGTGCTGTTCTTGTGGTGATACCACAGCCACAAAGAGAACAGCCTGGCTTGAATCTGTCGGAATGAAAGCTGGTAAAGTGTAGGCAACAATACATAGTATTACACATAATATCAATGAAAATATACAATTGATGCACCACAGCACAGCTCAGCACAGGGCAGTTGCCACACGAAACACACAAAAAATAGAATAGCACTGCGTCCAAAAGTTCAAAGCAACATGATAATGATGAGGATCATTTATGGGCGCACTTTCAGACTATGACCAGTAGGCCTGTAGGTATTTTGGGCAATGTGCTCTGTAACATGATACGAGGTGTAGATACAAACGAATGCACTGGGCCTAAGATGCAGTCATTGCTTTAATACACTAAGATCTAGTTTCTTTGTTTGAGTGGTTTTGTTTTCTAAGAGATCTGCTTCAGCATCATTAATTTTTTAAATTCATTTTTCCTCTTCATCACATAAATTGTCATGTTGTACTGACGCGTACTGTCCTAACAACACATGTACGCACGCACACACATACACGCGCGCGCAAACACACGCATGCTCGCACGCCCCCACCCCCCCTGAATACATGCATAATATGCTCTGATATGTATCAGACAGAGACAGACAGAGAAACAGTCAGCAGGAACATTGCTGAAAGTAGCCTACACATCCACCACCCAAAATAAGCCTTTTTTAAAAAAGAAAAACCCAAACCTTAAAACATTCGTGAGTAGCTGAACAATCACTTGAACTGAACATTGTTGTGCATGTGTTGTGTCGTAAAGTGGTCTATATCCTGAATGAATATGCTCAAGAGAGGTAAGAACTTCTCCCTGGGTTTTGAAACAACCTCCCCTTTCCTTTACCAGATGGGCTGTCAATGCACAGACTGCGAATTACAAAACAAACGAATCTAAATATGAAATTCTTCTTGTGAACGTGCATATCAATAGAACAACAGATTGTCCTCGGTAAGTCAAGGAGTCTTGTACACGTTTTGAGTTTGTAGTCTCGACATAGCTTTTTTCTTATATAAAGTATCTTTTTATGGCCATCATTTTGGGTGGGTTTTTCAAGTGTATTGATAGAAAACGAAGTGCCCGGCAGTTTAGAAATAATTTCCAGTTACATTGTTAAGACCAGGTTTTTGCAATTGAAGGTCTTACTCCAGCTAGGGACAGAAAACACATTTAGCGACACAACACACACGTGCAAATCGTGTCTGTTGCGAGTTCCGGTGAGTTGATTTGTTTCTTTCTTTTCTTTCTTTTTTCTCTTTCCATTTCAAACGGCCTGACATCTGCATGCAGTGTGGATCACTTGAACAGCTGGGAAAGCAAAATGTGGGATGTTGAACATCATCGTTTTTGCCTTTGTCTTTTTTATAGAAAGACTATGATGAAGAGCAGCACTGGTGAGTAATTTTTATTTAGAAGTAGCTACTTAGTAAGTAGGCCATTAGGTATCGATAGTGGTAAGAAACTCGCTTAGAGCATGGCAGCAGAGAGTCCTCAGAGGAGAAGCCCTCTTCAAACAAGTGTTTCGGGCCTTTAATCTTCCTTATTTATTTTAAAACTTAGGGGGAAATCCTTGCTTTGTGAATTTCATGACAACTGCTGCCAAGAAATGTTAATCTTGAGTGCAGCCAGTGATTTGGCATATTCACCAATAGGCATCCTTCAAACACACACACACACACACACACACACACACACACGGATAGCCTAGTGGTCAGAACATTGCGCTGGCAATTTGACGACCCGGGTTCGAGTCCGGTCGAGGAAATTTTCTTCCTGGAGTTAACATCAGTGCTGACTCCACTCTCCCCAAAAGTCCTTCCGATGAGACTTTAAACCGAGGCCCCGTGTGCGAACGCATGCGGAACATCTTGCGCACACGTTAAATCCTGTTCCGCTTTTCGTAAGAGTAGGCCATCGTGTGCCGGTGGGAACAGATGACAATATTTACAAAACTGCATACACACGGGGACCGGATGAAAAAGCACATGATTGCTTATTCTGTTATCCTCGATGTAAAAGAATATATAAAAAAAATAAATATAAAACACACACACACACACTCACACAACACATCCAGACTTTCAAGGCAAGATTGTTTTTGATTAGGACGTTAAAGCAAGATGTTAAGGGAAGGTTTTTAGTGTGAGCTTAAGATCTTAACCCCTCCCCAACCCCCCTCCCCCCCTAAAAAAAAGGGTAAACCTTTAACTCATAATTATGTTAATGCTTGAAATGGGAAAGATGTCGAGATGCTCCCCTTATTCCTACAGCTGATTTTTTTTTCTTTTTCAATATTGTCAAATAGTGCTGTAGAATTGAGAAATAGACAAAGATAGATATTTTGGATAAACGATCCTAATATTAAATGGTAGGCAGGCAAGCATCTTTACATCAACGGGTGCAAATGGACATCTTGTGTTTTAAGACATGTTTATGCATTTTCTTGCTGAAAGTTTTAGCAGAGCAGTTCTGATGTGATCACAAGAGAACTGACAATAATGTTAAATGGAACGATGTGGTTTTTGCCTGTGGTAATTGTGAATTTTATCATCTTTACATTTTTTTTTCGTTCCGAGGTTCACGCTCCGAGGTTGACTGAAGATGAAATTTTGCATATGCGACCATTTTTGCTCACCGCTAAGGTTGTCGCTTTCCGACTTCAAGAATGATGTCTAAACACACCTGTGTGCATGCGGGGTTTTGTGTGTGTGTTTTTTAAATATCATCCGATCCTACCGCCACAGAACGGCCTACTCTTCCGGAAGACCTAATAAGTTTTAACGTGTTGTTGTTATTGTAGTGAATTTTTGCACTTGCTGATATTAAACATTTTTGTCAGCGCAGTTAAGTTTGCTTAACTCTACATTTATGAGTTGGGTTTGGCTTTATCTTGACAGAAAAATGTGGACAATAAGTAAATACGTAAATAATTTGATATCTGAATATAAAAACGTTGCATGTCATTATTCGTGTGTTAAAGAGACTGGAGGATATGAATCTTTTGCTACAGCTCCTATCAATGATGTCATTAATGTTGTCCATTACTGGTAATTGGGAGGATCGATGGTCTAGAGATTGATCCCCGTTTATTGCCCGTAACTTTATCCCGTCCACTAGACTGTGAGTGGTGGCCTGCATACAAGTCTTTCGGAACGGATGGTGAACAAGGTCCTGCATGCAGCACACATTCAGCGCACGTAAAAGAACCCATGACACCAAGAAAGATCTCCAGCAAAATTCTGTAGAATAAAGCCCTTCTCATAGGGAAACTAATACACTTTAGAAAAGGACATTTTTTGGAGTGGTACTACTCTTGTGGCAACGCACTCACCCCTGAGAGAGAAGCCCAAATTGCCCGCAGATAAATATGCTGTGACTGGAAGTGGTATTCAATTCAATTTTCAATTTATTTGAATACGGTTCAGTTGTAAAGTTATTTTACACTGCTTTAGAATAGAAACGAGTGAAACTGTCATTGTCATAACATGGGTGTAAATTTTCATACTTTGAGATTAAAAAAAAATATATCGCTGTATAATTTTTCACCTACCTTATGAACTTACGTGTTTTTTTGTTCAGGTAAAACTGGGTGGCCAGGCGACCTGCCATGGCAACCTGTCGTAACCAAGGGAGGCTGACATCACAGACACCAGAGGAAGAGTTGGGTTTGCAACAAGAAGGACCAGACAAACCTCCACATCAAGGACCACACAAACCTCAACATAGACCACACAAACCTCAACATCAAGGACCATACAAACTTCAACATAGACCACACAAACTTCAACACCAAGGACCACATAAACCTCAACATTAAGGACCAGACAAACCTCAACATAGACCACACAAACCTCAACATCAAGGACCAGACAAACCTCAACATCAAGGACCAGACAAACCTCAACATAGACCACACAAACCTCAACATCAAGGACCAGACAAACCTCAACATCAAGGACCAGACAAACCTCAACACGGAAAGACAAACCTCAACATCAAGGGCCACACAAACCTCAACATCAAGGACCAGACAAACCTCAACATAGACCACACAAACCTCAACATCAAGGACCAGACAAACCTCAACATGAAATGCCTGCAGCAGCATCCCCTGAGGGAGGAAGATCAGCACTCTGCTCTTCAGTCTCCCTTCCCTACCATCATCATAGCCACAGATTCCAGAGAAAAGGTATGTAAAACACCGTGGTGTAGCTTACGGGAAAAAAATGTCTTCCCAATTCTGTAAAAAAAAAAGAAGGAAAAATATCCACCATATTTTTTCATATGGTTACTTGTAGTTTTATTTCAGTAACTGGATGTGTTTCTGAAACGGCATTTAAAAAGGTAATGTATTTCTTCAGCAGACAGTGCCGAAGAAAATTTACAAAAACTGCATACACACGGCGACTGGATGTAAAAAAAAGTACGAGTGCTTATTTCATTATCCTTGACATAAAAGAAAAAAGTAAAGAGTAGCTGAGAATTATTTTAAAATGGTAAAGAAACAATCTGGGCAATCTCATAAATGTAAACCCATTTTTCATTTTGTTTTGGTTGTGATACAGTACTGCATGACCTAACTTTTACATCAGAGGAGTGCTGTTGTTTATTTACTACCACAAGTATAATTATTGGCTAGATTTCCCACAGTTGTAAAGTTGTCCTAACAATGAATGCCTGAAACCAGTACCCTACTTGTTCGTTAAAAAAAAATGTCTGAAAGCTAACGTAAGAATCTTTCTGTCGAAAATGAGTACTGGGAAATGTAGAGATCAAAAACATTTTTTGAAGAAAAAAAGTTGTTTCAACTGAGGGAGGGATATCTATAATGCATGCTAATGTATTTTAAAATTTATTTATTTTTTCATATCGAGGATAATGGATTAAGCACTCGTTTGCTTTTTTACATCCAGTCCCCGTGTGTATGCAGTTTTGTAAATCTTGTCATCTGTTACCACCGGCACACGATGGCCTACTCTTGCGAAAAGCGGAACAGGATTTAACGTGTGCGCAAGATATCTGCGTGCGTTCCCAAACGGGCCTCGGTTTATAGTCTCATCGGAAGGACTTTTGGGGAGGGTGGAGTCAGCACTGATGTTAACTCCAGGGGAAAAATCCCCTCGACCAGGAATCGAACCCGGGTTGCGAGCGCAATATTTCTCTTCGTAGAATTTAATTTTTAACGCTAAAATCACAATCCTAGATAGAAGGCAATGAGGTGCTCATGGCTGTAGTCTATGATCTGTACCATATTGATTTTCTATTTAATTTGATTCTGTTTTCATTTTATTTCTTGCACACACGCCAGAAGACCTTTTCATAGAACATCTTACACATGCGTCAATATAAAAAAAACCAAACTGGATTATCTTACGAACACACATGTCAAAAGACCTTTTGGTAGGACATCTTGCACTCAGGTCAGAAGACTTTTCATATCTCCAAAGGATCTGCCAAAATAGACAATAAAAAGACAGGATCATGGAACTAAGTGTAGATAATAAAAAAAAACCCATAATCATTAAAAAAGAAAAACCCATTTCAGCGACCTCTCAAAAGTTTTGCCATGGATATTGTGATATGGATCTGTAGTAGCCAGTTGCTCATGGTTTCTTTCCCCAGGTCATCTCCACTCTCCTGGATCTGTCTGTTCACTGCAGGTTGTGAAGACACCAGCAGCACGATGCTGGAGCACAGGGCCCAGTGGACTTGTCCTCACCCGCATGACTTGACTTGACCTATGTAAGACCGATAGGGAGGACGGGTAACAACCGGAGACAAGGAGCAATGCTTGAACACAGCGCTTAAGGGTTGAGCTTCTGAAGGGCAAAGTCTGGAAAAACGAGCCCCTAAAGGGCTGCATTGCCGCCGCTGTAGTCTAGTGGTTAGGGCGTTGGACTCGTAATCTAAAGGTTGCGGGTTCGATCCCAGCTTTCGGCTATGGCGTTGTGCCCTTGGAAAAGGCACTTTATGGCTATTTTCTCACCCCACCCAGGTGTAAAAGGGTATCAACCTTGTGTTGGGGTTAACCCTGCGATAGACTGGCGTCCTATCCAGGGGGGAGGAGTCTATGACTCTCAGTCGCTTAACGCCACAGAAACCGGGATAAGCACCGGCCTGATTAGCCTTAGGCTCGTGACAGACTTTAACTAAAGGGCTGCATCATGCAAGACAAGCCCCCCGAATGGCAGCACCCTGCAAGACAAGCTCCTGAAGGACAAATCCCGTATGCAAAACAGGCCCCTGAAGGGCAAAATCCTGCATGCAAAACAGGCCCCTGAAGGGCAAAATCCTGCATGCAAAACAGGCCCCTGAAGGGCAAAATCCTGCATGCAAAACAGACGCCTGAAGGGCAACATGCAAAATAAGCCCCTGAAGGGCAAAATCCTGCATGCAAAACAGGCCCCTAAAGGACAAAATCCCGAAAGACCTGCCCCTCAAGGGCAAACTCCTAAAGACCAACTCCTGATGGACAAACTCCTGAAAGACCAGCCCCTGAAGGGCACACTCCTGAAAGACCAGCCCCTGAAGGGCACACTCCTGAAAGACCAGCCCCTGAAGGGCAAACTCCTGAAAAACCAGCCCCTGAAGGGCACACTCCTGAAAGACCAGCCCCTGAAGGGCACACTCCTGAAAGACCAGCCCCTGAAGGGCAAACTCCTGAAAGACCAGCCCCTGAAGGGCACACTCCTGAAAGACCAGCCCCTGAAGGGCACACTCCTGAAAGACCAGCCCCTGAAGGGCAAACTCCTGAAAGACCAGCCCCTGAAGGGCGAATCCAGTGCAGGCCTGGTATTGTTGCCCAGGGATCTAGGATCAGATCTCACTAGGCTGAAGAGCAAAGTTGATAGAAGTTTGGGGGCTTTCGCATCATGTCTGCATGACCTCGTATCTCTGAAACAATTCAGGGATCAAATGCGATGAGAGCAGTGAGGACTGGGGTCTCTGTGGACATCGGACATTCGACATGCAGCAGCATGTGAAAGGTAAGAATTGCAAAGCCCTCCTTCCATGAATGGGCTACCTTGCATTCTTCACAGGTATCTTTGTACCGAGTACAACCTGTCTATGCCTGCGTGCATCATGTTCACACGTGTACCTCAGTCTTTCACATTTCCCAAATCAAAATTTGTCCCTGGAGTTTTCGGTAAGGCTCAACGATCGCGGATTTCAGAACTTCATCAGGGGCCTTTGAACCTTAATCTGTGATCACAAAGACTGGCAGACTGGGCGTCGACATTGGCTTTGGTGTCCTAAACTGGCACAGCCAGTAAAACCCTTGCACAGAGTGCTCAAGGGAAAGGACAAATCCAGCCCTCAGACTTTGTTCAAGCGTTTAAATGCTCGACCTTCCGGGTCTCTTCTATCTCGCCCTGATTCCTTAAAAGTCTTAGCATAGATGTCAAAAAGTCATGTGGGTCATCTTAGTTCTCTGGCCCTGTCTCTGACGTCGTGATTGTCACACGTATCAAGACCTCACAGAGGTAAGTACACGTGCAATGTTTTCTTCTTTTTTGTGCTTTTGTTTTTCGAGGTACCACTGCGAAGTTTTAAGATTTATGTCGACTGTTCCCGTGTTTCCATAACTTACCGAAAGAGACAAAACTTCCAGACCTTTATGGGGCCTTTTTGATATTCCGCATGCCTGTATTTACGAATGAAAGTAAAGTACCAGCAAGCATGAATAGAAGTTATGAAAGATGATGACAAAATGTCCCCCTGATGTGTTAAGCACTGTCAAGATTAAACCTGGGTATCAAAGATTTCATAATTGTAACAATTAGAAATTCGACACAGACCAAACAAATGGCCAGCAGTTAATGTGAAGAAAAGCGACACTGTCAATTGCTAAAACATCCCTAGAAACTGTGCATTTTCTGAAATGTAGAAAATACACAACATATATACATAATTCTCTCTCTCTCATCTCTCTTCATCATCTCTCTCTCCTCTCTCTCTCTCTCTCTCTCTCTCTCTCCCTCTCTCTCTCTCTCTCTCTCTCTCTCTCTCTCTCTCTCTCTTCTCTCTTCTGTGTCTCTCTGTCTGTCTGTCTGTCCTCTCTCTATATATATCTCACTCCCCCTCTGCCCTCCCTCTCCCCTCTCTC
>CM060322.1:44872896-44890396 GCA_030674155.1 Stramonita haemastoma | reverse complement strand
TTGTATTAAAACTATACCCTCTTCCCTTCATATTGAACCGGGGGGTATGAAAGTATAGAAATCTTTCCTTCATTTTTGGTTAGATGGCTTCAAGGCATAAAAATCTTTCCTTCATATCGAGTGAGTTGGCATCAGTGTAAAGTTTTCTTCCTTCCATCGGGCTAGATTGTATATAAGTATAAACTTCTTTCCTATATGGTGAATGAGTTTTTATTCAAGGAAGAGGCCATTTCTTCACTTAACTGGTATCAAAGTACAAGTTTTTTTCCCCCTTAATATTAAAGTTAATTTTTTATCAGGTTTGTTAGAATTAAAGCAAAAGCTGTTTCCTCCATGCCAAATAAGCATATTACGAAGTATACAGTTATTTCACATTGTTTTATTACTGTCAGAGTGTAGAGTTCCTTACTCCTTGTCTAGTTAGGTGATATCAAGGTGTAAAGCTCTTTCCCCAATATCCAGTTAGCTGCTTACCATATGCATGAAGGTCTTTTATTTCTGTTCCATCATTTTTCATAAAACTTTTATTTAGCTTACATTTGAGTAGTTGGTATCAAAGTATAAACATCTGTCTTTCACATTTATTTGTATCCAAGTTTTCTTTTCATTGAATATTTTTCTACATGTTGAGTTATTTGGTATGGGAGTATAAAATTCCTTCATTTGTATTATTAAGTTGGCATCAAAGTCCAAAGCCTTTTCTTTTATATTGAGGTAGTTTTAAATTTTGTGTTTTTCCCCTTCCAATTCAGTTTGTGTAAAGGTATGATAGCCTCCCCTTCATAGTGATTGTTAGCATCAAATCATAAAGTAAGTTTTTTTTAGGAGTTATTTGGTGTCCAAGCATAAAGTTTCTTTCGTTCATAATAAGTTAGCTGGTATCAATTTATAACATTATTTCTTGTATATTGAATTAGTTCGTGTCAAAATTAGGGAAAAAGCCTTTTGTATTGAGTTATTGCTATCAAAGTATAAAGTTTTTTCTCTACCTTTTTAGTTGTTACCAAAGGTGTCGAAGTATAAAGATCTTCCTCCATGTTGAAATAGTTCCTAAGTATTTTCTTTCTTGAATATTTTGCTACTACATGTATTATAATATTTTTCTTTCTATTTAATTTTTCGGTTCCAAAGTAAAAGGTCATTTTCCTCATATCCTAGCTTGTGATAATATGAGGACGTTTTTCTTATACTGAGATAGGGCGAGGATTAGATCCCAAACACAATAGGCACACACACACACACACACACACACACACCACACACCCACACACACACACCACACACACCACACACACAACACACACACACCACACACACACACACACACCACAACACACACACACACACACACACACACCACAACCACACACACACACACCCACACACACACACACACACACACAACACACACACACACACCACAACACACACACAGGCGCGCGCTCAATTTTCTATTTTGATTGCTTTTGAAAGAACATTGTAAAGCTTTTACTGGTTTACAACGTCGTTTTGTTTTGGCGCCAAAAAAGCTCAAATTCTAAATATGATTTCGGATCAGAAGTACTTGTACAAAACAGAGACGAAATGAAAACTTCAGGAAATGTACACTCGGCTTCAGACGTTTGTTGTGATGCAAATCTTTGCCATAGTCATCACTGGTATAGCAACGCCTATTTCACAGAAACAAATCATTTTACCTCGACTTTGCGGGATCAGCTTAAGAGAGAAAACTATGCACAAGCTGAGTGCAGGATGTTTCATAAAGAGCAGTGTTTTCCCGATATTCCTTTTCCCTGTAGTGCTGTTCCCTGGAGCTGTCAACATTCCACTCTAACCCTAGTTCTTGCCCCATGCCGCAAACCCTAACACTTCACCAGTTTGATCCTAACTATTAACTCTTTGACACGGATTGCTTAACTCTGACTCAGTTCTGCGGTATGGGGAAACAGCTGTATAAGGGAACAGCAGCACAGGGAAAGAGGGGTTTGGGGGTACTGACCGCTTGGAAATATTTTATTCTGGAGAATACCGTGATAGAGACATGATTTGCAAAAGAGATGATATGCAGAAAAATAATGATTATAGCATCCTTATGCTTGCATAGCACTGATGCTCCGAGAATTGTTCTATTTTTAGTTTTCTGCAGGACCAAAGTAGGATGGTTTGCGACCACAGTCCATAAATCGGATATCTTCGCTGGAGCTATATAACAGAAAAAAACAGTGTTCTGATAACCTTTGAAAATAACGGCAATACTGAAAAAGTGCTTAATGTATGAGAGTTACACAGTTTTACCTCAATAGCTTGACACGTAGTTTTGACTTCAAATTCTACTGGTTATCAAGTATAAGGTTTTTTTTTTCTTTTACATTAAGTCACTTGGTTGGTTAGTGTAGATCTCTTTCCTTCCTCTTGAGTTGTCACTAAGTTTGGGTTGTTGTTTTTTTCATTCCATGAAATAAGTTGGTGTCATAGAATAGAATTATCCCCTTGCCATTGAACAAGTTGGCTCAAAGAATAAAGTTCCAAGCTTGGCATCAAGATAGTTATCAAACTGTAAATTTTTTTCTTCAGATTCAGTTATTGCAAAAGTATAGAGCTCCCCCTTTCATATTTCTTTGTTTTTTGTATCAGAGTATAAAGTTTTCCCCTCCATATTCATTTGGTTGGTGTTAGCAGGCTCTTCCCTTTATATTGAGTGAGTTCTATCAAAGCAAAAAGTTCTTTCCTTCAGGTCGAGTTCGCTGGTACACGTGTAAAGGGTTATTTTCTTAATATGGGTTGGTGTCAAAAAAAGTAAAATTGTTCCTTGGAATGAGTTGGTTGATATCAAAGAAGTTATTTCCTTTATTCTAGTTTTATTAGGTAGTTGTTATTGAGCCAGGTGTCATTAGGTATAAAACTCTCCCCTTCATATTGAGTTGTTGCCAACCTAGTTACCTTCACATTGATTGCATTGCTTGGAACAACAGTTGCATGAAAGAACAGCACTAAAGGGAAAGAGGGGTTTGACTTACTGGCTAGCGGAAAATACTTAATTCCTCAGAAAACGGTATAAGCGCTATATAAATCCCATATATCATCATCATTATTAGTGTTTCTATTTGTGCAAGAGAAAAGACATGCAGACGATTTTTTGTTGTTGTTTTTATTTTTGTTATTATTATTTTTGTTATTATTTTTTTAAAAAGACAAATGTTAGTTTAAAGCTAAAGCTAACTCTTGACAGTTGTAGTACTGGGGAAAAGGGCCTGCTGTAGTGTATGGAGTCCATGTCCTGTTTGATCTGTGTCACTTTCCACGTGTAGATTTTGATTCAGATTAATCTAGTTCTTTTCAAGGTTTACAGTTCTTCCCTGTGTAGTAAGTTGGTGTTGTATGAAGCTTTTCCCTTGCTATTGAACTAGTTGGTATGAAGTATTAACTTTCATTCCTATTGAGTTGGTGTCATGAAATAAGGTTCCTCCCTTTATACTGAAGAGTTGATCACCATGTAATGTTCCAAAATTTTCTAATGACTTTGTTTATACATAGGTTTCTTTCAAGATCTTTTTCTTATGAAGGTGTTGACAAAATTATTAAAGATACTCTTATAATAATTATTAATATAAACAGATTTCTTTTTTCAATTCCAAAAGGTTTCATAATCCTATGAATGATCATTGCTAAAAAAAAAAAAGTTTTCCTTTTTTCTATTTCATCAATCCGTTGAAAAGTGCTTGGGTGCCCTGATAGTTTTGTTAGGTTTTTTAGTTATAAATTACGAATTTCCTCTCGTTTTATTCTGGTGGTATGATTATAAGCTGTATATTTTTTAAAAATCCTTAGATGGTTTGATATAAGCTGGGCTAGAGATTATTTGAGGGCTTGTTTCCCCAATTTTCTGATTGGATAATGGCTTTGAAATGATTTTTTTTTAGTGTTTGCAAAACTCCAGAGGGTTTTTTTCGCGCTGTTTCTGTGAATTCAAATGAAGTATTTTTCCATATGCATTTAATTCATAGTCCCATTGTGAACCTTGTTATATACAGTCCCTGATATCAGGTCATCTCTATCTCTATTTTCTCTGAATGTATTCAGATGATCTGTTTAAAAATGAAGTCTGGTATAGTCCTGTCACAACTGATGTTAGGTCAGGAAATAGTCATCTTTATTTGTAGTGACCACACTGCAATACCCGCTGAATGAATTTCGAGAGCAGAAAGTTGTGAAATGAATACAAGTGTGATTGCCCCCCCCCCCCCCCCCCTCCCCGAAAAAAAACAACCAGGCCCAGGAAAAACAAAAGCACGAAATTGTCAGGAAAGCATGCAGCAAAAGCCAGGAAAAAAGAATTAAAGGATAAAAACTTAACACTACCACAAACACACTAGAGCAAACATAAACCCAGACAAATGTATATCACTCGTTTACACATGTAGAAACGCATGCAGCAGCAGCAGCACACACTAGAGCAACAATAAACCCAGCCGACTGTTCACTGCCGCTGAACATGAATAGACACAGGCAGCAATTCACACTGGGGCAGTTAGTGCTCTGGACGTAGGTAGGTAAGAGAAGTGCTGACTCAGGTTCATGGATGACAGGGAAAAGAAGGGAAGGGAAAGGAGCACATTTTTCCTTTTTTGTTGTTGCTTTTTTTTTTTTTTTGCCAATGAAGACGTGTGAAGCGCCCACCAAAAAGATATGAAAAAGATGGTGCTCCATGATCTGCATGCAACTGAGGCCTTAAAAAAACTACAACTGGGCATTTCAATTGGATTTGCTCCATTATTAAACATCATCATATGAGTTTTATATCTTGATAGTTGTAATCCGTTTTCAGTCATATAATTAGCTATAGCATTTAAATCGTTTTGATACAACTTTCTAGCATAATTTATAGATCTAGCAGGAGTGTTCTTTTTAATCGCAACTTTCATCCATACACATATATCATCAGCATATTGAGCCAATTCTACATTTTTTGAAAGATTGTCTGGCAAGTCATGCATCAAAATATTAAATATCATGGGAGCAATAACTGAACCCTGTGGAATACCCATTTCTAATAATCTTGCAGATGAATATGTAGTTCCTATTTTAGCCTGAATTTGTCTGTTTTCTAAGAAATTTTTGATAAAACTATACATCTGCCCTGACAAACCAATATTCTGGAGTTTAAATAGTAAACACGAATGCCATACCTGGTCGTAAGCCTTAATTATGTAAAAAAAATGTTGCTAATAGACATTTCCGCCTCGCAAACTGATACTTAACCTGAGTTGTCAGCTTCACTAAATGATCAATAGATGATCTGCCTTTCCTAAATCCTGCTTGATTCACGGGAATAATGTTATTCTTTTCACAACGATATACAAGTCTGTTTAAAATGATTTTTTCTAACAGTTTACAGACATGAGATGCAAGTGCTATGGGCCTGTAACTATCCATATTTGTTATTGGTTTACCGTCTTTATGTACAGGGACAATAATTGATTGTTTCCAAACTTGTGGTAATACACCACTCTCCCAACATTTTTGAAAAATATTGTAAAGAATGTGTATCCACTTGTCTGGCAAGTGTTTGATCATTTCATTTGAAATAGCATCGATTCCAACTGATGTTTTCTTTTGTGGTAAGGATGAGATTGCATTTTTTATTTCTTGGATGGTTAATGGAGCATTGAGGTAATGGCTGTTATCAGGAACAGGGTCGGCAAGATCGACTGATTTTTCTCTTTGGGCCCTGTAGATTTTTTGTTCTGGAGATAAGCCATCTAATCTACTTGTGTTGGAAAAAGAGTCTGCAAATGCTTCAGCCTTTTCCCTTAAAGAAGTGAATACGTCGTTTTGTAACTGAAATAGATAATCCGGAAATTTTATGCCATTTTTTTTTATTATGTTTAGTTATCTCCAGATCTTCTTAGTATCCTTATGACTTGAGACGAATGTTCAAATTGTACACTAAAGATAAATCGAGTGAAAATCACAAGGCCATGAAAAATGCTAATATCGGGTGCAACCGAGTAATAGAGCAAGCTAAGAAAACTTACTGGACAATATTTTGCAATTCTGTGTGTGTGTGTGTGTGGTGTGTGTGTGTGTGTGTGTGTGTGTGTGTGTGTGTGTGTGTGTGTGTGTGTGTGTGTGTAAGACTGAAAATTATTTAGTTATTAGTTTTTGTTTGTTGGGTTGTTGTTCTTGTTTTTTGGCCAATGAAGAAAGACGTGTAGAGCACCCACACAAAAAGAGAGAAAAAAAAGACATAAAACATAATTAACAAAAAGATTGTGCTTCATGATCTGCATGCAACTGAGGCCTTTAAAAAAATATATATATTAATATACATATAAATATATTAATATACATATAAATATATATATATATATATATATATATATATATATATATATACACCGTAAAATCCCTAGCATACGCCTGTGCACTGATTTAGGGCAAAATTGGGGAGTGGGCGTTTGCTAGGGATAGACCCCTTTGCACAGTCATTTTTGGGCTCAACCGTGTAATTGAGTGAATACAAACCCCGAAAGCATGTAAGTAAGGTCGTGTGAGTAGAAGTGAAGGAAAATAGAAAAAAAAGGACTTTGAGGCAAAGAAGGCCAACGAGTTCCATACTTTCCGTTGTAGGCCCTTGTTTCGCAATACTCTGCCTTCTGATCTTTCATCTTCCACATAATGCAACAGACCTTGGTCGACATGTTCAGATCTAACTGCTGGTCCTTTTGATAGTTTCCGTTTTTGTTTTTTACGTGCTGCTGTTCAAGTCTATCTCTGTTTTCACTCCATTCCCTGATCATCTTCCTTTCCACAAAAATTTTACGGGCACATTCCGAAACATTCCCACCTGCTTCGTTATCCAGATACTGGAGGGCTTCTAATTTGAAAGATACAGTGTAAGACTGTCCCTTCGGCATTTTGCAAAAATTGCACAGAGAGATTCAAGAACCAGCTTCCGGCCATCAGGAAGCGTCGTCAATGTACCGGTACCTCACTGACAGACAAAAGACGTCAGTGGAAAAAAGCATGACGTAATTTTAAGTTACTTTGTTGGGGATGGGTGAGAGTGAGGAGAGGGGACAAAGAATAAGAAAAAAAGGAAAGAAACACGAAAAGGTAAAGAAGGGGAAAAATATGACTTTTAGAAAAATCTGCACAAAATGAATTCTAGTGAAAGTGAGCATAGTGTCTATGAAAAAAGCAGGGTGGGCGTTTGCTAGGTAGCTACCCCTGTGCACAACTTTTGGCCAAAAGTGGGGGGTGGGCGTTTGCTAGATGGTGGGCTTATGCTAGGGATTTTACGGTATATATATATATATATATATATATATATATATATATATATATATATATATATATATATATTGTGTGTGTGTGTGTGTGTGTGTGTGTGTGTGTGTGTGTGAGAGAGAGATAAGCATTTAGCTCTGTCTGGGATGTTGATTAGCCAGACTGTTAATGTGTGCGAGTAATGATGGCGATTGTTTCTTTATTTGTTTAAAGGACAAAGACCATTTGAGTAAACAAAAGCACTGCATTTGAAAAAGAAATCTGTTTTGTGATCGCTTTTTTTCTGTTTCTTTACATTTCGACTGTATGTGTGTGTCAAATCAAATCGAATCGAATTTTTATTTCCAGATGGTACATTGAATAAGCTTTGATTTGCTTTTTTTCATCAAGCCATCTATCTAAAGAAAGAAAAAAACAACCCCCCCCCCCCCCTAACAAACCAAAGAAAAAAAAAAAAAGAGAACCCCCCAAAACAATTCACCAACATTAACTAACATGATTTCAGCAGCCTTAAAAATAAAATATGCCTATAGATAATACAAGCAACAACAATAACAACAAAAACAACCATATAAAAAAAACACTCAAAAGACACACACACATGCACGCACGCACGCACACACCACACACGCACACCACACACACACACAGGCACGCACGCACGCACGCACGCACGCACGCACGTACGCGCGCGCGCGCGCTCGTTCGTTCGTTCGCTCGTCCACACAGCACGTATGCACGTACGCGCATGCACACATTTAAAGTTTTTTTTAAAATCATAATAGTGTGAAATAAACAGCTTATATCTGTTGCAATGTCACCAATACCATTATTTAAGACATAAAAAAAAATCTATGAAATAATGTGTGTGTGTTCTTGTGTGTGTTCTTGCGTGCGTGCGCGCGCGTGTGTGTGTCGTGTGCATAATATAGAAAGGAAGTGTTCCACTTGGCTGGACGTGTAGTTGCTTAGGTCAGAGGTTTAAAGAGGATTACTGTTTTCTGTTAGCTTCTTCTCATCAGAGAGTTATTCAATGCTTAATTTGACACGAATTTGACAAGCCTTTTAACACATCACCTAGGTATACCTAGGTCCCATTCTAACCCATCACTTTGCCAGTGGATGTGATGTCAAAGGAAGTGGCAAGCCCAGAGTTAAGCCCTGCTGTTACCTGTGCTGGGGTGTGGCAAGCCTAGCCTAAACACGTCAAGTAGCTAAAGATGGCATAAGTGTCCACAGTATCCTAGGAGATAATCCCCCACCCCTCTGTTCATCTCAACCTGCTTCTCCAGGTAAATAGGGGGGGGGGGGGGGGGGGTTGTTGTGTAATTAGCTAATAAATGGTCTTAGTTATACTGTGTGCGTACCTACCTGCGTGCATGCGTGTGTGCACGTGCGTGTGTGCGTGCGTGCGTGCGTGCGTGTGTGTGTGTTTGTGTGTGTATGTGTGTGTATGTGTATGTGTGTATGAGTGTGTGTGTGGTGTGTGTATGTGTTTGTGTTGCGTGTGTGTGCGTGCGTGTTTGTGAGTGTGCGTGTGCGTTTGTGTGTGTGTATGTTTGTGTATGGCTTGTGTTTGTATGTGTGTGTGTGGCGCACCGCGCGCGCGCGTGTGTGTGTGTGAGAGAGCGAGTGTATGTGTTTGTGTTTGTGTTTGTGTTTGTGAGTATGGAGTAAGAGATATCACCGATGGAAACAATAGAATAATTACATCTTCGATTTAAATCGGAATAAACAAAATCAAGGCAATAGAAAAACTGATAAAACAGCAAACATATAAGGCAGAAAACATGACATCAAACAAAATTATGAACTTAGAAATATTTGCATGACAGATTTGATAAACAAACATAAAATTGGGAGAGAGAGAGAGAGAGAGAGAGAGAGAGAGAGAGAGAGAGAGAGAGAGAGAGAGAGAGAGAATCAACCTTCTTTCTCAGAGTTTAAAAAATCGAAATATAAAGTGATAGAATTATGTAGGGCCTATGCGTTTTGGGGTTCATAGATACTGCTTCTTGATCTCCTGTGTTATCTGAGAGCAAATTTTGTTTAAATATTTTCTGAAATAGCAGCTTCTCGCGGTCCCTAATTTATACAGTCAGTGATGTAAAACGATGGTAACAAAGATTTAAACCACATTTCATGGTCCCAGAGCTGTCCAGCCCTCCATACGGTAATTGCCCGACGCCAAGTCGCCGCTTCCGGCAGAACAGCAGCTGGCAGGCTGGAGGCTTGTGAAACACATTTCAAGTAGATGGCCCCTTCAGGCATCCTTAGTTAATTTTACTTTCCCGCCACAGCACAATGCCTGTGCCGCCCTTAGCAGGTTCGGCAATCAGGGCGGGCAAGTTTCGTTTCACTTAGGCCTATCATCTTTCCAACTTGGCTAGCTCCTACTGTGGTTGAACAAGAAGGTGTTATTCAATAAAAACAATACTTGTTGCCATCGAAACTTCAGATATGAAAAGCGAATATATGTGACAAAATCATTCTCAGAGGCTAAAGGATAGGCCTACAGCATGAAAGGCACAAAGCCCACAGCGAAAGGAAACTTTCAAACGCCATTTTCTCGAAACTACGTCGAACCGCGATAGCCGCTTCAGGCAGGTAACCCTCGATATATATATATATATATATATATATATATATATATATATATATATATATATATATATATATATAATATATATATGTAGAGAGAGAGAGAGAGAAGAGAAGAGAGAGAGAGAGAGAGAGAGAGAGAGAGAGAGAGACACACACACACACACACACACACACACACACACAACAGACAGACAGACATACAGACAGACAGACAGACGGACAGAAAAACAGAGGGAGGGGCACAGAAAGAAGAGACAGAACTTGAAGAGTTCGCCATTTTTCTATCCATTTTACACCATTCTTAACCAGTGAGCTTTTAAACCCTCATCACGTCTCAGTTGTGGTTCTAAATGAACTTTTTTTGTTTCACAATCTTTGACATTTTTTTTTTTTGGCTCCCATAATCAAACACTTGACCCTGACACCCTGCAAGTAATGAGGTGCAGAGAGAAAGCTGTGACACTGATGACTGAAACACACCGTTTTCAATCAAAATATTATCCAACTAAAACAGGCGCTGCCCCCCCCCCCCTCTTCCCCTCCCCCCCTCCCCTCCCCTCCCCCTTTTCCCCAAAGCAATAGTTTTCCAATCAGTTTAAGTTTATGAAATTATTTGTCAAAGAAAAGCACTCATCAACTATGCCTATTGTTCGATTCAGCTTGAAGTTTTTTTTTTTTTTAAAAAGACGGAAAGGCGATTATGAAAGAAAACATAAGGCTGACACGTGTTAAAGGTTAAGGTAAAGTGTTCCATAGCCTATGTGGTCGTAGGGGAGCGAGGCATCACAGACCTCAGCTTCTCTAGGTGCCAGTATATTGAGGGCGGCGCCCATCTCCTCCCCCTCGCTGCTTTACCTTCCCTGACCCTTAAAAGGGCAGGTACCCATTTACAGCTGGGTGAATTGGGGGACTGCACTGAAGCCAAGGCGCGCAAATTGTCACCCATTCACTTTTTGTAACCACGCTCTATGCTGCTTAACTTTAGCTTGGGGAAAGCGAGTGCTCTGACCACTTAGCTATTCCATCCCACAACTTCAGTCGAACAAACTAATGAGAGTATAATGTATAAGAATGTCCAGGTGTGAATTTTCAAATTTAATCTGACCTTTGAGATTGTCACTAATCAAAGTGGTGTTGTGTTTGCAAAGTCTGCCGGAAGTCGTTTGAATGAGGAGCGGAAATGTCAAGGCTGACACCAATGACCCGGAAATGAAAATGTTCCAATGCCAAATAGCCGAGATACTCAGGATCTCTGGTCTCCACTGAGCATAGAGGAAAAAAATAGGACGTTTTAAAATTTTCAAAATGTGAGGCTGTTTTCGATTTTGGGGGGTAAAATAGTTTTTTTTAATGGCATGATTGACCTTTAGGCATGCTGTAACAAAGACAATTTGCTTTAAACCCATCAGTTTTCATTTTTCCTTCTAGCCATATTTTTTATTTTATTGTAAAGATACAATAAACCGAGGTCCAGTGTGCAAACGCACGCAGACCCTCTTCAGCACACATTAAAACACGTTCCGCCTTTCGGAAGAGCAGGCCATTGAGAGCCAGAGGGAACAGATGACAATTTAAAAGCCATATGCATGCGGGACCAAAAATGTAAAAAAAAAAAAAAAAGTACATGAATGCTTATTCATTATCTTTGACATAAAAGAAGGGAGTCAAATTGATAGCCTATGTTCGCGCTAGATTGTATTTCCCCTGAATTGGATTTCAACCTAGGCAATTCTTTCTCTAGTTCCATTGCATTTCAACTTTCTGTCATGTGTGTGTATGTGCATGCGTGCGTGCGTTCTTGCGTGCGTGCGTGCGTGCGTGCGTGTGTATGTGTTGTGTGTGTGTTGTCGTTGTTATTGTTTATTGTGTCTTCTTTCTCTCCTGTTCTTCGGCTAGAGCTCCGAGGTTTACCAATGGTGAGATGTTTGCGTGTGTGTGTGTCTTTGATTTAACGTCTATTCACTAAAATGTGACTTTAGACAGATATCCATCTAACGTCTATGCACTAAAAAGGGATTTTAGACAGATGTTTACATATGCAAACGTTTTTGCTCACCATTAAGGTAGCCACATTCCGACTTTGGGGATGATGTCTAAATATCAAACACTGCCTAAGCTGTTGAGCGCAAAGCCTGGGTTATTATTAAGTATGGAGGGCAAGGTGTTACCCATGCAGCAGACCTCCCCCCTCCCCCTCGCCGATACGCGTGGTCCCAGTGCCGTCGCAGGAACTGCCAGAACGTTGCCATCTACAGACTTTTTTGTTTATAGTGTCATTATAACGCTTTTTGTTTATGATACTATCATTAACATTATTTTTTTGTTTTAGTGTCATTACAATTGTTTTTGTTTTTTGTGTGATTAAAGTGTTTTTAGTTTATAGAGTCATTAGAATCTTTTTGTTAATAGCGCCAATATAATATTTCTATTTATGAAGTCATTAGAAGCTTTTTGTGTATAGTGTTGTTATGATGTTAATGTGTTGTCATTCATAGTGTTATTGTTCCTTATTTTGAAATTTTTTAAGCGTTGCGTTGAGTGCTTTGGATTACCTCAAGTTATAGTGATCGACACTTTTTTTGGTATTCTTTATTTTATTTAGTTGTGGTTATTCTGGTGTGGCTGATATACTGCTAGTATTGTCATAACAAAACGCTCTACACCTGGTGTCCACTTCAATTAGCCTTCGTTCCAATATAATGGACAATGTCTTTTTTTTCTTCTTTATGTTTAGCTTAGATAAGTTGTGAAGGTATGCAAAAAATATTTTAGTGCATTTTAATACTCTCTTTCCAAAAAATTCATATAGTGGATGTTTGACCAACTGTATGATCTAACACATAGGCTTAACTTTGAATGCTTACTAGGGTTAAAAAAAAGTTTTTGCAACCTACCAAACGCTGACACATACTATTGAATTTTTTTGGTCATGCACACTTTATCTTCTACAGGCAGAGGGTAGCCAAGGAAAAAAAAAAAAAAAAAAGGTAGCCAAGCATTGGCGGGACTGTATCTAGGTTGGCCTGGACTAGTAGATGATATATATACATCCCTATCCATTTCCAAGCAGACACTGTCAAGATTCGCGCACTGTACCGTGACACAGACATGCAGTGGACGGCACAGAACTGGCTGAGTCCCAGAAAACCACTAACAAACCGTTGGCTGCCATGGCGCTGTGGTTTAGTGCCATGGGTCACGGACTGGAAGGTCGCAGGTTCGAATCCCATAAGAATCATAGGGATTTTTTTTCAGGACTCCGGCCGGCTTCTACCCAGAGTGAGTTTCTGTGAGCTCAGTGGGAAAACTGGGACCACACTGTCGAGCTTCTTCCACTGTACGGACGCGATTTTGAATGTGTTGCTCAAATTACCTGACCAACACGGGAAGTATCTGTACCTCTCGGGTCCGGTTGACACTGGGATATAATGATGAATGGAAGCGTAGAGTTCAGCTCTGTCAAGCAGTCTCAAAGCACATGCAGTTCAGCATAGCAGCATCATTTTACCATCCTCATCGTCTTTGATCATCATGCGATTAAAAAAAAAGTCTCTGATTCGGTAGCCCCTGCTTCTCTGGTCTCATGGTGACCATCAGTTTTGGTTTTGTAATTTCATTCTGTGCCTGTGGTGAGTTTGTGTCAGGCCTTCGGGGTGGAAGTTCACGGTATGTAGTAGTAGGTTTTGGAGGGACGTTGTGGTGGTCGCCACCCCTGATGGGCAACTCATTCAGTCTGGCTTCGAGTCTGAGCTATTACTGTCGTTAGTAGGGGGCTTAGTAGGTGGTGTTCTGCGTATGTTAGCTCACAACAGGCACCACTGAACGTCACCAAAGTGACCCAGCAGAAGTGCAGGGCTCCTCTGGATGGGGTTTCACGGTGATCTTGCATTGATGGCTCCCTGTGGACTCACAACCCTGAGGATGAGACATAAATCTAGGCAAAGCTAATAGGCACGGAGAAATTGAAATGAAAGGCGTGGAAACGGAGAGAAAAGAACGTCACAGGGCATGAGGCAGAAAATAGAGAAAACTACTAGCACGACCTCTATAAAAGGTAAAGGTGTCCCATAATCTATGCGGTCACTGGGAAGCGAGATGTCAGAAACCTCAGCTTCTCTAGGGACCAGCATATTGAGGGCGTGCTCATCTCCTCTCCCTTGCTGCTTTAACCTTCCCTGACCCTAAAGAGGAGCGGGTACTCTTTGACAGCTGGGTGAACTAGGGGACTGTACAGAAGCTAAAGCATGCAAACAATCCACTCGGTAACCATGCTCAATGCTGCTTAGGCTAACCTTAGCTTGGGCGAAAGTGAGTGCTCTATTTAAAAAAAAAAATTCTTTTATATCGAGGATAATGTAATAAGCACTCGTGTGCTTTTTTTCTCACATCCAATCCTCGTGTGTATGCAGTTTTGTAAATGTCGTCTGTTCCCACTGGCACACAATGGCCTACTCTTACGAAAAGCGGAACAGGATTTAACGTGTGCGCAAGATGTTCTGCGTCTGTGTGGTCTGTATGTCTGTCAATCTGTCTGTCTGTCTGTCTGTATGTCTGTCAATCTGTCTGTCTGTCTGTCTGTCTATCTGTCTGTCTGTCTGTCTCTGTCTGTCTGTCTGTCTGTCTCCCCCCCATCTCTCTCTCTTTCTCTCTCCCCCCCCCCTCCCCACACACAAACGAACAAGGAGCCTGCAGGCAGTTTGTCAGTTGAAGGTGGCAGCGGGAAGCTAGTACACTCATGTAGACGTTGTGTCTGACAGCCCCTCACACTAATGACTGAACCATCACGGTGACTACCTAACCATTGGGTTTCTTTACCCACCGCCTCATTGCTCTTCCCATTTGAAAAAAAACACACTCTGTCTCTGTCTCTGTCTCTGTCTGTCTTTCTGTCTGTCTGTCTGTCCGTCTGTGTGTGTGTGTGTGTGTGTGTGTGTGTGTGTGTGTGTGTGTGTGTGTGTGTGTGTGTGTGTGTGTGTGGTGTTGTGTTGAGTTGTTTGTGTCCGTGCATGACTGCGAGTGTGTGTTACGCGCATGCGTGTGTGCATACGTAGGCGTGTGTATGTGTGTGTGTGTGTGCGCGTGCTTGCGTCTGCGTGTGTATGCATGCGTACATGCATGCTCACGCGCACGTGTGTGTAAACCCCCCCCCCCCCCCGCCCCCTCCGGCATTGTCTACTCTGCTTTTTTGTTTCTACATCCTACACCTCCTTTTCTTTTATTCTTTGTATTATTTGACTACCTCTTCTCTTTAAAAAAAAAGTCCCTACTCCCCCCTCACCCAACACACACACACACACATATACACACACGCGCGCACGCGCGCGCACGCACACGCACACACGCGCACGCACACGCACACACACGCACGCACACACACACACACACACACACACACACACACACACACACACACACTCTCTCTCTCTCTCTCTCTCTCACAATCACACACTCTCATGCGAACAATATCACTCTCTCTCTCACACACACACACACAATACTCCCCCCTACCCCCCCCCCCCCCCCCACACACACACATACCTACCTCCCTTCTAACTATTACCAGACAGACGAATAGGCACACTTCTGTCTGGGAGAGAGTCAGACGGAATCCAATGCTTATTGGTGTGTAAGTATCGTTGCCGGATGGGCGCCGTCTAATGTAGATCAGCTGTGAAATTCAATAGTGGCATAAACTGAGCTGAAATACAACTCGTTTATTTTTCTTCCTTCCTTCCTCTCTCTCTCTCTCTCTCTCTCTCTCTCCTCTCTCTCTCTCTCTCTCTCTCTCTCTCTCTCTCTCTCTCTCTCTCTCTCTCTCTCTCTCTCTCTCTCTCTCTCCTCTCTCTCTCTCTCTCTCTCTCTCTCTCTCTCTCTCCTCCCCCTTTGTTTTTTGATTTTTGTGTGATACTGTCTGCTGGTCTGTGTTTTAATAATAAGGGTAATAATAATACATAGAATTTATATAGCGCTATATTTTGCAAAAAACAAATGAAAGCGCTTGCATTTTTACTGGTTATTTTAATGCGTGAATGCTAAGAGGGAGGTATGTATTGAAATGGTAGTTTTTGTTGAGTGTGCGCTTTTTTGTTGTTGTTAGTTATTTGTTGTGGTTAAAACATTATTAAAAAGAGATAAGGAGTACACACACGTTCAGGCACACATACACACACACACATACGGACAGAGAGATAGAGACAGAGACACAGAAAGTCAGACAGACAGGCAGACAGACAGACAGACAGACAGACAGACAGACACAAATACACACACTCACAGAGACAGAGACAGGCAGACGGACAAACGCACGCCCGCCCGCACGCACACACACACACATATATATAATGTAATATCCATCCATCCATCCATCCATCCATCCATCCATCCACAACAAACAAAGTTATTTTTCTATCAGTTATTCTGCGTTAAATGATCCAGAAAATAAGTCAATATCCCAAAGGACAAGTGAGATACACTTCCCCGTTCAAAACTTGTAACCTGTCATTTACTAAGAGATATATTGGTAGCTGACTTACAAACTATTTGTACAAGGCTGTTAAAATAAGAAAAAAAGACAACCCTTTTTGTATTTGAGTTCTTCTCTTACGTTCTGCTTCCAAAGTTTTCCTATGAGATATGGTTTTGAATATTGATAATTATGTTCCCACTACTTTTTGTGAAGGGTCAAAGCCTATATTGGATAAAACTTTTGCTTTCCCCTTCTCTTTTTCGACCCCTCCAGCCCCCCCCCCCCCAACACCCTTTTCCCCTTCCTTTGCACCCACACGCACACACACACACACACACACACACACACACACACACACACACACACACACACACACACACACACACACACCACACACACACACACACACAGCGCGTGGATTTGGTTCTGCCTGTCTGAAAATGATAGATGCAGTCATTGAACATATTGGCCGCCAGTAGAAAAGACAAAAATTCAGTACTGACATCCCGTGTCCTTATAAGAATTGCGAAGAAGAAGAAGAATTGCGAAAAATTGCGAAGAAGAAGAAGAAGAAGAAGAAGAAGAAGAAGAAGAAGAAGAAGAAGAAGAAGAAGAAGAAGAAGAAGAAGAATTGCGAAGAATAGAGAAGAAGAATTGCGAAGAATTGCGAAGAATTGAGAAGAATTGAGAAGAAGAAGAAGAAGAAGAAGAAGAAGAAGAAGAAGAAGAAGAAGAAATAGCCATAGCCAGCTGCAGCATCAGTAACAACAGCAACAACAACAACAACAACAGGATCAATCATATCACCAAACTCGTCTGACAGTACAAAAAACCAAACCCAAACCAAACCAAAAAACCCCGAATGAAAAAGATATTTAAACGTCCCAAAAATCTAATCAACGAATGTAATGAGCTGTCTCCATCAAGCCAGAAAATGCACTGACTTCCACAATCTGATGTTAAATCTGATATGATGGCTGCAAAATGCGCTCTTTATCCAGTCTGGAATGTCTCTCTTAAACTCCTGCAGTGATCGGCATGGAATTTTCTTTCGAGTGTTCATCTAGAAAGTGTTTAGTTTTGTGATAGTTGAAACAAACTTGATGAATTTTTTTTAGGGATATTGTGAACATGGTCTTG
>CM060322.1:44860396-44862896 GCA_030674155.1 Stramonita haemastoma | reverse complement strand
TAGCTATAAATGGGTATCATCCAGTTCATCCAGCCCTGAATAGGTTCCTGCTAGTTCACCAGCTGTAAATGGGTATCTTCAAGTTCACCCAGCTGTAAATGGGTACCTTCCAGTTCACCCAGCTGTAAATGGGTACCTTCCAGTTCACCCAGCTGTAAGTAGGTTCATGCCAGTCCACCCAGCTGTAAACGGGTACCAGCCTTACCACCCAGTTGTAAACGGGTACCTGCCCTGCTTAGGGACAGAAGGGGGGGGGGGGGGGGGTAAACACGGCTGGAGCTGAGGAGATGGGCACCACCCTTAAGATGCTGAGCCTTTGAGAAAGTGGAGTCTTTGACTCATAGAAGTTTTTATATTTTATTTTACACCACTTTATGTCACAGCAGATTTCTCTGCGTAAAATTCGGGCTGCTCTTCCCGGGGAGTACGCGTCACCACGAGTGCAGTGCCACCCATTATTTTATTTCCTGTCTGCAGCTGTATTTGTTTTCCTATCAGAGTGGCTTTTTTCCACAGAATGTTGCCAGGGACAACTCTCCTGTTGCCGTGGGATCTTTTACGTGTGCTAAATAGTGATGTGTAACACACGGGACCTCAGTTTATCGTCTTATCCGAAAGTCTAGCACCCAGACCACCACTCATGGTCTAATGGATGGGGGAAAAGTTTTAGGCCCAAACGGGATTCGAACCACCGCACACTTCGATCCGGACTTTTCGCTTTCTAGGCAGGCGCGTTACCTCTAGACCACCGATCCAACATGGGGCACCTTTACCTTTACAGACTGACAGACAGAGGGGCATATATAGACAGACACACAGATACAAAAACAAAGACAATGACTGCTCTGTGGTTATGAGAGCATTTTTTCTTATTTTCGTTCTTCAGCTAGAGCTCCGAGATTCACCAATGGTGAGATTTATGCATGTGCAACCGTTTTTCGCCCCAACATTTAGCCACATTCCGACTTCGGGGATGGTGCATAAACACGACATCTGTGTGCATGCTGGGTTTATTTTTTGTCATCCGTCCCTACCGGCGCACAACAGCCTACTCTTTCGAAAGGTGAAACAGATTTTAATGTGTGAGCAAGATGTTCTGCGTGCCATCGCACCCGGGCCTCGGGTTATTGTCTAATTCGAAAGATTTTTTGACATTCAGTTATTTTTTTTCGTCAAACTGCGAAGAATGGGCAAGTCTGAGAATCGAACCCAGAACATCACGGTTCACTTGTTGGCAGGCGAATGTCTTCACCATCCTACCACTCTCCTCCTTGTAAGAGTATGTGAATTCGCGTGAACATGTACACTTGTATACATGCGTGTGTGCATGCGTATATGCGTGTATGTGTATGCATGCATGTGCGTGTATGAATGTGTGCATGTGTAAATTCGTACATGCGTGTGTGCGTGTGCATGCGCGCGCACGCGCACACACGCACATATGTTTCTGTCTGTGTCCGTTTGTGTGACCATCTGAGAACATGCAGATCTTAATCCATGCTTTAGATTAGAGGTAATCTTTTGATTTTTTCTTTTTTCTTTTTCTTTCTTTCTTCGTTTCTTTGTTTCTTTGTTTCTTCCTTCCTTCCTTCCTTCCTTCCTTCCTTCCTTCCTTCCATGCTTACTTTCTTTCTTTCTTTCTTTTTCTTTCTTTCTTTCTTTCTTTCTTTCTTTCTTTCTCTTCCTTCCTTCCTTCCTTCCTTCCTTCTCCTTGCTTGCTTACTTTCTTTCTTTCTTTCTTTCTTTCTTTCTTTCTTTCTTTCTTTCTTTCTTTCTTTCTTTCTTTCTTTCTTTCTTTCTTTCTTTCTCTGTTTATCCCCCATTATCCTCATGTAATGAAGTGATCAATGTGTGTCAAGAAATCCCAGTCTCTGAGAATTTCACAGCACCAGCAGTAAAGATTGAAGGCTTTGTCAGCATAGCTCTTTGACAGTGCCGTCTGAGTAGTGGTGGTAGTAGAATACACGCACGCACGCACGCACGCGCCCGCACACACACACACACACACGTGTGTGTGTGTGTGTGTGTGTGTGTGTGTGTGTGTGTGTGTGTGTGTGTGTGTGTGTGTGTATGCAAGCGCGCGTGCATGTATCGTGCATAGGAGCTTGCAAAAGTATGTGTGTGTGCGTGCGCGCGCGCGTGCACCTATCGTGCATATGAGCTTGAAAAAGTGTGTGTGTGTGTGTGTGTGTGTGTTTGTGTATGTGTGTGTGTGTGTGTGTGGCGCGCGCGCGCATTGTAAGTGTGTGTGCATGTGCGTGAACCCATGTGTTTCATTTATTTATTTGTTTATTTTGATTGATTTATTTATTCTTCTATTTCGAGGAAAATGGAATAAGCACTCACGTTGTTTTTTTTCACATTCAACCCCCATGTGTATGCAGTTGTGTCAATTTTGTCTTCCGTTCCCACCGGCACACAATGGCCTACTCTTCCGAAAAGCGGAGCGGGTTTCAACGTATGTGCAAGATGTTCTGCGTGCGTTTGCACACGGGATCTC
>CM060322.1:44855717-44857796 GCA_030674155.1 Stramonita haemastoma | reverse complement strand
TTTGTGTGTCAGATGATACCCGAATTAGAAAATAAGGTACTGAATTGAGCTTTCATAACATTTTCAAGAATGTGGTTATGCATTTTTCTCCTTCCTGTCAGATTCCTGCTATGCAAAATTTAGGCTTTGCTTAGTAGAAGCATCATCGCTAAATATCAATCAGACTTCACTACTTTCTCTTCAGAATTTAAAAAAAAAAACATTCACACAACACTATAACACCCAATCTGAAAACAAATTGTTTTATTATTCATATTGACAAATAAATCAAAGCGCACTACCTTTTTCTTTAAGATAGTTTTTGGTTTTGTAAGTTTATTACAATGTCAGAGTGAAGTATTACATTGTCAGCAAGGGGATGGGATAGTCTAGTGGTTAGAGTGTTGCCATCGCGATCTGATTGCCTAGATTTGATTCCAGGTTTGAACTACAACTGATACACCCTTTCAAGTGGATTTTTTCCCTTGAGTAAACACTAGCGCAGACTCCACTCCCCCGAAACTCCTTTGGATAAGACTATAAACTGAGGTGCCAAGCGTGAAAGCGTGCAGAACACATTGTGCACACATTAAAACTCATTTTGCTTTTCGGAAGTGTATTTTTGTGTGCCGGTGGGAACAAACGAAAATATTTGTGAAAAAAAAAAAGAAAAAGCATGCACACTGGCTTTAAAAATTTTACTACGATTGTAAGGGTCTGTTAGATTTTTTTTTTAGTTCACTCCTATTGTAAGGGTCTCTTAGCTTTGATTTTTAAAAAAAAGTCACTCCGATTGTAAGGGTCTGTTAGCTTTAATAAAATAAAAAACCCACTCCTATAATAAGAGTCTCTAGCTTTATTTTTTTTTAAATCACTCCTATTGTAAGGGTCTGTTAGCTTTAATTTTTTTAATCACTCCTATTGTAAGGGTCTGTTAGCTTTAATTTTTTTAATCACTCCTATTGTAAGGGTCTGTTAGCCATAGAAAAAAATCACTTTTATTTTAAAGGTCGGTTAGTTTTGATAACAAAAAATCACTTCTATAGTAAGGGTCTGTTAGCCTTGATAGAAAAAAAAAGTTTCCACTCCTTTTTGTAAGGGTCTGTTAGCCTGTAAAAAAAATTCACTCCATTAGTTTGTAATGTGTTGTTAGCTTTGATGAAATTTCACCCCCATTGTAAAGGGCTATTGTTCTTGGAAAACGTTCTACCCTTTAGCACCTTTTAGCTATAAAAACGATAACTTTTTTGTATTTGGTTTCTTTAGCAGAGCTAAGAGCTGGTTATCCATACTATTCCTGAATCAGCTCCTTAAACATTTCTCTACCCAATTCTCAACCCATTTCTCTCGTTCACCTCCCCTTTTTCCTGAACATCAATAGTGACTGTGGACTCTTTAAGTGTTCCCATGGTAGACAGGAAAGGCGGTCACCGTGTCATCAATCCTCCTCTTCAGTAGCTTCCTCTTGGCAACAGAACCTAGCAGACACAGTATAAAGGGGTCCCTTGGTTTTCCTGAACAGTTCTTGTGCTCTAAAAATTTCCCATAACTTCCACATGGAAGTTAGGGGGACTATTATACACTTGTAAAGTTTGTCTTGAAGGTTTAAAGAAAAAAATGCGTGTGTTTGATTTACTTTGCTTATGAGAAGAGAGAAATTCTTTGTAATTGTGTGTGTCCTTTGTACTTATAAAACTGATGAGTTTAAAATGTTGTTGAGCGTTTAAACAAAAAGTGTGTGTTTAGTTTACATTGCTTATGAGATGAGAGAATTTCCTCGTAATTGTGTATGTCCTTTGTACTTATAAAATTGATGAGTTTAAAATGTTGTTGGGCGTTTGATTAAAGAAAAAGTGTTTGTTTAGTTTACATTGCATATGAGAAGAGAGAAATTCTTCGTTATTGTGTGTGTCCTCTGTATCTTGTAAAATTGATGAGTGTAAAATGTTGTTGGGCGTTCCTCGAGGGGGTTACCCAGAGCGAGGAAATCACTGTGAGACTGCAAGTGCACACTGCATGAGAAGTATGCCAGTATGTCTATTGTCAAGTATCTGACTAAATAGGTAGCCATACTCCTACTTCAGAAGAATTGTAGGGTTT
>CM060322.1:44808724-44843117 GCA_030674155.1 Stramonita haemastoma | reverse complement strand
GTTAATCAAGTTGCTGAATTTATAAAGTAAGTACCATGAAGTTTTGCAGAGTACATCAGAGGATGTGTGTGTGTGTGTGTGTGTGTGTGTGTGTGTGTGTGTGTGTGTGTCAGGTTTTTGTTTTTTTTTGGGTTGGTTTGGGTTGGTGGAGGGTGGTGTTTGGGTGTGTTTTGTAGGGATTTAAGTGGGTGGGTGTTGTGTTGTTTGGTAACAACACACAACAAATATTAATTTTAGATATTGTTGTGAGTATTGTTTTATAAATAAGAGGTTATTTTTTGTGTATGTAATTATTGTGTTTAGGGGGATGACTTTTAGGTTTGTGTTGGGGGTTTGGTGTGGGGTTTGTTTAGGTTTTTTGGGGTGTTTTTTTTGGGGTGGGGTTTTGTTTTTGGGTGAGGGTGTTGTTTGGTGTTTGTTGGTATTATGGGGGAGGGTTGTTTTTGTTGGGGTTTTTGGTTGTGGGGGGGGTGGGGGGGGGGGGGGGTGGGGGGGGGTGTATTGGGGGGTGGGGGGGGGGTGGGGAGGTGGGTTGTTTTGGTTGGGGGGGGGGGGAGGTTGGTGGGGGGGGGGGGGTGGTGGTTTTTTGGAGGTTGTTTTTTTTTTTGGGTTAAAAGGGGTTAGGTTAATATGGGGGGGGTTGGGGGGGTGTATTTTTAGTTTTAGTTATTGTTATTAATGTGTGTGTTGTGGTGGTGGTATGTTATATAAAGAAGGGGGGGTTTGGGTTTTTTGGGTGTGTGTGTGGGGTGTAGTATATATTGGGGGTGGGGGTGGGGGGGGTTTTGGGGTTTTGAGTGTGGTGTGGGGGTTTGGGGGTGTGTGGTGGGGTGAGTGGTGTGGGTTGGGGGGGGGGGGGTGAGTGGGGGTGGGGTGGTTGGGGGGGTGGGTTGGGTGTATTGTTAGAGAGGGGTTTGGGTGATGATTGTTTTTGGTGGGGGTTTTGTGGTAGGGGTTTGGTTTTTATGTGTGTGTGTGTGGTTGGTTTGTGGTTTTTTTGGTGGTGGGTGGGGGGAGGGGAGTGTGTTTTTTGTGGGTTGGTGTATGGGTTTTGTGGTGGTTTAAGGAGTAGTTGGTGGTGTGGGTTGTATTTGTGTTTTTGTGTGGTGTGTGGGGGGGTTTGGGTTATATTGGTGGTTGGGTGTTGGTTGGTTTATATATATCTATATGGTTATAGTATAGAGATTGGGGGGGGGTTGGGGTTTATATTATATATATATCTATATATTGTTGTGGGGGGGGTGGTAGAACAGAAAAAAGTGGAAGTGTTATTTTGGATTGTGTGTTTGGGTTGGTGGATGGGGTATGTTTAGGGTTGTTGTGATGGTTTGTTTGTGGGGTTTGGTGTGGTTGTGGGGTGGGGGGGGGGTATATGTGTGATATAGGGGGGTGGTTTAGGGTTTTGGTGTGGGTGGTTGGGTGTTTTGGGGTGTGTTGGGGAGGGGGGTGGGGGGGGGTGTGGGTGGGGGGGATTATATATAGTATATGTGTGTGGGTGGGGGTGGGTTGGGGTGTGGTGTTTTTTTGTGGTTGTGTGATGGGTAGTTGGGGGGGGGGTTGGTGTGGGGGGGGGGGGGGGGGGGTGGGGGTTTATAGAATAATATGTTTATGATTTTATTTTTTATTGTTAGGGGGGGGGGGGGTTATCTTTTTTTGGTGTTTGTGTGTGTGTTTTGTGTTTTTTGATTCAAAGTTTCCAGATTTAATTCCTTTCACCCAACTCTCCAACCCCTGTGGGGGGGGGGCGCGACCCAAATAATCCAAGGTGACAACGAAACAACACACACACAACTCACTACACACACTAGGTGATTGTTAGTTGTGAATTGTGGTTTAGGGGGATATGGGGTATAATTGGTTGGGGGGGGGTTGATATTATTTCACACACTTTATTTATTTGTTTAATTTACAGATGGTGTATTATAGGGTTATGGAGGGGGGTTTGAGACACAATTGGGGGGACATTCATTTTTACACACATATACATTTGTTAATAATTTTTGGGTTAACAATATATTTTTGTTACAGGGTTGTTTGTTTGTTTAGGGTGGGTGGTGGGGGGGGGGGTGGGGGGGGAGGGTGGGGGGGGGGGTAAGTGGGGTAGGTTGTATTTGTGGGTTGGGTACATATCTATATGGTGTTATATTTGATAAATTACTATGGGGGGGTGTGGGGGGGGGTGGATATATATAGAGGGTTGGTAGTATATATATGGGGTGGGGGGGGGGGTTGGTTTTGAGAGAGTGGGGGGGGGGGTTGGTTGTAAGGGGTGGGGGGGGGTGTTGGTTTGGGTGTTTTGGGGGGGTGTTGTGTGTGGGATGTTGGGTTTGGGTGGTTGTATGGGTTTGGTGTGTATATGTTGGGTTGGGTGGGGGGGGGGGGTGGGGGTGGTTGTTGGTGTTGTGTGTGTGTTTGTGGGTGGGTGGGGGGGTGGGTGGGGTGGGGGGGGGGGTGGTGTTTGGGTAGTTAGTTTGTGGTGGGTTTAGGGTTTTTTGAGGGGTAGTGGGGGGGGTGGTCTATTATGGGGGGGGTGGGTGGGGGTGGTTTGGTGGTGGGGTGAGGAGATGGGGTGTGGTTAGATGAGTGAAAATCAAGAAGAGCGCATCCAGAAACGAGGGCGAGGATTGGATAAGAATACAAAATGGGGTGAAAGGAGGGGGGTTTGATAGTGGGTGTATCGTGTATCTAATGTTAGTTATTGATTTGAGTTAGTGGTTTTATTTTGTTGTTTAGAGAGAGAGATTAAACAGATTTGGTGTGGGGGAATTTTGAAAATGGTAGTGGGTAGGGGGGGGGAGTTAAGTTTTTTTGTTGTGTGTGTGTGGTTGGTGGTTGTGTTCAGAGGTAATGGTTTATATTATGTTAGGATGATGTGGTGATTTATCTATATATATCTGATTGATTTTTGGTGTTGAGGGGAAGATTGAAGGTTATTTATTTATTTTGTAAGGTTGTAGGGTGAAATAATTATTGGGTATTGAATTTGGATAATGATAAAATATTAATTAAAATTACTTTTATTTTATATATTATATTATGAATTTTTGTTTCATGATATGTGAACATGTTTTACGACGAGATCTTTTACGGCCAAATAACATGATTTTTGGTTTTGACTGGATTCACAACAAGTTTCCCATTAGAACAGTAAGCATACAAATTGGTCCTAAGCATCTTGTATACCCCTTCTTTGTATAGAGAATAAAATAGTATTCATCAGCATATAGCAAAATTAGAAGTTAACATAGTTTTTGTTAGCATTTCTCCATCAGATGAAAGCTGAACATCAAAGGTGAACAATTTTCTATCTTGTCAATATAGTGCCAAATCATTCAGAAACATAAGAAAACAAGAACAGTAAAAGACTTATCACCTTGATGAACACCAGTAATGCTTTTGAATATAGTCAGAGCAGATTTCCATCTTTAACAAAAAACACAAGCTTTTTTAACAATTTTCATACATATTCATTATGATATTCCATCCTTATCCGTTTATATTATGTTTTGCCATTTATTATATAACCAAGAAGCACTACAGCATACAAAACAAAAAGCCTTTAGATAATCAACAAAAGCACAGTATCAAGTTATTTTTTTTGCTTAGAAAGATATCTGAAAGACATTTTAAAATGAAACAATTTATCTATAGTAGAGATTATTACTTTTCTGAAGTATGCCAATGCTGTTTTTCCAAAAGTCTCTTAATTTTGTTTCAAGAAATCTTGTTCAACCTAATATTAATACAGAATTTAACAGTTTCCATAAAAACTCCCCCAATGTATCCCCCTCGTAGAAACACAGCCTTTATTGTCTCCTCTACCCTTTATAAATAGCTTTTAAAAAGCCAACCATCCAAACCACGGTTTATCTTTCCTGTATCTAAAAACTTTATAAACATTTTGCAATACAACGTTTAAGCATTGGTTTGCTATACTTGACATAATCAAATAATATTTATCTATACCTGCTGCTTTAACCACTTTTCATTAAATCAAGGGCATTTCCCCCTTCCCCTTTTTCAGAAAATAGATCTGTTAAAAATCATCTAAACTGAAAATCGGAAGGTATTCAAAGGTTATATTGTTGTCTTTTTTAAAATTGAGACTGCCCAGATTTTACATCATTTAGTATTTTTTTAAAATGTTCAAAAAAAGAGTAGGAAAACTAATTGGACTTTCATCAAAGGGCTCTTTTACCTCTTTCCAGAAATCTTTATTTTTGTTGCTCTTTTTTTTCATAGTCTTTAAGTGTTGAAAAAACCAAAAAATTTTTTTTTTTTTTTGCTCTCCGACAGGGTTTTTCGAGGGTTTATTTTTGTTACTCTTTACTGGCAAAATTTTCAGGAGAAAACGTGTTTCGGATTTTTTTTGCCCTCTGGGGGTTTTTTTAAAAATACAACTTTTTACGTTTTAGATAAAAAATTTCTTTTTATTGAGCATTCTGCCATTGAAACCACACTTTTGTGGTTTTTTTAAACCCACTATTTTTTTAACCTATGAATTTTTTTTTTGTGCCAAAAGTAGTTTTTGGGCGCCCTCAATAATCATTTGACGTCAAGTCCCTCTTAATTTCGTCAATAGTGACGTTTCCTTTTTTTTCTCAAGGTTTTTTGTAAAAAAAAATCTTTATGTTAAGGGTTTGATAGCTCAGAAAAAAACCAGTCTTTTAGATTCAGTTCCAATGGTTTTGGCGTTGTTTTTTTAGGCGATCATGTGTTGTATCTGGAATATTTTAAACTAGTGCCTGTATCAACTTTTTGTTTCTCTGATGCTTTTAGTTAGTTCTATTGGACAATGCACATCAGACAAACAGCATCAAAGGGTGCGAAAATAAAAATAACTAGAAATGGAAAAAAAGTCGCTTGTACCTAGAACATAATCAAGTAAAAAGCATTACCACCAGCTTGTATAATTACCCACCCCTCAAAACCCCCTTTCCCCAAAAAAAGGGGCCATTAAAGATGAACAGAACACTGGGCTTTACACCAATCAAGCAGGGGGCCCATAAACCCCTAGTTAATTTATTCGATGCTCATCCTTTAAGAAACATCTAGGTTTTGGATCAGCACTACCCAAATTTTCAAAAATATAAAAATTCTGGCTAAACCCCACCATCAAACTGGATCTATTCAATGTAATCATTTTTTGCATTTGGAAATTTTCATTGAAACCAAACCCCCAAAAACAACACAGGACAAAAATTTTTTATATTTACATGTAAGGTCAACTAGAGAAAATTTCAAACCCAAATTTAAAACCAACACTACTATATCGTGAACCCTCTGGAGGAACATAGACTTGCTCCAAACCCAAAAAAAGTTTTTTTAAAAACCTGTTTTTCTTTTTATCTAAACAAAAACCATAAAACCTGATTTGTGTTTTTTTTGCTAAACACACACACGCAACCCCATACACACCAAAAACACACAGGCAAAGAACGCACCCCATATTCAGCACAAAATATAAAAAGCACACGGTACACATGTACACACGCAAAACACATACACCAAACACACACACATCAGCGAACAGATAAAAAAAATTATAACAAGTGTTTTAAATATGAATCAATTTAATGTGTGTATGTATGCACATAAGCAAAGCACACACGCACAAATCACACATGTTAAACATACAACACACATACTGGAGCCGAACCCAGCACGTGTACCCCCACAAAACAAAATACACACTTTACACATGCAACGCACACCCAAAGCGCACAAAAACAAAAACCCCCACAAAAGCGCACAAACCACACACACATACCCCCGGCGCGCCAAACGCAACACACACACATACATTCACAAACACAAACAAATAAAACAAATTAAAAAAAAAACACACACATAACACAACACAACACAACAAAACACAACACACACACCACACCACACAAAGCCACACACAACCAACAAAACAAGCACACACCCACACACACCCCAAAAACACACCACACACACAAAAGACACATACAAAACACACATCGGGACTAAAACTGCACAAAAAACACACCCCCATGCACACACACACACACACACACACACAAACACACACACAAACACACAAAAAAACACACACACACACCAAAAACACACAACACACACTTATCAAATGTAACCAAAAAATTACATAAAGATCCTTTTTGGGGGGCTAATAGAACTATCACATTTAATTTAAGGGAACAGAATTTAAAAATAAAAAAAAGGAAGGTTTTAAATTCACACACCACCCCCCCCATTTCCCCTCTTTCCCCACTACCATGAAAAATATATATATATAATATATATATAAAATTTTATATAAAAAATATTTATATATTATATATACATATATATAAATATATATAAAAAATATTATAAATATATATATAATAAAAATATATGCCAAAACCCAAAAAAACCCAAAAAACCACACACACACACAAAACAAAACAAAACACAAAAACAACCAAAACAAAAACAAAAATCCAACACACCCCCCCAACCCACACCCCAAAAAACCACCCCATATATATATATAATATAATTAATAAATGTGTGTGTGTGTTGTGTGTGTGTGTGTGGTGTGTGAGTGGTGTGTGAGGGGGGGTGGTAAGTAGATTATCCCCCCATGTGATCAGGGGCGAACAATCAAGCTTTGGTTTTCTATTTAGAGCCCCCAACCTGTGAATTGTGGGATGCTCTGTTTTTCCCTTGGAAGGGGTTTTGAAAAGTTACGATGCATGCACACTTCCCGGGACTTCCCCCGGTGGAAATGCAGTATACAAAAAAACTTTTGTATAAAAATCACTTTCCCAAAATTTGTAAAAAATTTGGGTTGTCGGGGGTTTTTTTTTTGAGGTGCCATACGGGGATTAGACATCAAATATGTCCCCCGCTAAAGATAAAAAAGAAAGATCAGCCAAGGTCTGCCTGACAGTAATGGTAAACCCTACAAGTACTGCAGTAAAAATACAACGAAAAAGCAAACAATACAGAAATAATGCAATACAAAAACAAGGGAAAGGGGAAAGGGCCCTTTAGAAACAATAAAAATTTAATGCATTTAAAAAAGATTCGGGGCGTCAAACCCTAAACCCCAAATTTATCAGGTACCCCACCCCATCCCTTTATTTTTTAAATATTTCCCAGTTTTTCAGGGGGGAGAGTGTGTTTCAGGTCCCCTCAATTAAATACCCTTCCCACCTTAAACCCGCCAACTTTTGGTGGCTTGTTTTTTATTTTTGGGAAAGCCAGAAACGGCTCTAAAAAAAGAAAAAAAAAAGAAAAAAACAAAATAAAAAAAAAGCAAGCAACCATCAGTGGGACCCGTAATCTAATCCTTTGTATAAACACACAGACCCCCTTTACTAGCACTCTCAAATCTTTGATTTTTGATGTTGGCGCCCCGCTTTTGAGGCAATACTACAGCCCCAAAGAGAACTGGGCCCGGCGAATACAGCATTCCGTTGGAACAAATGCTGGTCCAGTTTGCGCAGTAACCACACAATATTAATCATAATCTACAATATGATGCAATCACAACACAGTGGGGAGGGCCCTCACAAACAAGGCAACACAAATGTGACGCTGCCTTACCACACGAAATGAGTCGCTTAGCACATAACCCACTTTTTTGCTAGGGGGCATTTTGGGCAGGTGGGGGTGAGGTTTGTGGATTTTTTTATATTTTTATTGATTATAAAACTCTAGCACCCTTTTTTTTACATTGAAGGAAATTTTCAAATCATAATTTTTTTTTCCTTTTGTCTTTAAACGTGTTTTGAAAATAGCCAATCCTCATTCTGGCCACCTACCTAACTTGTTAATTTCTCATTTTGCCATTTCCTGAAATTTGAAATAACTTTATAGAACTGTCCAATTTTCAATTGTTTTTTTGTTTTGGGAATACCATTTTTTTGAAAATTTAAATAAAAATGCCAATAACGAAAACTGACCTCGGGGGTGCCAATGGGGGACCCCTTTTTTTTTTTGCAGTGTCACAAATACAGGCGTGCCTGCCCTTTACACACCCTCAAAAATAAGGGGCAGATAAATAAGAGTAACAAAAGGCTGGTTGGAGTCCCATCCTACCCCGACTTTTGTGCAGTAACAGAGCCCCACGGCACCAAGAAGTTTCTACTAGGCATACACATTTTTACTAACATCATTATATGGGGGGGGCTGTTTCTTTTTGGTGATCCCAACAGCCACAAAGAGAACAGCCTGGTTTGAATCTAGCAAGTCTGGTCGGAACGAAAGCTGGTAAAGTTTAGGCAACAATACATAGTATTACACATAATTTTAAAATGAAAATATACAATTGTGCACCACAGAAACAGCTCATTGCGGGGCATTGCCAAACACCGAACACACAAAAAAATAAAATTTAGCGCTCCGTCCAAAAATTTCCCAAAGCAACATGATAATGATAGGAATAAATTTATGGGCGCTCTTTCAGACTATGACCAGTACGCCTGTAGGTTCTGGGCAATGTGCTCTGTAAACAGGGATAAAAGGGGTGTAATACAACAAAAGCACGGGGCCCCTAAGATGCAGCCCATTTCTTTAATCCCATCTAAGATCTGGTTTTTTTTGTTGAGGGGTTTTTGTTTTCTAAGAGATTTTGCTTCAGCATCATTAATTTTTTAAAAACCCATTTTTCCTTTTCACCCACATAAATTGTAAAGTTGCCCCTGACGCGTACTGTCCTACACAACACATGTACGCACGCACACACATACACGCGTGCCCCAAACAACACGCATGCTCGACAACCCCCCCCCCCCCCCTGAATACATGCAAAATATGCCTCTGAAATGTATGAGACAGAGACAGACGAGAACAGCAGCAGAACATTGCTGAAAGTAAACCTACCCATCCACCACCCAAAAAAAGCCTTTAAAAAAAAAGAAAAACCCAACCTTAAAACATTCGTGAGTAGCTGAACAATTCACTTGAACTGAACATTGTTGTGCATGTGTTGTGTCGTAAAGTGGGGGCTATATCCTAAAATGAATATGCTCAAAGAGGTAAGAACTTCTCCCCGGGTTTTGAAACAACCTCCCCTTTCCCTTTTCCAGATGGGCTGTCAATGCACAGACTGCAAATTAAAAAAACAAACGAATCTAAAAAATGAAATTCTTCTTGTGAACGTGCATATCAGAAACAACAGATTGACCTCGGGAAAGTCAAGGATCTTGTAACACGTTTTTAGTTTGTAGTCTCGACATAGCTTTTTTCTTATATAAAGAAACTTTTTAAAGCCATCAAATTTTGGTGGGTTTTTTTAAGTGGGATTGTAGAAACAAGTGCCCGGCAGTTTTTTAAATAAATTTCCAGTTACATTGGGTTTAAGACCAGGTTTTTGCAATTGAAGGGCTTCCCCCAGCTAGGGACCGAAAAAAACATTTTTGCGACACAACACACACTGCAAATCGTGTCTGGTTGCGAGTTCCTGAAGTTGATTTTGTTTCTTTCTTTTCTTTCTTTTTTCTCTGCCATTTCAAACGGCCTGACATCTGGGATGCAAATGGGGTCACTTGAACAAACTGGAAAGCAAAATGTGGATTTTGAACATCATCGTTTTTTTTGCCTTTGTCTTTTTTATTTGAAAGACTTTTGATGAAAAAGCAGCCCTGGTGGGGTAATTTTATTTTGAAGTAGCTACCAGTAAGTAGGCCATTAGGTATCGATAGTGGTAAGAAACTCGCTTAGAGCAAGGGGAGCAGAGAGTCCATCAGAGGAAAGCCCCTTAAACAAGTGTTTTTCGGGCCTTTAATCTTCCTTATTTTTTTTAAAACTTAGGGAAATCCTTTCTTTGTGAATTTTTATACAACTGCTGCCAGAAAAAGTTAATCTTGAGTGCAGCCAGTGATTGGCATATTCACCAATACCATCCTTCAAACAAACACACACACACACACACACACACACACACACACACCCAACACAACAACACAACACACACAACACACAACACACCACGGGGGGAAAAGGATAACCTAGGGTCAGAACATTGCCCCTGGCAATTTGACGCCCCGGGGTTGAGTCTGGCGAGGAAATTTTCTTCCTGGTTTTAAACCCATCATTTGCTGACTCCACCTCCCCAAAAGTCCTTCGGATGAGACTTTAAACCGAGGCCCCGTTGCGAAACGCATGCGGAACATCTTGCCGCACACTTTAAAAAATCTGTGCCGCTTTTCGTAAAAAGGTGGGCCATCGTGTGCCGGTGGGAACAGATGACAATATTTACAAACTGCAAACACACGGGGAACCGGATAAAAAAAAAGCACATGATTGCTTTTTCCCTGTTATCCTCGATAAAAAAGAATATATAAAAAAAAATAAATATAAAACAAAACACACACACACACACACACACACACACACACACACCACACACACAACATCAACACACACACACCACATCCAGACTTTCAAGGCAAGATTGTTTTTGATTGGGATGTTAAAAGCAAGATGTTAAGGGAAGGTTTTAGTGTGAGCTTAAGATCTTAACCCCCCCCAACCCCCCTCCCCCCAAAAAAAAAAGGGTTTAAACCCTTACCAAAATTTATGTAAATTTGTTTGAAATGGAAAGATGTCGAGATGCTCCCTTTATTCTTACAGCTGATTTTTTTTTTCTTTTTCAATATTTCAAATAGTGCTGTAGAATTGAGAAATAGACAAAGAAAGATTTTTTGGGAAAAACGATCCAATATTTAAATGGAGGCAGGCAAGCTTTCTTTACATCAAGGGGTGCAAAGGGAAAATTTTGTGTTTTAAGACATGTTTATCCCTTTTCTTGCTGAAAGTTTTAGAAAGAGCATTTCGATGTGACCCACAAGAGAACGGGACAATAATTTAAAGGGAAACAAAAGTGGTTTTGCCTGGGGTAAATTGTGAATTTTATCATCTTTACAATTTTTTTTCCTTCCGATTTTCCCACGCTCGAGGTTACTGAAGACAAAATTTTTGCATATGCAAACCATTTTTGCCTCACCGCTAAGGTTGTCGCTTTCCGACTTCAAGAATGATGTCTAAACACACCTGTGTCATGCGGGTTTTTTTGTGTTTTTTTTTTGAAATATCATCCTTTCCCTACCGCCACAAGAACCCCCTACTCTTCCGGAAGACCTAATAATTTTTTAACGGGTTTTTAAATTGAAGTTAATTTTTGCCCCTTCCCTGATATTAAACATTTTTGCCCAGCGCATTTAAGTTTGCTTAACTCACATTTATGATTTGGGGTTGCTTTATTTTGACAGAAAAATGTGGACAATAAGTAAATACGTAAAAAAATTTGATATCTTAAATATAAAAAAACGTGCATGTCATTTTTCGTAGTGTTAAAGAGACTGAGGATATGAATCTTTTGCTACAGCTCCTATCAATGATGTCATTAATGTTGTCCATTACTGGTAATTGGGGGATCGATGGTCTGGGGAGATTGATCCCCGTTTATTGCCCGAAACTTTTCCCGTCCACTAGACTGTGAGTGGGGGCCTGCATACAAGTCTTTCGGAACGGATGGTGAACAAAATTTCCCGCAAAGCAGCAAAACATTCAGCGCACGTAAAAGAAAACCCCCGACACCAAAGACAGAGATCTCCAGCAAAAATTTTGGAAAAATAAAAACCCTTCTCATAGGGAAACAATAACATTGAAAAGACATTTTTTTGGGGTGGTACAACTCTGTGGCAACGCACTCACCCCCCTAAGAGAAGCCCAAATTGGCCCGCAGATAAAAAATGCCCGTGACTGAAAATGGTATTCAATTTCCCAAATTTTTAATTTATTTGAATACCCGGTTTTAGTTGTGAAGTTATTTTACACTGCTTTTTAAAAAGAAACGGAGTGAAAAATGTCATTGTCATAACATGGGTGTAAATTTTATACTTTGAGATTAAAAAAAAATATATCGCTGTATAATTTTTTAAACCCACCTTTTGAACTTACGTGTTTTTTTGTTCAAGGGGGCCAGACCCACCTGCCCTGGGAACCTGTCGGAACCAAGGAGGCTGACATCACAGACACCAGAGGAAAGTTGGGTTTGCAACAAGAAGGGCCAGACAAACCTCCCATCAAGGACCACCAAACCTCAACATAGACCCCACAAACCTCAAAAACAAGGACCACCCAAACTTCAAAATAGACCACACAAACTTCAACACCAAGGACCCACAAAACCCAACATCAAGGACAACACAAACCTCAACAAGACCATCACAAACTTTTAACATCAAAAAGGGGCCACATAACCCCCAACATCAAGGACCAACAAACCTCAACATAGACCACACAAACCTCAACCAAGACCACAAAAAAACCCCCAACATCGGACCCCAAAAAACCTCAACATCAGGACCAGACAAACCTCAACACGGAACAGACCCAAACCCAACATCAAGGCCACACAAACCTCAACATCAGGACCAAAACAAACCCAACAAAAAACCCCACAAACCTCAACATCAAGGACCAAACAAAACCCCAACATGAAATGCCTGCAGCAGCACCCCTGAGGGGGGAAGAACAGCACTCTGGCTCTTCATCTCCCTTCCCTACCATCATCATAGCCACAAAATTCCAGAGAAAAGGTAAGTAAAACAAAAGTGTTTTAGCTTACGGGAAAAATGTCTTCCCAAATTTTGTAAAAAAAGAAAAAAAGGAAAAATATCCACCATATTTTTTCATATGGTTACTTGTAGTTTTATTTCGTACCCGGATGGTTCTGAAACGAGCATTTAAAAAGGTACATGTATTTCTTCACAGACAGTGGGCCCAAGAAAATTTAAAAAAAACGGGGATACACACGGCGACTGGAAAGTAAAAAAAAGTACGTAGTGCTTATTTCATTATCCTTGACATAAAGAAAAAAGTAAAGAGTAGCTGAAATTATTTTAAAAGGTAAAAAAAACAATTCTGGGCAATCCCCATAAATGTTTAAAACCCCTTTTTCATTTTGTTTGGGTTGTGATACAGTGCTGCATGACCTAACTTTTACATCAGAGGAGTGCTGTTTGTTTATTTACTACCCAAAATAAAATATTATTGGCTAGGATTTTCCCCCAGTTGTAAAGTTGTCCTAAACAATGAATGCCTGAAAACCCGTACCCTACTTGTTCGTTACAAAAAAAAATGGTCGAAAGCTAACGTAAGAATCTTTCTGTCGAAAAAGAGTACTGGGAAATGTAGAGATAAAAAACATTTTTTGAAGAAAAAAAGTTGTTTCAACTGAGGGAGGGATATCTAAAAAATGCATCTAATGGTATTTTTAAATTTTAATTTTTTCATATCGAGGTAAGGGATTAAGCCACTTTTGCTTTTTTACATCCAGTCCCCGTGTGTATGCAGTTTTGTAAACCCTTGTCATCTGTTCCCCGACCCACACGATGGCCTACTCTTCCGAAAAGCGGAACATGATTTAACGTGTGCGCAAGAAAACTGCGTGCTTTCCCACACGGGGCCCTCGGTTTATAGGTCTCATCGGATAGGATTTTTTGGGGAGGGTGGAGTCAGCACTGATGTTAACTCCAGGGGAAAAATCCCCTCGACCAGGAATCAAACCCCGGGGTTTGCGAGCGCAATTTTTCCCTCTTCGTAGAATTTTTTTTTTAACGCAAAAATCCCCAATTTCCTAGATAGAAGGCAATGGGGTTTGCCATGGCTGTAGCCCAAAGATTTTACCAAATTGATTTTCTTTTTAATTTTGAATCTATTTTCATTTATTTCTTGGACAAAACACCCAGAACCCCCTTTTTCCCATAGAAAAACTTTACAAAATACGTCAGATGATAAAAAAAAAAACTGGATTATCTTCCGAACACACATGTCAAAAACCTTTTGGTAGGATATCTTGCACTCAGGTCAAAGACTTTTCATATATTCCAAAGGATCTGCCAAAATAGACAATAAAAAGACAGGATCATGGAACAAAGTGTAGTTTAATAAAAAAACCCATAATCATTAAAAAAAAACCCAACCCTTTCCCCAGCGACCTCTCAATGGATATTGTGATATGGATCTGTAGTAGCCAGTTGCTCATGGTTTTTTTTCCCCAGGTCATCTCCACTCTCCGGGATCTGTCTGTCCACGCAGTTGGGTGAAGACACCAGCAGGCACGATGCTGGACACGGGGCCCATGGACTTGTCCTCACCCCACAAGACTTGACTTGACCTTTTGAAAGACCGATAGGGAGGGACGGGTAAAAACCCGGGAAACAAGAAGCAATGCTTGAACACACGTTTAAGGGTTGAGCTTCTGAAGGGGGAAAGTCTGGAAAAACGAGCCCCTAAAGGGCTGCATGCCCGCCGCTGTATCTAGTGGTTAGGGCGTTGGACTCGTATCAAAAGGTTGCGGGTTCGATCCCACTTTCGGCTATGGCGTTGTCCCTTGGAAAAGGCACTTTATGGCTATTTTCCCCACCCACCCAGGTGGGAAAAGGGTATCAACCTTTTGTTGGGGGGGAACCCTGCGATAGACCCGGCGTCCCTATCCAGGGAGTTTTATGACTCTCAGTCGCTTACGCCCAGAAACCGGATAGGCACCGCCTGATAGCTTTAGGGTCGTGACAGACTTTTAAAATAAAGGCTGCATTTTGCAAGACAAGGCCCCCCGAATGGCAGGCACCCTGGAAAAAAAAAAAAAAAAAAAACAAGGCCCCTGAAGGAAAATCCCTACAAAACACCCCTGAAGGGCAAAATCCTCCCCGCAAAACAGGCCCCTGAAGGGCAAAAAACCTGCATCAAAACAGCCCCTTGAAGGGAAACCCCTGGGAAAAAAGACCCGGAAGGGCAACCTGCAAAAAAGCCCCCCAAAGGCAAATCCCTGAAAACCGGCCCCAAAAAAAAAAATCCCAAAGACCCAAACCCCCAAGGGCAAACTCCTAAAGACCAAACCCCTGAAGGGCAACTCCTGAAGACCAAACCCCTGAAGGGCACACTCCTGAAAGAACCCGCCCCTGAAGGGCACACTCCTGAAAAACCAGCCCCCCGAAGGGCACACTCCCAAAAACCAGCCCCTGAAGGGCACACTCCTGAAAGACCAGCCCTGAAGGGGAAAACTCTGAAAGACCAGCCCCTGAAGGGCAAAAATCCTGAAAGACCCAGCCCCTGAATGGGCACACTCCTGAAAGACCAGCCCCTGAAGGGCCCCAAAATCCTGAAAGAACCCCCAGGGGCCCCCGGGAAGGAAAGGGGGAATCCAGTGCAGGCCTAACATTGTTGCCCGGGATCTAGGGTCAGATCCCACTAGGGGTGAAGAGCAAATGTTGACAGAAGTTTGGGGCTTTCGCAACATGTCCCGCATACCCCCGTATCTCTGAAACAATTCGGGATCAAATGCGATAAAAGCAGTGAGGAAATGGGGTCCTGTGGACATCGGAAATTCGACATGCAGCAGCAAGTAAAGGTAAGAATTGCAAAAGTCCTTCCTCCCGAAGCACCTGCATTCTTCACAGGTATCTTTTGTACCGATACAACCTGCTATGCCTGCGGCACATGTTCACACGTGTACCTCAGTCTTTTCACATTTCCCAAATCAAAAATTTTTCCCTGGAGTTTTCGGTAAGGCTCCCAAAGTCGCGGATTTCGAACTTCATCAGGGGCCTTGAACCTTAAACTGTGATCATAAAGAAAAGGGGAGACTAGGCGTCGACATTGGCTTTGGTGTCCTAAACGGGACAAACCAGTAAACCCTTGCACACAGTGTCAAGGAGGACAAAAACCAGCCCTCAGACTATGTTTAAGCATTTAAATGCTCGACCTATCGGGTCCTCTTCCATCTCGCCCTGATTCCTTAAAAGTCTTACATAGGGTGTCAAAAAGTCATGTGGGTCATCTTAGTTCTCTGGCCCTGTCTCTGACGTCGTGATTGTCACACGTATCAAGACCTCACAGAGGTAAGTACACGTGCAATGTTTCTTCTTTTTTGTGCTTTTGTTTTTCGAGGTACCAACTGCGAAGTTTTAAGATTTATGTTGACTGTTCCCGGTGTTTCCATAACTTACCGAAAGAGACAAAACTTCCAGACCTTTATGGGGCCTTTTTGATATTCCGCATGCCTGTATACACGAATGAAAGTAAAGCACCAGCAAGCATGAATAGAAGTTATGAAAGATGATGACAAAATGTCCGCACTGTCAAGATTAAACCTGGGTATCAAAGATTTCATAATTGTAACAATTAGAAATTCGACACAGACCAAACAAATGGCCAGCAGTTAATGTGAAGAAAAGCGACACTGTTAATTGCTAAAACATCCCTAGAAACTGTGCATTTTCTGAAATGTAGAGAATACACAACTATATATACATAATCTCTCTCTCTCTCTCTCTCTCTCTCTCTCTCTCTCTCTGTCTCTGTCTCTGTCTCTGTCTCTCTCTCTCTGTCCTCTCTGTCTCTCTCTCTCTCTGTCTCTCTCTCTCTATATCTCACTCCCCTCTGCCCTCCCTCTCCCCTCTCTCTCTCCCCCTCTCTGTCCCTCCCTCCCTCCCTCGCTCCCTCTCTCCATTATATATATATATATATATATATAATATATATATATAGAGAGAGAGAGAGAGAGAGAGAGAGAGAGAGAGAGAGAGAGAGAGAGAGAGAGAGAGAGAGAGAGTGTGTGTGTGTGCCCCGTGCGCAGGCATCACGTTTTGAAATGTCTCATTTTTTGTGTAGAAATCCTTCCGTCATCAAGGCTGTTCCCGTCCTAGGTACTTCAATGCCTGAGGACGCGGCACGAGCAAGTGGAAACACCCAATAAGGTATAGGGCCCCTACCCGTGTGTCATCTCGTTGTAGTTGCTGTAATTGTTGTTTTTGTTGGGCGTTTCCGTGCATCGTATCTGTGTTGTATAATATTGTAATCGTATTGTACTGTATTGTTTACTACTATTGTGTTGTTTCGTATCGTATTGCATTTGTTTAACTCTGTCATATTGTGTGGTGTGGTGCTGATATGTGACTTTTTTTTTCCAATTCCCTATCTCCAGACAAACTGGGTTCGAATCTAGGAAAACTCTTTTTCGCCTTCTTCAGTGCTAACTTTGTTGTTCTGGCATCAGTGTTATTACTCTCTCTCTCCCTGTCTCTTTGTCTCTGTCTCTCACATCTGTCTGTCTCTTTGTCTCTGTCTCTCACTCTGTCAGTCTGTCTGTCTCTTTGTCTCTGCCTCTCACTCTGTCTGTCTGTCTCTCGCTCTCGCTCTCACTGGCGCGAGCGCGCGCTCCATTCCCCTCTCGTATATAAAATACATCCCCCCAGAATATATACATATAATTATTATATATATAATAATAAAATATAATATAATATATATGTATATAATATATATAATTCTCACCTCTCTGTCTCTGTCTCTCTCCCCTCTATCTCTCTCCATCCTCCCTCTCTCTCTCTCCATCTCCCTCTCTCTCTCCTCTCTCTCTCTCTCGTCTCCTCTCCTCTCTCTCTCTCTCTCTCCTCTCCTCTGTCTTCTGTCTGTCTGTCTGTCTGTCTGTCTGTCTGTCTGTCTGTCCTGTCTGTCTGTCTCTCTCTCATCTCCTCTCTCTCTCTCTTCTCTCTCTCCTCTCTCTCATCTCTCTCCCTCTCCTCTCTACTCTCTCTCTCTCCTCCTCTCTCTCTCTCTCCTTCTCTCTCTCTCTCTTTCTTGTTGTGTAATGTGTATGGCCACGCGCTTTGTGTGTGCGCGTGCGTGCGTGCGTGTAGTGTGCGTGTGTGCGTGCGTGCATGCATGCAAGCATTTAAGCTCAAAATATGTTGATTTTCTTTTCCTATAATCATTCTGTCATCGCCATGCCGAAGTCGGAAGCGCTGAACCTGACTTGTCGGACGCTTAATGGCGATCGCAACGCAATTTTGCTCATGGGACAGACACAGGCTGCTGTCAAGCGTTCGACGAAGAAGAAGAATCCTTTTGTCATCAGACTGTTTCCCGTCCTAGGTACTTCAATGCCTGAGATGCGGCACGAGCTAGTGGAAGCACCCATAAAGGTAATACCAGTATGTGATCTATTGTTGGCCGTTCCATAGCTTAACCTTCTGAGAGTACTGAAGAACATGTACTCTGTTTCGCACATCATACTTAGGAATATCACTGAGATTAGAAAAAAATATTATAAGAAGTTTGCGTATATGGCCTTTTTTTTTTTTCAAGTGCTTTACTATATATGGCAGCTGTACTCTGTCTTCAGAAGATTTTTTATTATCCTTTTATGGAGTGAAAAGCTCATTCTAAGAGTATGTAATGGAGGAATACAATCTTTACATAGTTTAAAGCATAACATTTTAATATTGGGCATTTGAACTTTGTTTACACCAATGACCCACAAAATAATAATAATGATAATGATAATAATAATAATAATAAAAATAATAATAAATAATAATAATAATAATAATAATAATAATGATAATAATAATAGGCACCCATCAGTCTCGAAAGACTATGGAGTTGCACTCTAATCTTTAGAGACTAATGATAATGATGATGATAATAATAATAATAATAATAATAATAATAATAATAATAATAATAATAATAATAATAATAGGCACCCATCAGTCTCGAAAGACTATGGAGTTGCACTCTAGTCTTTAGAGACTAATGATAATAATGGTGAGAATAAGAATAATGATAACAATAATAATAATGATGATGATGATGATGATGATGATGATGATGATAACGAAAATACTACTAAGATGATAATGATAATAATCCTAAAAACAGTGATAATATTATTTGTACAAAATTCGGAGTAAGTGTAATCTATCGTAAAATAGCCCGGAGTCAAAGTTGATTTTTTAGGCCCAAAAATCTCAAGTGTATAAACACTGCACAATATTGTGTGCAACAACAGGGTGTTTGTTTTAGGGCTAGTGAACTAAAAAATGATCAAGGATGCGCTCTCCAGGGAAAACATCATTTCCGATTTCTGTGGTATTTTATTTCACTGAGACAGGCTCCAGTTCCCAGTGTACCTCTCAAAGTTCTGCATTGTCCAATATGATCAGCTCTCCAGTGCTGTGGAGGGGACTTCTCTCTTAAACTCCTCCAGGAGTTGGTGGGGCACTGGAGTTTGTTTTTCAGACAGTGTTTCCGGGGATAATGTGTACCTGGCAGAGCCTGTCTGTTTCCAGGTAGCAGGGTGCAGGCTGGTTAGGTTTGATCGGGTATACTGCTGACCTGGTTGGCTGTAGCAGGCCTGCATTCTAGCACAAAGGGATAGTTGGTAATGCGAGGGCAAGATGTTCACTTTAGCAGGGGAGCCCCACAAATAGACATTACAGTGGTGCCAAGAGAATGGTTGGAATGTTGTCCACAGCATGATGATCTTGTTAAATTAAAATCAATTGTTTTATTTGTGTTCTTACACACTGCTCTTCCTTTTCATGCCTGCTAATCTACATGGAAAACTACACCGCAGTGGACTACACCATACAACGCTGCACCACGGAACACTTCACCACGGAACACTTCACCACGGAACACTTCACCGCGGAACACTTCACCACGGAACACTTCACCATGGAACACTTCACCGCGGAACACTTCACCGTGGAACACTGCACTGCCCAGTGACTCGCTGTGGGATTTCTGCCACATTCTTGCATGTCAGGAATGGAACTACACAACTCCAATAAGTAAGGCCTATTATTTTTTCCGTCTTACCGTTGTGGTGTGTCGTATTGTGCCGTGCCTTGCCGCGCCGTGTCGGGTTGGGTCGCGTCGTGTAGCGTCGCGTCGTGTCGGGTCGGGTCGGGTCAGGTCGCTTGCCATGTCTGGTTGTGTCGCGTCGCGTCGCGTCGTGTCGTGTCGGGTCGGGTCGAGACAGTCCGGTCGGGTGCATGCGTGCCGTGCCGTTCCGCATGGCATCACATCGCATAGTGTAGTTTGTTATTGTAAATTTCTATGTGCGAAATTCAAGCTGACAAGGGAGAGCACATCGCCACCAGAGTATTACCTCCCATTACTTAAAAATAATTACTTTCTGCATGCGCATTTGTTTTCCCTATGAATGTGGCTCTCTCTCTCTCTCTCTCTCTCTCCTCTCTCTCTCTCTCTCTCCATCTCTCTCTCTCTCTCTCTCTCTCCTCCTCTCTCTCTCTCCTCTTTCTCTCTCTCTCTCTCTCTCTCTCTCTCTCTCTCTCTCTCTCTCTCTCTTCTCTCCTCCTCTCTCTCTCTCCCTCTCTCTCTCCACTCTCACCAAAAGTCCTTCCGATGAGACTTTAAACCGAGGCCCCGTGCGCGAACGCATGCAGAACATCTTGCACACACGTTAAATCCTGTTCCGCTTTTCGTTAGAGTAGGCCATTGTGTGCCAGTAGGAACAGATAAGATTTACAAAACTGCATACACACTGTGACTGGATGAAAAAAAGCACATGAATGCTTATTCCATTATCCTCGATATAAAAAAAAGACTTTAACTTAACTTGACTCTCTCTCTCTCTCTCTCCTCTCTCTCTCTCTTCCTCTCTCTCTCCTCTCTCTCTCTCTCTCTCTCTCTCTCTCTCTCTCTCTCTCTCTATCTATCTATCTATCTATCTATCTATCTATCTATCTATCTATCTATCTATCTATATATGTGCACGCATTTAATCTTGAATGTCAGTTTTTTCTGTGCAGAATCCTTCCGTCATCAAGGCTGTTCCCGTCCTAGGTACTTCAACGCCTGAGGACGGGGGAGAGGGTTGTGGAGTCGGCTCTGATGTTAACTCCAGAGAAAACATCCCCTTGAACGGCATTGGAACCCGGGTCACCATATCATGAGCGCAATGCACAACGCTCTAACCAATCAGGCTGTCCCGTCCCCCTCCCTACCTACACTGAAATGGTTTTGGTTTGTTTTAAACTGTGAGGAGAAACATAGCCCTCAAATCACTCAGCTCTGTCAGTTTTCTTCCCTACATTTTATCACACACTAGTTAGTTGCAAGGACAAGTAAAAGAAAAAAATAATTCAAGTTCGTGACATTTTAGAAATGTGTTAGTTTGTGAAGCATACTATTAATCAAAATGTATTTTCCCTTCCATATCAAAATTTGCCGATATTTGTAGTCTTTCTGTTTCTGCTGTAATTACTTAATGTAAAACCTTATAGCTGGTGTCCGCATATTAATTTTTTTTCTTCATATTGAGCTAGTAGTAAACAAAGGATGAAGTCTCGTTCCTTTCCTTCATGTTGGGTCAGTTGGAATCAAAGTATAAAGTGTTTTTATGGTATTTAGCTCGCTGGAATCAAGGAAAAAAAAAATGTCCCTAATACATAATCTAGCATCAATGTTATTTCCTTCATACTGAGTTTGTATTAAAACTATACCCTCTTCCCTTCATATTGAACCAGGGGTATGAAAGTATAGAAATCTTTCCTTCATTTTTGGTTAATGGCTTCAAGGCATAAAAATCTTTCCTTCATATCGAGTGAGTTGGCATCAGTGTAAAGTTTTCTTCCTCCCATCGGCTAGATTGTATGTAAGTATAAACTTCTTTCCTATATGGTGAGTGAGTTTTTATTCAAGGAAGAGGCCATTTCTTCAGTTAACTGGTATCAAAGTACAAGTTTTTTTCCCCATAATATTAAAGTTAATTTTTTATCAGGTTTGTTAGAATTAAAGCAAAAGCTGTTTCCTCCATGTCAAATAAGCATATTACGAAGTATACAGTTATTTCACATTGTTTTATTACTGTCAGAGTGTAGAGTTCCTTACTCCTTGTCTAGTTAGGTGATATCAAGGTGAAAAGCTCTTTCCCCAATATCCAGTTAGCTGCTTACCATATGGATGAAGGTCTTTTATTTTTGTTCCATCATTTTTCATAAAACTTTTATTTAGCTTACATTTGAGTAGTTGGTATCAAAGTATAAACATCTGTCTTTCACATTTATTTGTATCCAACTTTTCTTTTCATTGAATATTTTTCTACATGTTGAGTTATTTGGTATGGGAGTATAAAATTCCTTCATTTGTATTATTAAGTTGGCATCAAAGTCCAAAGCCTTTTCTTTTATATTGAGGTAGTTTTAAATTTTGTGTTTTCCCCCTTCCTATTCAGTTTGTGTAAAGGTATGATAGTCTCCCCTTCATAGTGATTGTTAGCATCAAATCATAAAGTAAGTTTTTTTAGGAGTTATTTGGTGTCCAAGCATAAAGTTTCTTTCGTTCATAATAAGTTAGCTGGTATCAATTTATAACATTCTTTCTTGTATATTGAATTAGTTCGTGCCCAAAATTAGGGAAAAAGCCTTTTGTATTGAGTTATTGCTATCAAAGTATAAAGTTTTTTCTCTACCTTTTTAGTTGGTACCAAAGGTGTCGACGTATAAAGATCTTCCTCCATGTTGAAATAGTTCCTAAGTATTTTCTTTCTTGAATATTTTGCTACTACATGTATTATAATATTTTTCTTTCTATTTAATTTTTCGGTTCCAAAGTAAAAGGTCATTTTCCTCATATCCTAGCTTGTGATAATATGAGGACGTTTTTCTTATACTGAGATAGGGCGAGGATTAGATCCCAAACACAATAGGCACACACACACACACACACACACACACACACACACACACACACACACACACACACACACACACACACACACACACACACACACACACACATACACACACACACACACACACACACACACACACACCACAACACACACACACACCACAACACAACACACACACACACACACACACACACACACACACACACACACACACACACACACACAGGCGCGCGCTCAATTTTCTATTTTGATTGCTTTTGAAAGAACATTGTAAAGCTTTTACTGGCTTACAACGTCGTTTTGTTTTGGCGCCAAAAAAGCTCAAAATTCTAAATATGATTTCGGATCAGAAGTACTTGTACAAAACAGAGACGAAATGAAAACTTCAGGAAATGTACACTCGGCTTCAGACGTTTGTTGTGATGCAAATCTTTGCCATAGTCATTACTGGTATAGCAACGCCTATTTCACAGAAACAAATCATTTTACCTCGACTTTGCGGGATCAGCTTAAGAGAGAAAACTATGCACAAGCTGAGTGCAGGATGTTTCATAAAGAGCAGTGTTTTCCCGATATTCCTTTTCCCTGTAGTTCTGTTCCCTGGAGCTGTCAACACTCCACTCTAACCCTAGTTCTTGCCCCATGCCGCAAACCCTAACACTTCACCAGTTTGATCCTAACTATTAACTCTTTGATACGGATTCCTTAACTCTGACTCAGTTCTGCGGTATGGGGAAACAGCTGTATAAGGGAACAGCAGCACAGGGAAAGAGGGTTTGGGGGTACTGACCGCTTGGAAATATTTTATTCTGGAGAATACCGTGATAGAGACATGATTTGCAAAAGAGATGATATGCAGAAAAATAATGATTATAGCATCCTTATGCTTGCATAGCACTGATACTCCAAGAATTGTTCTATTTTTAGTTTTCTGCAGGACCAAAGTAGGATGGTTTGCGACCACAGTCCATAAATCGGATATCTTCGCTGGAGCTATATAACAGAAAAAACAGTGTTCTGATAACCTTTGAAAATAACGGGAATACTGAAAAAGTGCTTAATGTATGAGAGTTACACGGTTTTACATCAATAGCTTGACACGTAGTTTTGACTTCAAATTCTACTGGTTATCAAGTATAAGGTTGTTTTTTTTTCTTTTACATTAAGTCACTTGGTTGGTTAGTGTAGATCTCTTTCCTTCCTCTTTAGTTGTCACTAAGTTTGGGTTGTTGTTTTTTCATTCCATGAAATAAGTTGGTGTCATAGAATAGAATTATTCCCTTGCTATTGAACAAGTTGGCTCAAAGAATAAAGTTCCAAGCTTGGTATCAAGATAGTTATCAAACTGTAATTTTTTTTCTTCAGATTCAGTTATTGCAAAAGTATAGAGCTCCCCCTTTCATATTTCTTTGTTTTTTGTATCAGAGTATAAAGTTTTCCCCTCCATATTCATTTAGTTGGTGTTAGCAGGCTCTTCCCTTTATATTGAGTGAGTTCTATCAAAGCAAAAAGTTCTTTCCTTCAGGTTGAGTTCGCTGGTACACCGTGTAAAGGGTTATTTTCTTAATATGGGTTGGTGTCAAAAAAAGTAAAATTGTTCCTTGGAATGAGTTGGTTGATATCAAAGAAGTTATTTCCTTTATTCTAGTTGTTATTAGGTAGTTGTTATTGAGCCAGGTGTTATTAGGTATACAACTCTTCCCTTCATATTGAGTTGTTGCCAACCTAGTTACCTTCACATTGATTGCATTGCTTGGAACAACAGTTGCATGAGAGAACAACACTAAAGGGAAAGGGTTTGACACTGGCTAGCGGAAAATACTCCATTCCTCAGAAAACGGTATAAGCGCTATATAAATCCCATATATCATCATCATTATTAGTGTTTCTATTTGTGCAAGAGAAAAGACATGCAGACGAATTTTTTGTTGTTGTTTTTATTTTTATTATTATTATTTTTGTTATTATTTTTTTTAGACAAATGTTAGTTTAAAGCTAAATCTAACTCTTGACAGTTGTAGTACTGGGAAAAGGGCCTGCTGTAGTGTATGGAGTCCATGTCCTGTTTGATCTGTGTCACTTTCCACGTGTAGATTTTGATTCAGATTAATCTAGTTCTTTTCAAGGTTTACAGTTCTTCCCTGTGTAGTAAGTTGGTGTTGTATGAAGCTTTTCCCTTCCTATTGAACTAGTTGGTATGAAGCATTAACTTTCATTCCTATTGAGTTGGTGTCATGAAATAAGGTTCCTCCCTTTATACTGAAGAGTTGATCACCATGTAATGTTCCAAAATTTTCTATTGACTTTGTTTAAACATAGGTTTCTTTCAAGATTTTTTCTTATGAAGGTGTTGAAAAAATTATTAAAGATACTCTTATAATAATTATTGATATAAACAGATTTCTTTTTTCAATTCCAAAAGGTTTCATAATCCTATAAATGATCATTGCTATAAAAAAAAGTTTTCTTTTTTTCTATTTCATCAATCCGTTGAAAAGTGCTTGGGTGCCCTGATAGTTTTGTTAGGTTTTTTAGTTATAAATTACGAGTTTCCTCTCGTTTTATTCCGGTGGTATGATTATAAAGCTGTATATTTTTTAAAATCCTTAGATGGTTTGATATAAGCTGGGCTAGAGATTATTTGAGGGCTTGTTTCCCCAATTTTCTGATTGGATAATGGCTTTGAAATGATTTTTTTTTAGTGTTTGCAAAACTCTAGAGGGTTTTTTTGGCGCTGTTTTTGTGAATTCATATGAAGTATTTTTCCATATGCATTTAATTCATAGTCCCATTGCGAACCTTGTTATATACAGTCCCTGATATCAGGTCATCTCTAGCTCTATTTTCCCTGAATGCATTCAGATGATCTGTTTAAAAATGAAGTCTGGTATAGTCCTGTCACAACTGATGTTAGGTCAGGAAATATCATCTTTATTTGTAGTGACCACGCTACAATACCCGCTGAATGAATTTCGAGAGCAGAAGGTTGTGAAATGAATACAAGTATGATTGCCTCCCCCCCCCCCCCCCCCCCCCCCGAAAACCCCCCAAATAGGCCCAGGAAAAACAAAGGCACAAAATTGTCAGGAAAGCATGCAGCAAAAGCCAGAAAAAAAGAATTAAAGGATAAAAATTTAACACTACCACAAACACACTAGAGCAAACATAAACCCAGACAAATGTATATCACTCGTTTACACGTGTAGAAACGCATGCAGCAGCAGCACACACTAGAGCAACAATAAACCCAGCCGACTGTTCACTGCCGCTGAACATGAATAGACACAGGCAGCAATTCACACTGGGCAGTTAGTGCTCTGGACGTAGGTAGGTAAGAGAAGTGCTGACTCGGGTTCATGGATGACAGGGAAAAGAAGGGAAGGGAAAGGGGCACATTTTTCCTTTTTGTTTTTCCTTTTTTGAGGTTTTTTTTTTTGCCAATGAAGAGAGACGTGTGAAGCGCCTACCAAAAAGATATGAAAAAGATGGTGCTCCATGATCTACATGCAACTGAGGCCTTAAAAAAAAAAAATATATATATATGTGTGTGTGTGTGTGTGTGTGTGTGTGTGTGTGTGTGTGTGTGTGTGTGTGTGTGTGTGTGTGGTTTTATTTCGAAGATAATGAAATGAGCACTCGTGTGCTTTTTTGCATCCAGCCCCCGTGTTTATGCAGTTTCGAAAATTTTTGTCATCTGCTCCCACTGACACAATGGCCTATTCTTCCGTAAAGCAGAACAGGTTTAAACCACATTTCATGGTCCCAGAGCTGTCCAGCCCTCCCTACGGTAATTGCCCGACACCAAGTCGCCGCTTCCGGCGGAACAGCAGCTGGCAGGCTGGAGGCTTGTCAAACACACTTCAAGTAGACGGCCCCTTCAGGCATCCTTAGTTAAAATTGACTTTCCCGCCACAGCACAATGCCTGTGCCGCCCTTAGCAGGTTCGGCAATCAGGGCGGGCTAGTTTCGTTTCACTTATCATCTTTCCAACTTGGCTAGCTCCAACTGTGGTTGAACAAGATGTTATTCAATAAAAACAATACTTGTTGCCATCGAAACTTCAGATATGAAAAGCGAATATATGTGACAAAATCAGTCTCACAGGCTAAAGGATACAGCATAAAAGACACAAAGCCCACAGCGATGTGAAACTTTCAAACGCCATTTTCTCGAAACTACGTCGAACCGCGATAGCCGCTTCAGGCAGGTAACCCTCGAGATATATATATATAAAATTATGAGACACACACACACACACACACACACACACACACACACACACACACACACACACACACACACACACACCCCGACAGAAAAACAGAGGGAGGGTCACAGACAGAAGAGACAGAACTTGAAGAGTGCGCCATTTTTCTATCCATTTTACACCATTCTTAACCAGTGAGCTTTTAAACCCTCATCACGTCTCAGTTGTGTTCTAAATGAACTTATTTTTGTTTCACAATCTTTGCCATTTTTTTTTTTGGCTCCCATAATCAAACACTTGACCCTGACACCCTGCAAGTAATGAGGTGCAGAGAGAAAGCTGTTACACTGATGACTGAAACACACCGTTTTCAACCAAAATATTATCCAACTAAAACAGGCGCTGCCCCCCCCCCCCTCTTCCCCTCCCCTCCCCCTTTTCTCCAAAGCAATAGTTTTTCCAATCAGTTTAAGTTTATGAAATTATTTGTCAAAGAAAAGCACTCATCAACTATGCCTATTGTTCGATTCAGCATGGAAGTTTTTAAAAAATACGGAAAGACGATTTCGGAAGAGTTACACAAGGCTGACACGCATTCAAGGTAAGGAAGGTAAAAGTGTACCATAACCTTTGTGGTCGTAGGGGAGCGAGGCATCACAGACCTCAGCTTCTCTAGGTGCCAGCATATTGAGGGCGGCGCCCATTTCCTCCCCCTCGCTGCTTTACCTTCCCTGACCCTTAAAAAGGCAGGTACACACTTACAGCTGGGTGAATTGGGGGACTGTACTGAAGCCAAGGCGCGCAAATTGTCACCCATTCACTTTTTGTAACCACGCTCTATGCTGCTTAACTTTTGCTTGGGGAAAGCGAGTGCTCTGACCACTTAGCTATTCCATCCCACAACTTCAGTCGAACAAACAAATGAGAGTATAATGTATAAGAATGTCCAGGTGTGAATTTTCAAATTTAATCTGATCTTTGAGATTGTCACTAATCAAGGTGGTGTTGTGTTTGCAAAGTCTGCCGGAAGTCGTTTGAATGAGGAGCGGAAATGTCAAGGCTGACACCAATGACCCGAAATTAAAATGTTCCAATGCCAAATAGCCGAGATACTCAGGATCTCTGGTCTCCACTGAGCATAGAGGAAAAAAATAGGACGTTTTAAAATTTTCAAAATGTGAGGCTGTTTTCGATTTTGGGGGGGTAAAATAGTTTTTTTAATGGCATGATTGACCTTTAGGCATACTATAACAAAGACAATTTGCTTTAAACCCATCAGTTTTCATTTTTTCCTTCTAGCCATATTTTTTATTTTATTGTAAAGATACAATAAACCGAGGTCCAGTGTGCAAACGCACGCAGACCCTCTTCAGCACACATTAAAACACGTTCCGCCTTTCGGAAGAGCAGGCCATTGGGATACAGTGGGAACAAATGACAATTTAAAAACCATATGCATGCGGGACCAAATTAAAAAAAAAGTACATGAATGCTTATTCATTATCTTTGACATAAAAGAAGGGAGTCAAATTGATAGCCTATGTTCGCGCTAGATTGTATTTCCCGTGAGCTGGATTTAAACCTAGGCAATTCTTTCTCTAGTTCCATTGCATTTCAACTTTCTGTCATGTGTGTGTATGTGCGTGCGTGCGTGCGTGCGTGCGTTCATGTGTGTGTGTGTGCGTGCGTGCGTGCGTGTGTGTGTATGTGTGTGTTGTTGTTGTTATTATTGTTTATTGTTTCTTCTTTCTCTCTCGTTCTTTGCCTAGAGCTCCGAGGTTTACCAATGGTGAGATGTTTGCGTGTGTGTGTGTGTGTCTTCGATTTAACGTCTTTTCACTAAAATGTGATTTTAGACAGATATCCATCTAACGTCTATGCACTAAAAAGTGATTTTAGACAGATGTTTTACGTCTGTAACCGTTTTTGCCCACCATTAAGGTAGCCACATTCCGACTTTGGGGATGATGTCTAAATATCAAACACTGCCTAAGCTGTAGAGCGCAAAGCCTGGGTTATTATTAAGTATGGAGGGCAAGGTGTTACCCATGCAGCTGACCTCCCCCCTCCCCCTCGCCGGTACGCATGGTTCCAGTGCCGTCGCAGGAACTGCCAGAACGTTGCCATCTACAGACTTTTCTGTTTATAGTGTCATTATAACGCTTTTTGTTTATGATACTATCATTAACATTATTTTTGTTTTAGTGTCATTACAATTGTTTTTGTTTTTTTTGGTGTCATTATAGTGTTTTTAGTTTATAGCGTCATTAGAATCTTTTTGTTAATAGCGCCAATATAATGTTTCTATTCATAAAGTCATTAGAAGCTTTTTGTTTATAGTGTTGTTATGATGTTAATGTGTTGTCATCCATAGTGTTATTGATCCTTATTTTGAAATTTTTTAAGCCTTGCGTTGAGTGCTTTGGGTTACCTGAAGTTATAGTGATCGACACTTTTTTTTGTATTCTTTGTTTTATTTAGTTGTGGTTATTCTGGTGTGGCTGATATACTGCTAGTATTGTCATAATAATGCGCTCTACACCTGGTGTCCAAATCAATTAGCCAAAGTTCCAATATCATGGACAAAGTCTTTTTTGCTTCTTTATGTTTAGCTTAGATAAGTTGTGAAGGTATGCAAAAATATTTTAATGCATTTTGATACTCTCTTTCCAAAAAATTCATATAGTGGATGTTTGACCAACTGTATGATCTAACACATAGGCTTAACTTTGAATGCGTACTAGGGTTAAAAAAAAGTTTTTGCAACCTACCAAACGCTGACACATACTATTGAATTTTTTTGGTCATGCACACTTTATCTTCTACAGGCAGAGGGTAGCCAAGCAAAAAAAAAAGAAAAAAAGGTAGCCAAGCATTGGCGGGACTGTATCTAGGTTGGCCTGGACTAGTAAATGATATACATCCCTATCCATTTCCAAGCAGACACTGTCAAGATTCGCGCACTGTACCGTGACACAGACATGCAGTGGACGGCACAGAACTGGTGGCTGTGTCCCAGAAAACCTCTAACAAACCGTTGGCTGCCATGGCGCTGTGGTTTAGTGCCATGGTCACGGACTGGAAGGTCGCAGGTTCGAATCCCATAAGAATCATAGGGATTTGTTTTTTCAGGACTCCGGCCGGCTTCTACCCAGAGCTTCTACCCTGTGAGCTCAGTGGGAAAACTGGGACCACACTGTCAAGCTTCATCCACTTTATGGATGCTAGTTTGAGAGTGTTTGCTCAAATTACCTGACCAACACTGCAGGTGTCTGTAGCTCTCGAGCCCGGTTGACACTGAGATATATTATGAATGGTAGCCTAGAGTTCATCCCTGTCAAGTAGTCTCAAAGCACATGCACTTCCATAGCAGCATCATTTCCTCCTTCTCCTCCTCCTCCTCATTGATCGTCATGCGTGTAAAAAATGGTCTCTGATTCGGTAGCACAGGCTGCTCTGGTCTCATGGTGACATCAGATTCGGTTTTGCCATTCAATTCTGCGCCTGTGGTGAGTTTGTATCAGAGCCTTAGTGGTTGAGGATGTAGTATGTATGTAGTATGTAGTAATAGGTTTTTGGAGGGACGTTGTGGTGGTCGCCACCCAGGATGGGCAACTCACTCAGTCTGGCTCTGCGACTGAGCTAATACTGTTGTTAGTAGGGGGCTTAGTAGGTGGTGTCTTGTGTATGTTAGCTCAGAACAGGCACCACTGAACACCACCAAAGTGACACAGCAGCAATGCAGGGCTCCTCTGGATGGAGGTTTCACGGTGGTCTGGCATTGATAGGCTCCCTGTGGACTTCTGACCCTGAGGATGCGACATAACAAATCTGGGTGTGGCTGGGGTAGAGAAGATTGAAATGAACGGCGTGGGAACGATAGAGCAGGAACATCACAGGGATGAATCAGAAAAATAGAAGAAAAAAACAAACTAGCTAGCACAACCCATACAAAAGGTATAGGTGTTCCCATAACCTATACGGTCATTGGGGAGCGAGATATCAGAGGCCTCAGCTTCTCTAGGGCCAGCATATTGAGGGTGGGACCCATCTCCTCTCCCTCACTACTAAACCTTCCCTGACCCTAAAGAGGAGCAGGTACTCTTTGACAGCTGGGTGAACTGGGGGACTGTACAGAAGCCAAAGCATACAAACAATCCACTCGGTAACCTCGCTCAATGCTGCTTAGGGTAACCTTAGCTGGGGCGAAAGTTGAGCGTGGTTGCCTTGTGGATGGGTTGACCGTTCATGCGCCTTGACTTCAGCACCGCTGTAAATGGGTAGCTGCCATTCCACCCAGCTGTAAGTGGGTAGCTGCCAGTTCAACCAGATTTAAATGGGTACCTTCCAGTTCACCCAGATGTAAATGGGTACGTGCCAGTTCACCCAGCTGTAAATGAATATCTGCCAGTCCATCCAGATGTAAACAGGTAACTGCCAGTTCCCCCAGCTATAACTGGGTACCTGCCCTGCTTAAGGAGAGGGGTGGGGTGGGGGGTAAAACAGGTGAGGAGTAGATGGTCACCACCTTTAAGATGCTGAGCTTTCGAGAAGGTGAAGTCTTTGACTGCATAGGACATGGGATACCTTTACCTTTACCTGTACCTTTTCAGACTGACAGACAAGAGAGACAAAAACAGGCATATACACATGGAAAGAATAAAGACAATGTCTGCTCTGTGGTTAGGAGAGCATGGGATTTTTTGTTGTCTTTTTTTTTTCATTCCTCTGCTTAGAGATCCGAGGTTCACCAATGGTGAGATGTATGCCTATGCCACCGTTTTTGCCGCCACCATTTAGCCACATTCCGACTTTGGGGATGGTCCCTAAACACGACATCTGTGTGCATGCTGTTTTTTGTTTTGTCATTTGTTTCTACCAACACACAATAGCCTACTCTTTCGAAAGGCGGAACGGGTTTTTGATGTGTCCGCAAGATGTTCTGCGTGCCTTTGCACCCGGGTCTCGGTTTATAGTCTCATCTGAATGACTTTGACACTCAGCTAATTTTTTTCGTCAAATCGGGAAGAAATGGCAAGACTTGGAATCGAACCCAGAAGCTCACGGTTTACTTGTTGGCAGGCGGATGTCTCAGCATCCTGCCACTCTTCTACTTATGAAAGCATGTCGATTCGTGTTAACATGCACACGTGTGTACATACATGCGTGTGTGTGTGCATAAATGTGTGTTCGTTTATACATGCACGTGTGTGTATGAATGTATACGTGTGTGAATTTGTGCATGCATGTGTGAGTGTGCATGTGCGCGCACGCGCACACACGCACGTGTGTTTTTGTCTGTGTTCGTTTGTGTCAGCATCTGAGAACATGCAGATCTTAATCCCTGGTTTAGATTAGAGGTAATCTTTTGATTTTTTTCTTTTTCTTTTTCCTTTTCTTTCTTTCTTTCTTTCTTTCTTGCTTTCTTTCTTTCTTTCTTCTCTTCTTCTTTCTTTCTTTCTTTCTTTCTTTCTTGCTTTCTTTCTTGCTTTCTTTCTTCTTTCTTTCTTTCTTTCTTTCTTTCTTTCTTTCTTTCTGCTTTCTTTCTTCTTGCTTTCTTTCTTGCTTTCTTTCTTCTTTCTTTCTTTCTTTCTTTTTCTTTCTTTCTTTCTTTCTTTCTTTCTTTCTTCTTTCTTTGTTTGTTTGTTTGTTTGTTTGTTTGTTTGTTTGTTTGTTTGTTTCTTTCTTTCTTTCTTTCTTTCTTTCTTTCTTTCTTTCCTTCTTGCTTTCTTTCTTCTTTCTTTCTTTCTTTTTCTCTTTGCTTCTTTTTCTTTCTTTCTTTTTCTTTTTTTCTTATCTTCTTTCTTTCTTTCTTTCTTTCTTTCTTTCTTTCTTTCTTTCTTTCTTTCTTTCTTTCTTTCTTTCTTTCTTCTTTCTTTCTTTCTCTGTTTATCCCCCATTATTCCCAGGTAATGAAGTGATCAATGTGTGTCAAGAAATCCCAGTCTCTGAGAATTTCACAGCACCAGCAGTGGAGATTGAAGGCTTTGTCAGCATAGCTGTTTGACAGTGCCGTCTGAGTAGTGGTGGTAGTAGAGAGAGAGAGAGAGAGAGAGAGAGAGAAGAGAGAGAGAGAGAGAGAGAGAGAGAGAGAGAGAGAGAGAGAGAGAGAGAGAGAGAGAGAGTGTGTGTGTGTGTGTGTGTGTGTGTGTGTGTGTGCGCGCGTGTGTATGTTTATGTGTGCGCGCACACACACGTGCGTGCTCGGGCGTGCACATGTGTGTAAAGGTAAAAAGGTAATAGTGTCCCATAACCTCGGCGGTCGTAGGGGAGCGAGGCATCAGAGACCTCAGCTTCTCCAGGGGCCAGCATAATGAGGGAGGCGCCCATCTCCTCTCCCTCGCTGCTTTACCTTTCCTGACCCAAATGAGGGTAGGTACCTATTTACAGCTGGGTGAACTGGGGGACTGTACTGAAGCCAAGGCGCGCAAATGGTCACCCATCCAACTGGTAACCACGCTCGACGCTGCTTGTGTGTGTGTGTGTGTGTGTGTGTGTGTGTGTGTGTGTTGTGTGTGTGTGTGTGTGTGTGTGTGTGTGTGTGTGTGTGTGTGTGTGTGTGTGTGTGTGTGTGTGTGTGTGTGTGTGTGTGTGTGTGTGTGTGTGTGTGTGTGTGTGAGTGTGTGTGTGTGTATGTATGTGTGTGTGTATGTATGTGTGTGTGTGTGTGTGTGTGTGTGTGTGTGTGTATGTGTGTGCGTGTGTGCACTCGCCTGAACACACGTGTGTTTTATTTATTTATTCATTCATTTATTCATTTATTTATTTATTTATTTATTCTTCTTATTTCGAGGATAATGGAATAAGCACTCATATTGCAGTTTTCTTTTTACATTCAGTCCCTGTGTATATGCAGCTGTGTCAATTTTGTGTTCCGATCCCACCGGCACACAATGGCCTACTCTTCCGAAAAGCGGAGCGGGTTTCAACGTATGTGCAAGATGTTCTGCGTGCGTTTGCACACGGGATCTCGGTTTATAGTCTCATCCAAAGGACTTTTGGGGGGAGTGGAGTCGGCACTGATGTTAACTCCAGAGGAAAAATCCTCTTGAACGAGATTCGAACCCAGGTCAGCAGATCACGAGCTGTGTATGTATGTGCGCACTTCCTTGTCTGCTAGTCTATCCGCTTGCACACATGTGTGTTATTTATACAAGCAGGGTTGTGTACACCGGTTGACTGTTTGGTGCAGAAATAGGGTTCACAGCCTTTGATTGGGTTTCTCCATTCTTCTGTTCCATGTCATCTGCTGGGTTCATTAACAGAGGCTGGTGTGAGTGAATAGAGAGAACAGAGAGCCCAGTGCTGAAGCCAGGTTTATCAGATAGGTGGTGGGAAGGAGAGAGAGAGGGAGAGGGAGAGGGAGGGAGGGAGAGAGAGAGGGGGGGTGGGAATGAGAGAGAGAGAGAGAGAGAGAGAGAGAGAGAGAGAGAGAGAGAGAGAGAGAGAGAGACAGAAGAAGAGCAGACAGACAGACAGACAGACAGACAGACAGACAGACAGACAGACAGAAGACAGACAGAAGACAGACAGACAGACAGACAGACAGACAGACAGCACAGAGAGAGAGAAGAGAAGAGAGAGAGAAGAGAGAGAGAGAGAGAGAGAGAGAGAGAGAGAGAGAGAGAGAAGGAGAGAGAGAGAGAGAGAGAGAGAGAGAGAGAGAGAGGGAGAGAGAGAGAGGGAGAGAGAGAAGG
>CM060322.1:44801224-44806224 GCA_030674155.1 Stramonita haemastoma | reverse complement strand
AAGACATGACATCATTGACCTTCTTTTTTTTTTCTTTTTTTCTTTTTTTAGGAACTGTATCCGGGCAACAAACTCTTACATGAAGCAGTTTTGAGTCACTGTTTTTGGATTCCAGAGCTTGTTGTTGATTACTTCCTGTCTTTCATTCTTTCCTAGCTTTGGGAGTTCAAAACAGACCCCTAAAAATGCTTTACCTGACATTTATTTTGGGTTATAATATTGTTATTGTATTGCAATCTTTCCTTCTTTATTCTTTGGTTTATTCATTCATCTGTCTCATCTATCTAATGGTTGGTTTACAAATTTGAAACTGCGTAAGACTTTCTTTACCCTGTTCAAAATATGTCAAAATGTTCTGTGTTCCCACGGTTACATTGTTGAGAGACCAGAACCTGGAGTAACGATAAGTGGCATACATGGACATACAGAGAGAGAGAGAGAGAGAGAGAGAGAGAGAGAGAGAGAGAGAGAGAGAGAGAGAGAGAGAGAGAGAGAGAGAGAGAGAGAGAGAGAGAGAGAGAGAGAGAGAGAGAGAGAGAGAGAGAGGGACAGACAGACGAAGACAGACAGACAGACAGACAGACAGACAGATACGTACACAGAAGCAACGCACACACACACACACACACACACACACACACACACACACACACACACACACACACACACACACACACACACACACACACACACACACACACACACACAGAGAGAAAACACACACACACACAGAAACATACACAGAGAAACACACACACACACATAGACATACATACACACACACACACACACTGAACCGCCCCCCCCTCTCTCCCACCCCCTGCCCCACACTTTGACCCCTTTTCACTCCCTCCTCCACCCCTCCCCCTCTCCCATACTTTTTACAAACTTCCCGAAAGTAAAACACAGATACACACACATCTTCATCATCGAGTCTTCAGCAAAGTATACATAGAAAATCATTAGAACCTTCCAATGATTGAAGGGAATTGAAAGGAAAAAAAGATGGGAGATTTTTCTCAGAACATTTTACAGGATAAAACAGAGGAAAGCAGAATGAAAGACACGGTGCTATGAAGAGTTTGAGCAATTTTACGAGCAAGTGGTCCTTGCTAGACGGGAGATTGCGTCGATGATGTATGTGCATACGTTCGTTCTGTGTGTGTGAGAGAATTCTCATCAGGTGAAGATCCCTCGATGAATGGAGCCTTTAAGAGAGTAAAGGGAACGGTGGTAAAGATGCTGAATCTGTATGTGTTACAGGTATAAGGTTCGGGTCTCGAGAGAGGTGAATGGTTAGGTGTTTTTTGTAGGTGGTATGGTTTGAACTGTTTTCTGCATGTCTCGTTTTTCTCATTTGAAATTCTAGAAAAAAAAGAGCTCAAGAGAGAGAAAGGACATTTCGAGAAGAAGAATTTAAAAAAGAATATGGGAAAGAATGTGGAGAATGCAAATAATTTGAAGAATTTCAAAAGAATAATGGGAAGAATTTCGAAGAGGAAGAATTCCCAAAAGGAATTCCGAAGTAAAATTTCAAAGGAGAAAAATTCCGAGGAAGAAGAAACATTGCAAAGAAAAAGAAAACAAAAAAAAGAGGAATGCAAAGAAAAATGTAGAGGAAAATGCAAAGAAGAAGAAGAGGAAGAAGAAGAAGAAGAAGAAGAAGAAGAAGAAGAAGAAGAAGAAGAAGAAGAAGAAGAAGAGAGAGAGAGAGAGAGAGAAGAGAGAGAGAGAGAGAGAGAGAGAGAGAGAGAGAGAGAGAGAGAGAGAGAGAGAGAGAGAGAGAGAGAGTGACAGACAGACAGACAGACAGAAAGACAGAGACAGAGACAGACAGAGACAGAGACAGACAGAGAGAGACAGAGACATAGAGACACAAACACAGAGACACAAACGCAGAAACATGATGATAACAACGAAGACACCGACAAAGACAAAACATACAGGGCTGGGTAAATGAAATGCAGTTATGAACAGAAACTTCGATCTTTTCGTCCTTATTTATCTCTCTGGAGGAGGAAGCGTGGGGTAGGCAGTAGGGGGGGGGGGGGGAGGGGTGGTCTTCCAAATATGGCACCATCATATGGGCTGGATGCTACCCTTCATCCGTGTCCACCCTGCTGGGACTGTATAATGTATTCAGTCACTCCTTGTCATGGTGTCAATGATCAATGCTGGGCTATGGAGACATGCAGCACCTCTGAAGACAGACAGGCAGGCAGGCAGGCAGGCAGGCAGGCAGGTAAAGAGGCAGGCATGCAGGCAGGCAGGCAGGCAAGCTGGCAGGCAGGCAGGCAGGCAGGCAGGCAAGCAGGCAAAGTGTCAGACAGGCTGGCACGTAGACAGGCAGACCGGCCGAAAATCAAAGAGAGAGAGAAGAGAGAGAGAGAGAGAGAGAGAGAGAGAGAGAGAGAGAGAGAGAGGAGAGAGAGAGAGAGAGAGAGAGAGAGAGAGAGAGAGAGAGAGAGGAGAGAGACAGACACAGACACACAGACACAGACACAGAAAGAGACAGACAGATAGAAAAAAACCAGACAGACAGAAAGAAAGAAAAAAACGTATCATATCGATCTGCAAATAACCAGGCTGAAAATTTCCTGTTGTTGTTTATGGTAGAGGAAGGAGCACCACTACAAAAAAAAACAAACAACCCAACAATCATGAGTTGAAATACATGTGTTTTTTTTTGCTTTTTTTGCCTCCTCCACCCACCCACACACCCCCATCACACATCCTCTTCCCTCCCCCCTCCCCTCTCTCCATCCTCTCACACCCGTGAAAACACCAGATTGATGATCTGCAAAATGTGGCCTCTCAGTTTTTGTGACAGTTTAATGGAGCTGTAACGATTTCTTTTCCCTCTGTCTCTCCTTCATTCATTCCTTCACTGTTTTTTTTTTAGAGGGGGGGTGGTGGTGGTTGGGGGGGGGATGGTGGTGGTTTTTTTGTTTTGTTTGACGCTGTCTTGCTTTCATGTATCTATTTACTTTTTTCTTCTTATCAGTCTTTTTTTTTTCTCTATGTCTGTGTCTCTGTCTGTCTCGCTGTCTCTGTCTTTCTGTCTGTCTGTCTGTCTGTCTGTCTCTCTCTGTGTGTTTCTCTGTGTCTCTCTGTGTGTGTATCTCTTTCTTTGTCTCTCTCTCTCTCTCTGTTTTTGTCTCTGTCTCTTTGTCTGTCTCTCTCTGTCTCTCTTTGTCCCTGTCACTTTCTGACTCTGTCTCCCTATCTGTCTGTCTGTCTCAGTCTCTGTCTGTCTGTCTCTCTTGTTTTCTACCTTGTCTATCTCCTTTTCTTTTTTATATTTCAAATGTTGAAAATTTTCTGTCTGTTCTCTCTCTCTCTCTCTCTCTCTCTCTCTCTCTCTCTCTCTCTCTCTCTCTCTCTCTCTCTCTCTCTCTCTCTCTCTCTCTCTCTCTCTCTCTCTCTCTCTCTCTCTCTCTCTCTCTCTCTCTCTCTCTCTCTCAATCACTCTCTGTCTGTCTGTCTGTCTGTCTGTCTGTCTGTCTGTCTGTCTGTCTGTCTGTCTGTCTGTCTCTCTCTCTCTCTCTCTCTCTCTCTCTCTCTCTCTCTCTCTCTCTCTCTCTCTCTCTCTCTCTCTCTCTCTCTCTCTCTCTCTCCTCCCTCCCTCCCTCCCTCCTCTGTCTTGTTTTCTGCCTTGTAATCTCCTCTTACTTTTTATTTCTTTTTTAAGAGTGGAAACCTTTGTCCTTGTCTTTTTATGCAGAATTATCTTTGAAGCTGAGGGGACACTCGTTACAGAAGATTCTGCAATGGAGAGGAGTTAATCACATGAATTTCATGGGTAAAATTATCTGTGTTTTTCCTCTGTTTTTGTTGTTGTTGTTGTCGTGCGTTCCCCAGTATGTTCACTCTGACTCGCTTATCCTACCTGAGAATCACTGTAAAATTGCAATGACACACTGGATGAGAACTTTGCGACATGAGTGTTTTCAAGTAACTCTTCATATAGGCAGCCATACTCCGACTTCAGAGGAATTTTTATTTTTTACTCCTTTAAAGGAGTGTTCAGGTTGTTATGTTAAGAGCTTGTCATGGCTGAAGGCAATCTCATCACTACATTTTTTTTTTTTTTTACAACATAACATTTTAGTATAGGACTTGGCAATTAGCTGACATCAGTAACTGACCACAGTTTTTGATCTGGGCCAGCTGATTTTCTTTTAAAAGAGAATGTTTTGGCACAGTATGGGGACAATATTGAGAACTACCAAGAACCAACCCAGTAGACGGACAACATTGCAGAATGGAAAGGGGAATCATTTGCAGAAACCCAGGCAGGCTTTGACAAACATAGCTAAAGCAAACGCGGGGAAATAGGTACACACAGTTCTTTAGTGTGGCGTCTCAGCGACTTTCAACAGAGTGAAAGAAGAAGTAAACAAAGGAAAAAATTGGAGAAGGAAAACAAGATGAAGAAGAAGAATTCCGAAGGAGGAGAATTCCCAAGAAGGAGACGAATTCAGAAGGAGAAGTATGTGAAGGAGAATTCTAAAGAAGGAGAACAAGACGAAGAAGAATTCCAAAGAAGGAGAATTCCAAAGAAGGAGAAGAATTCAGAAGGAGAAGAATTCTGAAAAAGGAGAAAAAGACGAAGAAGAATTCCAAAGAAGAATTCCAAAGAAGAAGAATTCCAAAGAAGGAGAAGAATTCAGAAGGAGAAGAATTCTGAAGAAGGAGAAAAATACGAAGAAGAATTCCAAAGAAAAAGAAACCCAAAGAAGGAGACAAATTCAGAAGGAGAAGAATTCTGAAGAAGGAGAAGGAGACGAAGAACAATTCCAAAGAAAAAGAATTCTAAAGAAGGAGAATTCAGAAGGAGAAGAATTCTGAAGAAGGAGAAGGAGACGAAGAAGAATTCCAAAGAAGAAGAATTCCAAAGAATTAGAAGAATTCAGAAGGAGAAGAATTCTGAAGAAGGAGAAGGAGACGAAGAAGAATTCCAAAGAAGGAGAAGAATTCAGAAGAAGGGGAAGAATTCA
>CM060322.1:44758724-44788724 GCA_030674155.1 Stramonita haemastoma | reverse complement strand
ATTCCTGTATGTGATAATTTTGTGATTAATTTTCGGAAATTTTAACCCTTTTTTACACCACGTAACACAGATGGGGAAGGAGAGAGAGAGAGAGAGAGAGAGAGAGAGAGAGAGAGAGAGAGAGAGAGAGGAGAGAGAGAGAGGAGAGAGGAGAGAGAGAGAGAGAGAGAGGAGAGAGAGAGAGAGAGAGAGAACTCACACCAAATCGACTTGCAATAATCTGTGCCTGCTTCTTGTAAAGGAAGGATCTCTCCAAGAAATCGTCTCATGGAAACACATATTTCTCCATTACCAAAAAGAGAAAAAACAAATCTCAAAAGCATTGCACTGGCGAAATGCAGAATGTCTCTGTCTAGTTTTTGTGACAGTTTAATGGAAATGTAACGATTTCTCTCCCTTTGACAATCTCTCCTTCACTATACACATTTTTTCCTTGCTTAAAAATTTTTCTTTTTAGTCTAACGTCAAGTTTGATTTTGTGTTTTTACTTTCTTTTCGTTCTACCATACATGTCATCAAGATTTATATTTTCTTTCTTTTAGTCATTTGTCTGCTCAACATCTATCTCTTTTTCATTTCTTTTTCTTCTTTTCTTTGATCTTTTATAATATCTGTCTTTTCAGTTTAGAATTGCCGGTATCTCTGAGGGGAAACTTGCCATAGAAGACTCTGTCTTGTGGATGAACTTTACTTTTTTGCTTTAAATCACGACAGGTCTCGCTGTAGAAAAACAACAACCAAAAACAGAAAAGAAAAACAATGTCTTCTCTCTTGAGGAAAATGTGTGTATAAATATGTACAATAACTCAGAGAGAGAGAGAGTGAGAGAGACACAGAGAGAGAGTGCGCTGGAGAGAGAGGAGAGAGAGAGAGAGAGAGAGAGAGAGAGAGAGAGAGGAGAGAGAGGAGAGAGAGAGAGAGAGAGAGAGAGAGAGAGAGACAGAGACAGAGACAGAGACAGAGACAGAGGCAGAGAGACAGAGAGAGAATTGTGACATACACAGAGACAGACAGAACACACACACACACAGACAAACTGACAGACAGACACAGCACGGTGTGTGAGTTAATAACAGAAGGTCAGCATTGTGTGACCAGAAGCCGTTCAGGGGAGGTAAGGATGATCAGACAGGTCGACCTCTCTGTCTGGGCGTTAATGACAACACAGGGGGAACAGGGGGGAGGGGGAGATGTGATGGAGGGGGAAGGGTGGGTGGGGTCAGTGATCAGTTTATCACTCAGCAGGGAGCCGTCTACTTAATATTCATCCTATTATAGGCACGTATTAGAGCGCTTTCAAGATGGTCTTGTCTCTCTAATCTATCCTCTTAAAATCATTTGTATTTTATAATAGGAATAATTATGTCGTTGTCTTCTGTCAAATTGTTATAAAACTGGTGTTTACAGACCTTGTTGATTTTGAATGTCTTATATGATTGAGACTGTAACGAATGTTTCGTGGCTTCATAAAGTCTGAGACATTGCTTCTCTGTTATTTTGTGTGTGTCTTTGCTTGTTTGTTTGTTTATTTTTTCACTGAAAAGAAAATTTCAAATATTTTGCAGTTCTTGTACTTTAGATACAAGGGGACTGGATTGTTTGGTAGTCAGAGCACTCCCTTTTCCCAAACTAAGGTTAAGCAGCATCCTGCGTGGTTACTAACTGGATGGTTGATCGTTTGCGTGCCTTGGCTTCAGTACAGTTCCCCCAGTCCACCCAGCTATCAATGGGTACCTAACCTCTTTAGGGTCAGGGAAGGTAAAGCAGCGAGGGAGAGGAGATAGGTGCCGCCCTCAATATTCTGGCCCCTAGAGAAGCTGAGGTCTCTGATGCCTCGCTCCCCTACAACCACAAAGGTTATGGGACACCTTTACCTTTTTACCTTACCTTGCTTTACATAAGCACACGGTTACATGGAGAAAGAAGAAAAGGCATCTAAGTGAGATTCAGACAATAGGATAGAAATTCTCGCTACTAATGGAACGTTTCCTATAACTACATACCAAATATGAAAAGAGTTCGAAACATGAAATTGTAAAGAATTCAAACTATCACGAATATAACGAGGCAGAACCCCCCCCCCCCCCCCCCCAAACAGTTGGTAATTAAGATGGAAGCAGTAACGGATGGTGTAAAATTGTTTTGTCTTCTCCACTCACAGATGCCTGAATAACATCAGACATCATAAGTTTGCTTCGAAAAACAAGATGCTTAGACACAATCTGAGATGTTTAATTTTGATTAATTTTAATGAATAATCGAAGAAAGGTCACGTACAAGTGTAAAATTGACCAGGAGGAAACTACAGGCCTCAAAATCATATTACAACATGGGTGGGTTTTTTTTGTTTGTTTGTTTGGTTTTTTTTTTGGGGGGGGATATTCTGACCTCGAGCTTCGAGGTTCATCAATGGATTGATTTAGGTACACCACCGTTTTTGCCCTTCATTTAGGTAGCTTACTTCTGACAGGGATGAAAGATGGGTTTTTTGGTTGTTTTTTTTTTATAAAAACTATTTGCTCTCACAGAAATCTGTCCCCGATATATAGCACAGAAATCTAAACAGAGAATATTAATATCTTTGACGAAAACAAAAAGATGATGCAAAATTAATTTTATTCGAGAGTGGCTGGAAAATTTTTTCCGGCTTTTATTCACATTTTATTGAGTTTCTAGTCTTTTTCTGAAGAGCTTTTTTTTTGGTTAGAGGTTAAGTAGCTCATAGAAAAACAGATTTGAAATGATTGGCATGTTAGCTACAACTACACGTGTAGGCTTTCTCAGGGATTAATTCATGCTTGCTTTTTTTTTTTTTTAACCCAAAGCAAGGTTTAGCTAACAAACTAGACGAGGCATCTGACAGGCAAATGGCATTATTTTATTGACGCTTGATTGGCAGAACAGGATTACTAAAACAGCAATCATTTTAATTTGTGACTCAGGCCAAAAGCTGTGTCAGTAATCGATGTAAGCGAAACGGCAAAACCTACATGACATGTTGTTATGTATTAAATCTTATACTCATGAATTGGATATGTGTGCTTTCTATTTTAAAGAAAAAAACCTACAATTCTTCTGAAGTAGGAGTATGGCTACCTATTTAGTCAGATACTTGACAATAGACATACTGGCATACTTCTCATGCAGTGTGCATTTGCAGTCTCACAGTGATTTCCTCGCTCTGGGTAACCCCCTCGAGGAACGCCCAACAACATTTTAAACTCATCAATTTTACAAGATACAGAGGACACACACAATAACGAAGAATTTCTCTCTTCTCATATGCAATGTAAACTAAACAAACACTTTTTCTTTAATCAAACGCCTAACAACATTTTAAACTCATCAATTTTATAAGTACAAAGGACATACACAATTACGAGGAAATCTCTCATCTCATAAGCAATGTAAACTAAACACACACTTTTTGTTTAAACGCTCAACAACATTTTAAACTCATCAGTTTTATAAGTACAAAGGACACACACAATTACAAAGAATTTCTCTCTTCTCATAAGCAAAGTAAATCAAACACACGCATTTTTTTCTTTAAACCTTCAAGACAAACTTTACAAGTGTATAATAGTCCCCCTAACTTCCATGTGGAAGTTATGGGAAATTTTTAGAGCACAAGAACTGTTCAGGAAAACCAAGGGACCCCTTTATACTGTGTCTACTAGGTTCTGTTGCCAAGAGGAAGCTACTGAAGAGGAGGATTGATGACATGGTGACCGCCTTTCCTGCCTACCGTGGGAACACTTAAAGAGTCCACAGTCACTATTGATGTTCAAGGAAAAGGGGGAGCTAAGCGAGAGAAATGGGTTGAGAATTGGACAGAGGAAATGGTTAAGGAGCTGATTCAGGAACAGTATGGATAACCAGGTCTTAGCTCTTTTAAAGAAACGAAATACAATTTTTTAAAAATTGTTTTATGGGTAAAGGCTATAATAGGGGAGAGTGTTTTCTAAGGTTAAAAGCTCTTTATGATGGGGTTGGAATTTCATCAAAGCTAAGAAAATTTTACAAAATAATATAGTGAATTTTTTAAAAGGCTAACATACCCTTACAAAAAGGGGTGGAACTTTTTTCTATCAAGGCTAACAGACCCTTACTATAGAAGTGATTGTTTGTTATTAAAGCTAACAGACCTTCGAAATAGGAGTGAATTTTTTCTATGGCTAACAGACCCTTACAATAGGAATGATAAAAAAAAAATCAAGCTAGAGACCCTTATAATAGGAGTGTTTTTTTTCTTACAATAGGAGTGAATTTTGTATAAATCAAAGCTAAGTGACCTTTACAATAGGAGTGATTAAAAAAAATTAAAGCTAAGAGACCTTACAATAGGAGTGCTTTAAAAAAAATTAAAGCTAACAGACCCTTATAATAGGAGTGATTTTTTAAAATTATAGCTAACATACCCTTACAATAAGCGTGATTTTTTAAAATTAAAGCTAGAGACCCTTATAACAAGAGTGATTGTTTAATTAGAGCTAACAGACCCTTACAATAGGAGTGAATTTTTAAACATTAAAGCAAACAGACCCTTACAATAGGAGTGAATTTTTTTTTATATAAAGCTAACAGAGCCTTACAGTAGAAGTGATTTTTTTTATATTAAAGCCAGTGTACATGCTTTTTCTCCCCCCCCCCCAAATATTGTCATTTGTTCCCACTGGCACACAATAGTCTACACTTCGGAAAAGCAGAATGAGTTTTGATGTGTGCACAATGTGTTCTGCACGCTTTCACGCTTGGCACCTCAGTTTATAGTCTTATCCAAAGGAGTTTCGGGGGAGTGGAGTCTGCACTAATGTTTACTCAAGGGAAAAAATCCACTTGAAAGGGTGTATCAGTTGTAGTTCAAACCTGGAATCAAATCTAGGCAATCAGATCGCGATGGCAACACTCTAACCACTAGACTATCCCATCCCCTTGCTGACAATTCAATACTTAACTCTGACATTGTAATAAACTTACAAAACCAAAAACTATCTTAAAGAAAAAGGTAGTGCGCTTTGATTTATTAGTCAATATGGATAATAAAACAATTTGTTTTCAGATTGGGTGTTATAGTGTTGTGTGAATGGTTTTTTTTTTAATTCTGAAGAGAAAGTAGTGAAGTCTGATTGATATTTAGCGATGATGCTTCTACTAAGCAAAGCCTAAATTTTGCATAGCAGGAATCTGACAGGAAGGAGAAAAATGCATAACCAAATTCTTGAAAATGTTATGAAAGCTCAATTCAGTACCTTATTTTCTAATTCGGGTATCATCTGACACACAAAGAGAACTTCTGATCACATATGCATAAGAAATTTGTGCATTGACTGTTAATGCACAAATAAGCCATGCATACATTTGTCATAAAACGCTTTTTAAGTGTCCGAATACATTCGTCAAATGCTTTGCATGTTGTTTACAATTCTTTGCATCGCAGATTATATTCTTTCATAAAACATGTACATAACTATCATTGCAAACAATTCAATATACAAGGGGTGTGTTAGCATTATGCTCGTACACATATCACTGTTTTAAGTAAGTTGCAAAGGAGGCATCGAAATGTTTGTTGAGTGTATCAAGTACTGGCTAATATTAATTGTTCAAGAAGAGAAATAAATGCCTGAGATATAAAAAAAAGTTAGTTAAGATGTGGCAAGAGAATTCATGGCATTTCCTTTCTAGAGCATGTCACGAATGAAAACAGTGCACCACATCTTCAAAGAATCCACAGATGACTATGAAGACCTTAAGACCACCAAGAAGAGGAAGATAAAACAGTATGGTGATAGCACAAGATCCGACAGTTTAAAAAAAAATCTTTCTCAAGGCACAGTCCAGGGAGGTAAAAAAGGAGACGGATAGAAAAAAAGAGCTACAGAAAAAAAGACTGAAGGATGTAAAAAAAAAACGTCGCTGAGACACAATTATTGATACAGGACCGTCACAAATATTGACAGGTGATGTTTTAGTCAGTACAGGGCAGTTACGACCACTCCGATGGCTGGACGAAAAAAAGCAAATTTATTGATTACTCAATGTACCATCTGAAAATAAAATTTTGACTTTGACTTTGACTTTGACACAGATTTAAGAGTCTAATATACTGTGATGTCTTGCAGTGTGGTACTGTCGAAACGATTACTTTTTTTGCTCAATATTATTACATCTACCGCAGTACCTGACCAAAAGTAAACCCAGACTGATAGTTGCCGGAGACTTGTTTGAAGCCGGAAGATGAAAGAAGGAGGATGGTGAAGGCAGGTAGTGCTGGCAATGAAGAAAATCAATGCAGTCCTGCACAGGACCTGACGGGGCCAGGAATCGATGTCACCAAAGTGCTCCCTGCCTTTCAACTCTGCAGACGTAGTACAGAGGCCCGTCTTTTGCTGTCCTCACGACTGCTGAAGCTGCAGGGGATTTTCAGGGCGGGTCGATGCTGCAGTCCGGGGGATCCCTCCACAGCTTGGGGGCAGCAGAGGAAAAAAACCTGTCTGCACTGCAACTATAGACTGAGGACTACAAGGGGAATGCTTCGAGGCCATGCTCCATAGTTAAGTACTGGACCTATGTCATTGTATGTCGCTATTATATGGAGGATTTCGAAGATCTCTTTACTAATGTGTAAAATGGGATAATAAAAAAAATCCAATTTTTTTTTGCGAAAACCCAGCTTTTAGTCCACAAGTTAGATAAAGTCAAATTCGCTGGGCCTGACTTGTCAATCCAGTCGAGTCAAGTCAAAAACACTTTAATCACCCATGAAGGGCAATTACAATATTAACACAGATTAGTATTGACACGAACCGCGGTCTCAGGCGCTTAACGGCAGTGCAACGCATTTTCACTTATATGGCATACAACAATAGTTGCTGCCTGAGGAGTTAAAGAAGATCCTCAAGTTTACTAGTCAGATAATTTTGCTAAAATCTTTTAATCAAATATTGTAAGTACTTCATTCTCCACCACCTGTTTCTGGTCGAACACTATGCACACATGTGGAGTGATCGATTGGAATCCCAGCAACACATCAATTATTTTGGGGCCGGGCTAGCTCAGTGGTCAGAGCACTCGCTTTCCCCAAGCAAAGGTTAAGCAGCATCGAGCGTGGTTACCAAGTGGATGGGTGACCGTTTGCACGCCTTGGCTCTAATACAGTCCCCCAGTTCACCCAGCTGTAAATTGCTACCTGCCCTCTTTAGGGTCAGGGAGGACTGGCAGGTTTGCACTTGAAATCAACACGGGACATCACAGAAATCTTCACCCTTAATTCACCAAACGTCACTAGCAAGATTCAAACTCACGACTTTATAGACCAACAGGCATAAAAATCAAATACTTCATCTTCGGGGCTACGTACGCTGTACTACACTTTTACCAGTTAAAAATCCAGAATGACAGGACATTCACACGTGAAAACAAGGAAACAACCTGAAAGTAACAGTTCAACAAGTCTGGCACCACGAACAAGACGGTACTGTAATTCTTCTTCGAGTGTGTGCATGCTGTAGTTTTCCTTTTCATGTCTTCTGCCTCTTCAGCTGAACAGAACCAGACATTTTTCTTGTCTTTTTTTCTGGGTGTTTTTTTCTTCTCTGGCCTCTGTGCTTCACGTTGACAGTGACTGGTGGAGTAGGGGGTATCCATGTGCAGCACTCAGACTTTCAGCATACTGCTTGTCTCAGACTGCCAGCATTTTGCTTGTCTCAGACTGTCAGCATAATAGATTACTGCTTGTCTCAAACTGCCAGCATATTGCATTATTGCTTGTCTCAGAATACCAGTAGGCAGATTGTCTCAGACTGTCAGCATATTGCTTGTATCAGATTGTCGGCATATTGCTTGTCTGAGACTGTCAGCATATTACTTGTCTCAGACTGTCAGCACATTGCTTGTCTCAGACTGTCAGCATATTGCTTGTCTCAGACTAGACTGTCGGCATATTGCTTGTCTCAATGAGATTATAAACCGAGGTCCCGTGTGAGAACGCACGCAGAGCATCTTGTGCAAACATTAAAACGCGTTCAGTTAAAAAAAAAAATTCAAGGACGGTAAGCTATTTCATGTAGGTAAAACTGATGACAGTCTAAAAAAGAGAAGGTCATACTCACAGGCGTCATACTTAGACATCATCCCTGAAGTCGGTTTGCCGCTACTTTAATGGTTGCATACGCAAAATCCCACGAATGGTCAACATTGGAGCTAGCTCTAACCAAGGAACGCACAGACAGACAGACAGACACAGACAGACAGACAGACAGACAGACAGACAGACAGACGGAAGCAGACGACAGACAGACAGAAGACAGAGGGCAAAGAAGAGACAGAGAGAGAGACAAGAAGAGAGGAGAGAGACAGAGAGAGAGAGACGAGAAGAGAGAGAGAGAGAGAGAGAGAGAGAGAGAGAGAGAGGGAGAGAGAGAGAGAGAGAGAGAGAGAGAGAGAGAGAGAGAGAGAGAGAGAGAGAGAGAGAGAGGAGAGAGAGAGAGAGAGAGAGAGAGAGAGAGAGAGAGAGAGAGAGAGAGAGAGAGAGAGAGAGAGAGAGAGACAGACAGACAGACAGACAGACAGACAGACAGACTGACAGACAGACAGACAGACAGACAGACACAGACACAGAGACACAGAGACAGAGAGAGAGACAGACATACAGACAGACAAGCAGAGACAGAAACAGGGTCAGAGACAGATAGACAGACAGACAGTTAGACAGACAGACAGAGATAATAAGCGAATAAATGAATCTTTGGAGTGTAATGAATCCTTTCATTGAGCGAAAGGGATAAACATATTCGATTAGTTTTTGTTGTTTTTGGTGGGGTTTTTTTTTTACATGCATACAACAGTGAAGGAAAATTAATAATAATGATAAAAAACCAATCAAACAAATGAAAATACGTGAAAGAGGATCCATCATGCAGGAGTATCAATAAAAAGTCATGTCACATAGAAATCAATTAAAAAAGAAAAAGGCACAAATTATATGATAAAGAAGAAAAATAACATACGTTGTCAAAACTACATCATTCAAACACAAGACAAAGAAAATGAACACCTGGGGAAAAAGTGCTGATTGGAGAAAAAGTGAAAGATGCGGCAGAGAAAGAGGGAGAACTATCAAAATGAATATTAATGAGAGAGAGAGAGAGGGGGGGGGGCAGAGAGAGAGAGGGAGAGAGAGAGAGAGAGAGAGAGAGAGAGAGAGAGAGAGAGAGAGAGAGAGAGAGGACAGAGACAGAGACAGAGACAGAGACAGAGACAGAGACATAGAGAGCTTTCTAACCATCTTCTCAAACGTGTATTCGATTTGTCTTTCAAAGCACACTAATCTTGTTTTAAATATTTTCACGCGCCTATTTTTTTTCTGGACCGTAGCAGATGAAGGTCATGTATGGTAATAAGCAGACAAAAAGACTCAACACATATACAAACATATACAAGAAGATTATTACGCTACTGTCATCAAAGAGAAATGTCTGAGTGGAAAATCTGAAGAAGTTTGTCATGATGATAGACATACATTTTTGTCTGGAATATGTAAATGTGTGAAGTCGGTCATGATAGACGGACATTACTGTCTAGAATATGTAAATGTGACGCTCCACCACGAAATGAGTCGCTTAGCACATGACCCACTTTTCCGCTAGGAGCCATTAAAATCAGGTGGGGGTCAGGTTGTCGATTTTAAGATTTTGATTGATTAAAAAACAAACAAACTATAACCCTTATTCTACCTTGTAATGAAATATTAAGGCATAATTTTGTTTCCTTTTGCCTTTAAACATGTTTTAAAATACCCAAGCCTTCATTCTGACAACCGATTACGATGCTAAACTTACCGATTTCTCATTTTGTCATTCATGCAGTCTGTCATTTCAAGTTGTAATAACTTTTGACAGAGTTGTCCGATTTTCAATTTTTTAATTTTTTTTTTATTGTATAGGCATTTCATTGCAGATTAACAACATATTAATAACGAAAAAATGACCTCTGGTGCAATGCGACTCATTATGTGGTGGAGCGTCACAAACGTGTGAAGTCGGTCATGACAGAGGGACATTTCTGTCTGGAATATGTAAATGTGTGGACTACATAACGAGTCTGTCTGCCCCTTCTTCAGCAAAACCCCCCCCCAGGTCTGGGGGACTTTACTTTTCCTGAATGTGTCATTTGCCTTGATCTCTTTTCTCCACATGGCTCCTGATGGAGCACACTGAAAACCCTGTCACCTGACATTCACCACACAAATTGTGTGCTACAGTTTCTCTTTCTCTCTCTGTCTGTGTCTCTGTATGTCTGTCTGTCTGTCTGTCTGTCTGTCTGTTAGTCTGTCTGTCTGTCTCTCTCAACTTGAAAAATGACAGAGTAACCTGTTTTTGAGGTTTTTTTCTTTTAAAGCCATACTAATTTTCTCAACGCATTCACAACTACAGTAGTGCAGACAAGTCTTAAAAATGTTTTTTTTTTTTTTTTTTTTTACTGTTCAAAGCAGAAAGATGTATCTGCTGTTGTTTCATTTATTCTGTGCAGCATTAGAAAGTGTTGTTTAAATGTATAAAGCAGAAAAAATGCATCTGTCGTTGCTTTATTCATTCTGTTCAGCATGAGGAAGTGGTGTTTAAATATCCAAAGCAGAAAGACTATCTGTTGTTACTACATTTGATCTGGCAGCATCTGGTGCATCACAGGATCTCACAGTCTGTCATCCTGCCTTCCTTTCTGTGTCCAGTGAAACTTCCTGTGTCTTAAAAAGTATGGTCTCTACTTTGGTCATGTTTGCACTGTGGAGTTTGGTGAAGGCGTAGCAAAGCATTTCATGTAGGATTATTTTGTGTAATACTAATACTTTGGAGTTTAAAATGAGTTTATCGGAAGAGGGCATTGTGTAGTCCGAGGGCGATATTCCGCACTTTCTTTTGACTATTCTGCAGTGTTTTATAAACCGTAAAACATTATTTGTTATTTTTCTCATTGATTTATGAAATTTTGGAATGACCCCTTCCTCTCTCTCTCTGCCTTGTTGCCGTGTTTAAAATTTTTTTTTTTTTACGTGAGCTGAATGAAAGTTTGATGCGCAAGAGTCCGGCTTATCGTTTCATTCGGAAGACCAGCACCCAGACCGCCACTCAAAGTGTAGTGAATGGCAGAAAAGCTCAGGCTTAAACTGGGCTCAAACCCGCACTTTTCACTTTCTCGATCTCGGCAGGTGCACTACCTCTGGACCACCCTTCCACTATCATTTCGAATTGTGCTGTATTGTATTGTGTTGTATTGTATTGTGTTGTGTTGTATTGTATTGTATTGTATTGTATTGTATTGTATTTATTGTATTGTATTTATTGTATTGTATTGTATTGTAGCGTAGTGTAGTGTAGAGAAGTTTAGTGTAGTGCAGTGCAGTGCAGTGCAGTGCAGTGCAGTGCAGTGCAGTGCAGTGCAGTGCAGTGCAGTGTAGTGCAGTGCAGTGCAGTGTAGTGTAGGATAGTGTAGTGTAGCGTAGTGTAGCGTAGTGTAGTGCAGTGTAGTGTAGTGTAGTGTAGTGTAGCGTAGTGTAGTGTAGTGTACTGTAGTGTACTGTACTGTAGCGTACTGTAGCGTACTGTAGCGTACTGTAGCGTACTGTAGCGTACTGTAGCGTACTGTACTGTACTGTACTGTACTGTACTGTACTGTACTGTACTGTAGTGAGGTGCATAGTAGTCTGGTGTGGTATAGTTGTTGCATTCTACAGCAATTTAATCATGCGAGATGTCACAGTCTAAAATAAGGCTACTGCCCCAAGGACAAACAAATCGCTATAATAATGCTCTTTCCGTTTAAAAAAAAATGGCCAAGATTTATGCCGGCTAATCTTTTCGGTTTTCTACATCAGTAAATAGTTTATTATGCAGAACACTTTTCCTAGGGGTAACTCTCTTTTTGCGTTGGGTCCATTTACATGTGCTAAAAGCGTTTTGCAGATGGGACGGGACCAGTTTTTTTTGGTCTGATCTAGAGAAAGCATGAGCACATAGAGAAAAGAATAATAATTTGTTTCAGCCATAAACTAAGAGCAAAGTTTTTAGTTTTTTGTCTGAGTGTACTGAAATAGATTTTTTGTACTGGGGTCGGGATGGCTAAGTGGTTAGAGGGCTCGCTTTCCCCCAACCAAGTTAAGCAGCGTCGAGCGTGGTTACCAATTGGATGGGTGACCGTCTGCGCTCCTTGGCTTCAGTACAGTTCCCCCAGTTAACCTAGCTGTAAATGGGTACCTGCCCTCTTTAGGGTCAGGGAAGGTAAAGCAGCGAGGGAGAGGAGATGGGCGCCACCCTCAATATGCTGGCCCCTAGAGAAGCTGAGGTCTCTGACGCCTCGCTCCCCTACGACCACAAAGGTTATGGGACACCTTTACCTTTTACCTTTACCTTTACTGAGTCTTCTTGCATTGTCATTTATACTGGAATAAGCTTGTGGACTCATACCCAAAGTATATCTTCTTGTCATTCTTCTTTCTTTCTTTCTTTCTTTCTTTCTTCTTCTTCTTTTCATCTTCTTCGTACGAACACTCAGCAGCAATTTTTGCTGTCTGTCATGAGCGACAACGAATTGTGCTGCCGTTAAGTGCACGACAAGTTAGGCACAGAGCATCTGACATCAGCGTAGGAGATTATCTTTTAAGTCTTTCTGGACCCCCCCTCCCCCCTCCCCCAGGAGAATGAACCCAGAAGGCAGAAAATAGACAAGAAGGGCTCGTTTTGAAAGATCTTTCTTATTCATAGAACATAAAAAAATCATTACCTGTATGAACTACGTCTGAAAGCATGGAATACCAAATACTTCATGGATCTATTCTCAGAGAACTATAGTACTGTATCTAATGACTAAAAAGTCTGGTTCTCATCGACTCACAGAAGGGTAAAAGGACAAATCGATTGTAGAGCGAATTTCACTAACTTGCATGAAGTAGGCTAATGTATTGTTTTCAGTAATACGTGACGTCGATGGCCCAAATCGCTTGTCATTGTTTTATTTTTGCAGAACTTTTGTGAGTGTATAAAACTGTAATTTTTGAAAAATGTAGAACATATGGGTCATCAAAGTGATTGTTTTTTTAAAGTATGTAATGCGCGCGTGCATGCGTGTGTCTTGTAAAATCCTCTGAAGTAGGAGTATGGCAGTCTATGTTGGAAGATAACTGAAAATAGTCATACACGCAAACTTGTCATTAATGTGTGTACATTATAGTTTTACATCACGTAATTCCCAGGTGGGATGAGTGACAGAGTACGTATCATGAATGAACACCAGATTATGAACCAAGGGAATCGTCTGCATCCCTACCGCTACCATGAAGAAACAACAGCAAATCAACTTAACTGTGAACACTGAAGAACTATTCATAAAACACATCAAAAACGAGCATGTACATCTTGATATGGTTGTTTTTTTTTTTTTAACCCCACTGCTTTTGGTACCAAAATCAGACAAATCTTTGAGGAATATCCTGATCCCTGGAATCAAGGCATTTTCTCTGACAAATCCTCAATGGCATCAACAGTAGTAACAAAACCCAAACAAGAGACTAACCTTCGTCTGTACAACTGAAAAAATGTACAGTTTCGGCTGCATCGATTGTGGGCAGACGTCAGGTACAGTGCAGGAACACATCTGTCTTGTGGAGTTGGGACAGACAGCTGTGTAGAAAAGTCATGGCTTCTTCAGGTCTTGCTGCATCAGCCAGGTCTCTGTGGGGATATACAGCCCTCACCTGCCTTGGGCCAGACTTTAGGATGGAACACGATCACTACTGAGCAAGCACCAAGTGTCTAATCTGCATCTGCAGATGTAGCCTACCATTCCACCAAGTGCGTCGTAGACAGAGTTAAAGCCTTGATTTAACATTCACAAAACAAACGAACATAATATCTGCTGAAAATTTTTTAAAATGAAGGCACATCTATGAAAACTTGGCAGATTTATGGGGTTTTGTCCCTTTGCCTGGGTTGGTGGATGGATAGTTTTGTTTTCTTCTTTCGGGTTTTTTTTTCTTAAAAGGATTGGGGTAGGGGTGGTGGGCAGTGCTTCTTTGCAACTAAATTGTTGAACTCACAAGTTGATTGTACAAATCAAAGGAATATTTGCTGACAGCTGAAAACAGTAATGTGCCATGAGATTTAAGGCATTTTAAAACACTAGACGAACCTGTGATAATTGACATAAGCTCCAGATTGCTAGAAATAGTTTTGGGTGTATAATGATTAACAATGTGCCATTTTTAGGGAGCTCAGGAGAGATGTCTTATCTACCCAATTTCTTTTAAATTTTTTTTATTTGTATTCAATCTGCCTATCTGCCTCTATGCCTATCTCTTTTGCAATTGTTCTTCTTTTTATTAAAAAGATCTTGTCAACTTGCCTCTAGTTGTCTAACATACAGTTGTTAAAATACATACAGAAATTTAAAAAGCTAATGCTCTATTTGTGTCAATAAAACCAACCATGTTAACAAATGCTTTGAGCCTGGCTCAACTTTTAGATTACAAAATAGGTAATGAAGGACATAAAAAACTAAACATAAATGTGAATACAAGGGATGTAGAACATTAAAACTACAATATGAATGCAATTCTAGAATTCGTAATTATTTAGAGAGAGAGAGATCGGATATGCAAATCAACCACACTGTACTACAGACACAGTCATGTACATCATGGGATGGAGATTAGGTAGACAGCCTCCTGAAGAGTGATAAAATGATTACTGACCTCTATCCCCCTTCTGCCCCCCCCCTCCTATCTGTTCCCCCTGTGTTGTCATTAACGCCCAGACAGAGAGGTCGACCTGTCTGATCATCCTTACCTCCCCTGAACGGCTTCTGGTCACACAATGCTGACCTTCTGTTATTAACTCACACACCGTGCTGTGTCTGCTTGTCTGTTTGTCTGTATGTCTGTCTGTCTCACCTTCCGCCAATTCCCCCCTCCATCTCCCCTCTATCGAGTTCACTTTCTCTCTTTGTCTCTCTGTGTCTGTCTGTGTCCTCTCTCTCATGGCAGTCACTGCCAAAGGCCTATTGTAAAGAAAAATTCAATCTAATAGTTAATTTTGAAAAAATGTCAAAGTTCTCGGTGTTATTGTTATTATTATTTTAAAAAGAAAGGCTCTCTATTTCAATATGTCTCATTTTTTTTGTCGTTATTTTCGTTTAGAAGATTTTTTTTTTTAAGTCAGTGCAATCTAGTTTTGTTATTTGGTATAGTTACATTATTATTCATTGTAGCCTCTTGCTGTGCACTGACAATTCGCTTTGTTCCTCACTTACAGCTTCGAAACTCACTAATGGTGAGATTTTGCATATGCGACTGTTTGCCCAGCGCTGATTAAAGTAGCTGCATTCCGACTGTGGGGATGATGTCTAAATATGACATTGGTGCACATGTGTTTCTTTTTTTTTTTTTAAAACAAAGTCGCCACCCATTTCTTTTGGCACGCAGTGGCCTACCCTTCCGAAAAGCGGAACCAGTTATAACGTGTGCGCAAGATGTTCTGCGTGCGTTGGTACACATGACCTCGATTTATAATCTCATCTGAAAGACTTTCGTGGGGGAGTTGAGTCAGTACTGAGTCTTAAACAATAGACTATCTGCCCCCCCCCCCCCACACTATACTTGCTTCAAAAGAAACACTGTAGTTGAAAGTGGAAACAAAATAGGCCAGGAGGCCAAAGCTAACTGTGACAAGTTTGATCATGACTTCATTTGTACCTGATGGGAAACTAGCATGATGCAGACAGTTCTGACAGTGGAGCGCCATGTCCTCCATCCTCCAGGGGAGCTAAGCTGTTCTGCACACAACAGGGGGGATGATTGGACATGGTTCCTAGGATGGTCCTTACACAGCCAACACTGCTTCTGGTCACAGAAAGGAGATATCATTTTTGATTATCAATTCCGATGCTTTCTGTGTTTTTTTCTGTCTGTCTGTCTGTCTGTCTCTCTGTCTGTCTGTCCTTTCTCCCCCCCCCCCTCTTTCTCTGTTTGTCTGTCTGTCTCTGTCTGTCTGTCTCTCACTCTCTCTCATGTCCGTCAGATATTTTTCCTCTTTTCTTTTCTATATTGCATACTCTCTCCCTCCCTCCCTCTCTCTCTCACTCACTCACTCACTCACTCACTCACTCACTCACTCACTCACTCACTCACTCACTCACTCACTCACTCTCTCTCTCTCTCTCTCTCTCTATCTGTGTCCATTATCTCTGTCTCTCTCACTTGCATCTTGATCTCTTTCTCTGTTTAGTTTTGTTCCGTATTTTCCCCTCCGTTTCTCTCATTTTTAACGCTTATTGAGTTTAAACAAACTCAACATTCAGTTTTACTATGTGTACTGTGAACTAGAAACCCCTTTTCTGAGTTTGTCTGATCTCTTGGAGCCTCGGACTTCATCTCTGTCGCTTGTTTTCTTCTTCTGTTTCTGTTTCCAGCCCATTCTCACTCCCTTTCTACCCTCCATGCATTTTTCTACCGTCACATTTGTCAGGGACAATAGTCATCACCATCCACACCCCCATCCTTCAACCTTTTATACCAACAGAATATTTATGGTCTTGGTCAAAACAGTTTGTCAGTTATGGATGAAACTAAGTGCTTAGGTCCTCATCAATAATTATGTTGTTATGCTTTAAAATGCTTTATTGAGATTGTCTTCAGCCGTGACAAACTCTTGGCGTATCAACAGATACTCTCCTTAAAAGGAAAACAAACCTTTTTGAAGTTGAGTATGGATGCTTATAAGGTGAGGTCCTTTAAAAAAATACAACCCTTATACAAAAATATCTCATGCGGTGTGTATGTAGTTTGTATCATAGTGATTCCTAGATGTGACGAATGAGAGATAAATTTGTTTGTTTTACTCCCAACAGGGTGTCAAGCCACGGAACGTCCAACAAACCAACAACAAAATGTAAACAGGATTTAGGATCGGACTGGCAACTGCGTCAATATCCGAAGGTAGTTTTTATGCCTTCAATGACCCAGTAATTCACGATTTTTGTCATTATCTGTCGTGACAACCTCTTGTCTATAATATGAGAGAGGGATTTTTTTTTTATAGTTCTTTGCAGTAGATCATAACTACTATACATCCAATTTTATTGCCCAGACATTTGCACCGATAAGACGCTTTGCTTTTTAGTGCAGTCTTATTCGTGGATGGTTTATTGGGCTTTAAATAGAATGCATTCTCCTGTTTGTTTTACTCCCACCCAGTCTGCTGTCCCCCTATCTATCTCTTAACTCCCCCCCCCCCAAAAAAAAAAGAGGTAAATGCCAGTGTGTCTGGACAAATAATGAGGCATTCTAAAAGCTTCCAGTCTTGTTGAGACTGGATGATAAACTTTTTGTGTGTGTAGCAGTGTGTTTGATTTGCAGGATTGTTTTGTTTTTACGTTTGTTTTTTGTTTGTTGTTGTTGTGTGGTGTTGTTCTGCACCGTGTTATGTGGTTGAATAAACAGTATTTCTGAAAAGAATGATGATGGTGATGATGGTGATGATGGTGAAGATGATGGTGATGATGATGATGATGATGATGATGATGATGATGGTATGTGTGTGTGTGTGTGTGTGTGTGTGTGTGTGTGTGTGTGTATGTGTGTGTGTGTATACATGTGCGGTGTGTGTAGGTGTGTGTATGCATGTGTATGTACATGTGCGTGTGTGTATGTGTGTGTGTGCTGGTGCATACACACCCATACCAAGCCTTTGTGATAAACCTACCAAAAAATCTTCCTTTCTTTTTGTTCACAACTTAGGTAGCTAAACCATATACTGATTCAGGATCAAACACAAACCAAAAAAACCCACTGAAGCTAACAGACCAAATTCTTCAGTCAAACTAACACAGACAATTTGCTGTGTCCTACACCCACTCATCAGAAACTTAGGCTTCTGTTGTGAGAGTAAAGTACAGTACTATCCAATATTCTGAACGCAGAAAGCTGGTGTAACAAAAGAACACACCCTCATACACCCCCACCCACCCCCATCCACCACCCTCCCCCATCCCATCCCCCCCACTCCCCTCCCTGACCCCATGTCACATGTTGTTCTTTCCCCCTTTTATCAATTCATGTTTTATGGGATTATTTTGATGTTAGATGGTGGTGGTTTGATGTTTTCAGTCATTTAACCTCATCATATTTTCATGTTGCTCTTTAATTATTGCGCCTTTTTTTTTTTTTTTTTTTTTTAAATTTGTTTTGTTTTGTTTTTGCTTTGTTTATTTTTTTGTTTTGTTTTGTTTTTGTTTTATTATTCAAATCAAAATCATCATTGATTCTTACTCCATATTTTGTTTCTGAATGAGTGCCTTTTTATAACATTACCTTAATATTGTATCTCTGTCGTATTCCTTACCTGTTGTTGTTCTTTCCCCTCTTTTATCAAAATCTTATGTTTTATGGGACTATTTTGATGATAGATGATGGTGGATTGATGTTTCTAGTCATTTAACCTCATCATATTCTCATGTTTACTCTTTAATTATTGCGCCCTTTCTTTGTTTGTTTTGTTTTTGTTTGTTCTTTGTTTTTCTTGCTTTTTTTATTCAACTCAAAATCATCATTGATTCTTACTTCTCATTTTCGTTTCTGAATCAGTGACTTTTATAACATTACCGTAATATTGTATCTCTGTGTTAATTCTTGCCTGTTGTTTGATGCTTGGTATGGTTCCTTACTTTTGGTATTTGGATCATTATAATTGTTGATTCTATTTATATTTTTATTGGCAGTATCTCTCCCCCCCCCTCCAATATTAGTTAAAAAAAGTTTCCCCCCGTTTATCCAAATGTATGATTTATATCACATGTATAACTTTTGACAGATGGTGGTGGATTGATGTTTCCAGTTGTTTATTTCATCTTGTTCTCTTGTTTGCTCTTTACCTATCAACACTTTTCTATTCTTCCATAATCAAAATCTTTTTATTGTGACTTCTGATTTTGTCTTCTGATCGGGTGCATTTTTATTACCTTATCATATATAGTGTCCTTATTCTTGTGTGTTGCTTGGTACTGCGTAAAATTTTATTGTTTAGTATCTTTTCATCTTGATGTATCCCTGAAAAGGGCGGGGACTGGATGTAAAAAAGCACACGAGTGCTTATCTATTATCCTCGAATAAAATACTTTGCCTTGCCTTGCCTTGCCTTGCCATGTCAGAACTAATGAAGCAACCAAAGCACACACCTTTCATCTTTCCAGACCCAGTCCAACGTCTGTTGGTGCTGGCCTGATGAGCGGCCCTATGGGCGCTTTGCAGACCGAATGGATCGCTTCTGGATTGGATGGCACTGCTAAAAGTCTCCTCTGTCTGCCCGCCACAGTCTGTTGCCAGGAGGGAACTGTTGTGGAAGACGGGTCGATGACATGGGACTGTCTTTGATGTCTTACAAAAGGTGAGGGTGTGTGTGTGTAGTAGTGGGGGGGGGGGGGGAGGGGGAGGGGGAGGGGGTTGGGGGGTGAAGGGTGAGAGGGGAAGGGAAGGAGACATTTTAAAGTATTCATTCACCATCAGTGAGTTTTGGGAGAGTGAGAGCTGTGCAAGAGAGAGAGAGAGAGAGAGAGAGAGAGAGAGAGAGAGAGAGAGAGAGAGAGAGAGAGAGAGAGAGAGAGAGAGAGAGAGAGAGAGAGAGAGAGAGAGAGAGAGAGGAGAGAGAGAGAGAGAAGCGTTTTAGGAAGAGTGAAAGAAATGAGTGTGGATGGAATTCTTGGTTAGATTTTGGTTCTAGTTAACAGATGAAAAGGATTTTGGGGTCACATAATTTTTTTGGTTAGTTTGCATTTTTATTCCTGTTAAATAGCTTGTGACAGAAGTGCACATATACGATTTCTAACTAGTTCTATATGTGTCACTCGGATGCTAAACTAAAGTACCCTACCCCTTTCTTGGGCTGAATTTCCTGAAGAAAACAATGGCACTTTCTCTTCAAAGCATCCTCTTTCGTAGTGTTTAATGTTACTCAGGATACAACTTGTTTTCTCCACTGCTAACCATCTCCCTTTCACAGTTAAAAAAGCAGCAGAGAGCCCCAGTAGATGCTCCATTGATTCTTTGTTTCTTTCTTCTCTTGAACACGCACATCTTACCCTCTGCATGCGCATATACACAAAAGGAATTAACACTCAAGCCTGAAGCACTGAAGCAGAGACAAAGGCAGCCAGAATGACATGGGCCGAGCTGAAGAGGATCTCCCAGAACCGAGTCCGTTGGAGGTGTGTTGTTGTGGCGCTATGTTCCCCCCAGGGAATTCATAGGCGTAAGCCAAGTCGTCAGTTTTGAGCTTTAAGTTGACCAGGGAGAGAGATAAAATTCCAACCCTTTATAAACCATGCACTGCTGGGGAGATTCAAATCCATGATTTCATTGGCCTATGGAGTGGAAATCAAAATGCTAATACCCCCTGGCTGTAAGTCTGTCAAACATTGACGGAAGTACTGACAGCAACTGTGGATAAAAATGTTAAAGGCAATGATAAAACAAAAACCTGTAATGTCCACCTTTTCCAGAATGTGTTCCTCTCCTTTCAGTGGATGACCAACATGGCGCCAAACATGCAGCCAACAACAAGGAGTTAACATCAGTGCTGACTCCACTCTCCACAGAAGTCCTTCGGGTGAGACTTTAACCCGAGGCCACGAGTGCGAACACACGCAGAAACATCCTGCGCGCACGATAAATCCTGTTCCGCTTTTCGTAAGAGTAGGCCATTGTGTGCCGGTGGGAACAGATGACAAGATTTAAAAAAACTGCAACACATGGGGATGGATGTTAAAAAAAGCATATGGTGCTTACTCCATTATCCTCGATATAAAAGAATAAAATAAATAAGCCCTTTGATTTGTGTGCTCGATCAAATTCAGTGCTATATAAATTATATTATTATCATTATTATATTTTATTATTATTATTATTATTATTATTTATTATTATTTATTATTATTATTATTCCATTATCCTTGATACAAACGAAAAGATAAATAGATAAGCAGACAAAGCAGTTTCCTCTCATTCTCAAGAAGCTGTCGTTTCTTATGTCTATTTTCATTCTGTCATGGAGTGGACCTTGCAAAGACTGGAAAAAGCCATCTTGTAGAGACACGGAAGCTTTGGTGCACACTAAAAGTGACGCTTCTTGTACACGATGTGTGAATCGCTCCCTGAATTAATGGAGCAACAAAAGACACGGGTTTCTACTCTGTACAAGACACAAAGATCGCTTGGCTTTTTTTTTTTTTTGCCAGGGTCACTGCACTGTACTTGCTCAAGAGTCGGGTAACTAGTTCTTTACTGCTTAATAATTTAATAATATTATGGTCAGCTAAACTGCGACCTCTGTATTTGTGGAAAAAAAGGATATAAATGGCTAATGGTATTTTGACAGCGTTTGATGTAAACATGATTCCCTCATAATGAGCATGGATTTGTTTACAAGACTTTGTAAGAGACATTTTTTTTGTTGCCGTAAATTCGTTCACGTGTCATGAATGCACGGTACATAAGGGACCTCGCGTCGACTTATTGGTTCAGCTAAAGACTAGCACCCAGACCACCATTCATGGCCCAGTGAATGGGAAAATCGATAGATAGATAGATATACACGAAAGTATGAAGGGGTATAAGACACCTTCACCTTTCAGCCTTGTCAAGCTGACAGAAAACGGGAACTACCAGTGATAAAATGACCTGGATTGCGTTGGTTCTGCAACCCTTCACACATCATCTATCAGCGGGAAGGGGATGATTTGGAAATGACTGACAGGGTCAACTTCATGACCCTTTGTAACAGACCAGACGCTTTAACGTTTTCTGCTGTCGATAACTCATTAGTTCAAGTATTTCACAACCGTGTTATAGCACACTAAAACAAAAGGAAAATAAATACTGATCAGGAAAAAAAAACGGACTGAGAAGAATTTTACATTTTCGGAATATTAAAACTCTATGATCTTACACGCATTTTCTAGTTGTTTGTGTTCGTAATCTCTCTCTCTCTCTCTCTCTCTCTCTCTTCTCTCTCTCTCTCTTCTCTCTCTCTCTCTCTCTCTTCTCTCTCTCTCTCTCTCTCTCTCTCTCTCTCTCTCTTCTCTTCTGTCTGTCTTCTCTCTCTGTCTGTCTGTCTGTCTGTCTGTCTCTCTCTCTTCTGTCTCTGTCTCTGTCTGTCTGTCTGTCTGTCTGTCTGTCTGTCTGTCTGTCTGTCTGTCTGTCTGTCTGTCTTCTCTTCTCTCTCTCTCTCTCTCTCTTCTCTCTCTCTCTCTCTCTCTCTCTCCTCTCTCTCTCCTTCCCTCCCTCCCTCCCTCCATCTTTCTATCTGTTCCCTTACCGGGAGGGGTGCATAGTGCCTGGTCTTCTCCAGTGGTTGTCATTTTGCAGGAGGTCTGCCCGCTGGGCTCAGAAGACGCATTCCGACTTCCGAGCATCTCATTTTATTGTACAAGTTGCAGGCTTGGTTATCTGGGTATGTCTGTGTTTTCCTAACCCACTGAATGCTGACAATGATTATAGGATCTTCAATTAAGTACTGAATCTTCTGCATGTGTATACACACGAAGGGAAATTAAGACACTGGCGGGTATGCACTTGGAGTTGACCTTGGAGATCGTAAAAATCCCATCCCTTAATTAACCAGATACCACCGAGATTTGAACCCAACGACTTCATGGACTCATGGGTTTGAAGTCGACTGGTCTTAACCACCAGCTATAGTGTCTGTCTTCGGGATTCAAACCCCAGAAGCCCAACCGCTGAATACTGAACCTAGGTTTTTATCTTTCTCAATACTTTTACTAGTTCATTACAGACAATAATACCAACAACAAAAGGACAATGAAGTATGAGATATTCAGGTCCCATAGTAACAGAAAGAAAATGCAAAACCAACAAAAAGTTATATATGATAATATCATGAGTATTTATTCCCAGTATAAAACAGTTTTGCAAACACAGAGTTGTTTCTTTTTTTCCACATTGATGATGTTTTTGTTTCATTCAGTTTTGTCCCGGAGGTATAAATGCAAAAGATTCAGGCCAATTACGGTATCGATAACAGGGCATTGAAAGCATCTGACCCATTGATATTAAGCCATGAAGATGACGCTACCAGCTGATCCCCCAAATGAGCAGGTTCCTGCCGATCAATAGAGTATGAAGAGTTGCAGAACCAATATCATTGGGGTAATTTGATCAGTGGCAGTTCGGGTTGTGTGTCAGTCTGATGTCGCTTTAGGCATGCTTGTCAAGAGGTGGAAAGATGAATTGTTGTTACAGGGTGTTATGAGGAAGTGGTTTTTGTGGGTCTGTGGACTGGAGCTGGCAACAGTCATATATGATTACTCATGATATATTGGGAGTAAAGGAAGATGGTACCTTTTGGAAAAACATTTTGCTTTTGAATTACAATGTTTGCTTGAGTTCACATGTGTGTTTTCTTTGTTGTTATGTCAATTCACAAAAAGTGATATTAGACAAAACAAAGAACAGTGTGTGTGTGTGTGTGTGTGTGTTGTGTGTTGCTGTGCGCGTGTGTGTATGTATGCGCGTGCGTGCGTGCGTGCGTGCGTGTGTTACGTGCGTGTGTGCGTGCGTGCGTGCGCGCGTGAGTGTGCACACAAACAACACATGAAACAAAATGATGAAACAGACAAAAACCTTTAGTTACTAAGACAAAATTGCTTCTTTGATGTGATGATTAATCATTTATGGTAGATAAGAATAACAGCAGGTTCAATCAGTGTCACAGCACCAAAACGTTAACAAACGCCCAGCCTTGACAACCAACTTCAGAGTACAAGCTCTAATCAATGTCTGTGACATTTCTTCTACAGACCAAGTAGTGAAATGTATGCTGCCACAGAAACCTCAGTCAGCTTGATGAGATTTCGACCATTGGAAAGGGAAACAATGTGGAAGTAAGTAAACTCTTCCCGAGTCTGGCACCACAGACCCAGATCTCCTGTTCTGTCTGAAGCAGTCCAGGTGGCAGGTTCATTCCACATCTGACACTTCAACAGCACAGACCTCACCACACCAATCACTTTCTTTCTTTTCCTTTCACTTTGGCATGAACCTCTCTCTCTCTCTCTCTCTCTCTCTCTCTCTCTCTCTCTCTCTCTCTCTCTCTCTCTCTCCTCTCTCTCTCTCTCTCTCTCTCTCTCTCTCTCCCTGACGTTGGCAATGATTGTGAACACTGGGGTTTTCTTTCTGCTGCAGCTTTCAGCCAATCAGCTCTCCAGCCTTCAGACAATGGCCACTCTGCCTGTCTCCTTCAACAAATCTCTCACAGCTACAAACTCTGAGAACAGATGGGTTTTCGCAATATTATCAATTCCAAAAAAGCTTATGATTATTCTCACTCCCTTCAATGCGTTACTGTTTAGCAGTGTGTACCATGCCTTCATATCAACCAGACTACCATGAGCAGTTTGTAAAGGTCTTTTCCTAGACTGGAAAATGAAAAGTTGTTGGAATTTTAGAGTTCTAGAACAATTTAGGTTCTTCCTACTGGACTGTTGTTCTCTATTGAATAAAACTTTCGCTGTTTCAGGGCTGAGCGTTCTGACAGTCTGAGTAGAAATAAAACGAAAAGACACATTCTGACCGGACAACTTCACAATATGTACATAAAGAGTTACACAATTACCAAGCATACAAATAGAAAGCTTGAATAAAAAAAAATATATAGAAAGAATTTGTAAGTGCAAATAATTATACACGTCTGGTTTTAATTTTCTGTTTTAAACATCGATGAGGCATTAAGTACATGATGTAAGGTGTTTTTGGAATAAGTTTACATAAGTAACACGTGTGGTAAACAGAAGACACGAATGAATGAATGAAACAGATGACGATGGGCATGAAATTAAACAATGCACATAACGTGGGCAAATGAGAGACACGTGACACTGCAGACACTAATGATTAAAAGATTTTTTAAAAGCCAGAGAAATACAATTATTTTATCAGACACCACAATTTGATTCACTGTCAAAGTCACGAAGCAGGTAGCTTTGACATGACCTCTTCTGGTCGTTAAGGAACAATTCCTCAGAGTGGATGCAAGACAGCTTTAGTTCAGCCAAAATCCAGCAAAACTGGAGTGTATTTCCATGAAATATTTCAAAAACTTTTGAGTCCAGTATAATATACATTTACAATGTAAACACCATTACTACATGAATAATACACATAAGCAGTCCAAAATTCATTTGCAAATTAGCAAGTTCGAACCCAGTCCACTTTCTCTTGAGTGTAAACGTAAGAAACCTCTCCTTTTTCTCTCCTATCAAGTGTAGACTGCTCATCAATCTTGTCTTTGAAGTCGAGCTTGACTAGTGAATTCCCAGGTTAGTATACATCAAAGACAGTCAAAGGCATTATGACCATCTCCTAGTATCACGTCCTGACAAGATAGTTTGGACTGACCACGTGCAGTCTACTATGAGTAAGCTGACTCTCCGCATGACCATAACTGTTAACGACCCTGACCCCCTAGCACAGCCGTCTTCATGTCAGTGCAGAGAGTAGAAAAACGTGTCTCCCATTGTTCATTAATTCTGAGACATTGACGACTTGTGTACAACGATCAGCACTACCTGTACTCACCAACAACTTCCATGTAGGAAAAGATGTCTTCTTCAGCCTTGGTAAACTTCACAGCATGATTCGTGCACTTCCCACTTTCAGAAAAAGAGCACTTCGTCTCAACAAGATGGCCGCTGAACGAGATTCAATGGCACATAAAGGCTTTGGTTGCACTCACGCTCCAAACAGGGAGACAAGGCTTAGCCATCAGCGGAGTATACAACAGACTCATTAAGAATGCGGGATTGCAGCATGCTGAAAATAGCAATGAGGGACAGCTTCTGGAGAACTGAGCAGAAAATAGATTCTTGGTTGCTTTTTTCGTTGGTAACTACACGCTTTGTACATTGTACGGTATGGATTGTATATCGATTCCCTGTGAAGTGGAACTTGTATGACCATGTAGGAAGAAGTCTCATAGAAAAGTCCACATCTGCGGATCTTGTTACGTCTTTACTATCTATAGTACAATCATTGAAACATTGTCTTTATATACACAGTGGAAAGGAGAAGATTTCGATCGTGGAAAATTCTTTGTTAGTTGGTAAGCATATAGTTATGTATGGTGTAGTGTTCCAAAGACAGAGAGTGTTTCTGTGTTTCGTCTGATGAATTCAGAGAGGAGGAGGGGTAAAGATTAAGGAAGGGTGGACAGGGGTGTATGATGTATTTCAGTGCTTAGAGCAATAGCCTTTTACTCTGCAGGCTGTGGGGTTCAATCTTCACTAAGCCACCAACTTTAGTGGAATGTTTTGTCTAGATTAGTATTAAATCCTTCAACCTTTGCCTTTGCTTTGCTTTTTGCTTTTAATTGTTTTAATGAGACTATAAAACAAGGTCATGTGCGTAAACACACCCCGGCCCAGATCCTTCACACACATCAAAACCCACCAATCTTTAGAGGAAGAGTGAACAGACAGCAACCAGTGGTATGGACCACACCCATCAGATAGTCATCATCCACTCCAAACTTCCCAGAGGCATCAGGGTGCACGGTTAATGAAGCCTTTTTCCAGTGGCTCGGTGGTCTTGAGGCAACACACTAACTTATAAAGCAAGAAAGGCGGGCTCAATCCCCCTTTGAGCCTAAATTTACCCTGTACCCCCATCCACTAGACCTTGAGTGGTGGTCTTGGTGCCAGTCTTTTGGATGAGACAATCAACCAAGGTCTCGTATGCAATGCGCATTCAGAGCGCACTACAGAAACCTTGGCAACAAGAAAGTTGTTCCTGGAAAGCTTCTATTGAAAAAAAAGCCACTCTCACAGGGAAATGATATATATATATATATATTATGCAGACAGGAAAATAACAACAATAGAATTTTTAATAAAAACCCGGTGAGGATAAGGGCAGCGAGAAGAACAAGGTTGTGAAAAGGAGGAAGGGAGAATGGCAGCAGCAGCAGCAGCAGCAGCAGTAGAAGAAGAAGAAGAAGAAGAAGAAGAAGAAGAAGAAGAAGAAGAAGAAGTAGAAGAAGAAGAAGAAGAAGAAGAAGAAGAAGAAGAAGAAGAAGAAGAAGAATTGCGAAGAAGACGAAGAATTGCGAAGAAGAAGAAGACTTGCGAAGAAGACGAAGAATTGCGAAGAAGAAGAAGAATTGCGAAGAAGAAGAAGAATTGCGAAGAAGAAGAAGAATTGCGAAGAAGAAGAAGAATTGCGAAGAAGAAGAAGAATTGCGAAGAAGAAGAAGAATTGCAAAGAGGAAGAAGAATTGCGAAGAAGAAGAAGAATTGCGAAGAAGAATTGCGAAGAAGAGTTGCGAAGAAGAAGAAGAAGAAGAAGAAGAAGAAGAAGAAGAAGAAGAAGAAGAAGAAGAAGAAGAAGAACAAGAACAAGAAGAACAAGAAGAAGAACAAGAACAAGAACAAGAAGAGCAAGAACAAGAACAAGAAAAAGAAGACGGAGGAAGAGGAGGAGGAAGATGTATGGAGTAAAGACAAATTTTTAAAAAAAAAACTGAAATAAATTTAAAAACAAAGAAGAGAAGGAAGAAAAAAAAACGAAGTATAAAGAAAGTGACGTGAAGGAGGACGTTAAGAAAAAAGACAGATGTCAACAGACCAGACTCAAAGAGACCCAACATGAGAGAGGAAAAAACAAATATCACGGACACGAAAAGGCAAAGAAAAAAAAAACAGAAACATAAATTATCACAGCTCCATTAAATTGTCACATATGCTGACAGGCGAGACTTTTTTTTTTTTTTTAGATTACCAGCTTAGTGTCTTAAAAAAAAGAAAAGGACAAACAAACAAAGAAACACACAAGCAAACAAACAATCCCAAACAAATAAACAAGCAAATAAAGCAAACTAATCAATAAACAAAAACAAAGTAAACAAAGAACGAAACAAAATCATCCAATTCAACCTACAGTAGCTGCTACAACAACAACAACAACAGCAGCAACAACAAAATTTCAACAGCAACAACAACAAACAACAACAACAACAGAAACAACAACAACAAAACAGCACTACCAACTGCAACAACATCAACAACAAAAACCAGCATCTCCTAAAACAAAGTCCCTCCTCCTTTCCCTTGAAACAAACAACCCCCCCCCCACCCCACCTCCTTAAGCAAATAGAAACAAAACAAAACGAGTCATCAAAGGTAAATACCTTCCTCCCCTATTCCCAAAACAGCATCCAATTCAAACAACAAGTCTAAGACACAAGACTAAAACAGCAACAGCAACAACATCAATGGCCTCAACAACATCCCAATACACCAGAGCAGCAAACAAACAAGGCACGCCAATAGAACAAAAAAGCAACAACAAACCGAGCCATAAAACGTGCCTCTGTGAAGTTCACGACATGTCCTTTAACCACAACAAAGAGGGCGTTTACTGCACCTTAATGATATGCTAACTCTTTCCGTGTATCTCGCTTTCTCTCTCTGTATCTGTCTCTGTCTCTTTGTCTCTCTCTCTGTCCTCTCTCTCTCTCTCTGTCCTCTCTCTCTCTCTCTCTCTCTCTCTCTCTCTCTCTCTCTCTCTCTCTCTCTCTCTCTCCACACACACACACACACACACACACACACACACACACACACACACACACACACACACACACACACACACACCTCTCTCTCTCTCTCTCTCTCTCTCTCTCTCTCTTTCTCCATCTCTATCTCTTTCTCTAGGAAACCATCCCTCTTTCTTTCTCTTTTTCACTCCTCTAATAACACTGAAAGTAAGTGAAAATAAAAGCATGAGAATGCTTTTGTAGTGATGCGCTTTTGCCTAGAACTGATCTTACAGAAAATGACACACACACATACATACACGCACACCCCCCCAACACACACACACACACACACACACACACACACACACACACACACACACACACACACACACACACACACACATACACACACACACACACACACACACGCGCGCGCGCGCGCGCGCGCGCGCGCATTCACGCAAACACACATTACAGACTAACCCCCAACTCCACCCCCTTATCTCTCAGTTTCTGGCACACAACTCGTTAAACTCTGATCTGCCATGAGGAGTGACAAGGAGGAGAGGTAGGGAGCAGTTTAATGGAGAGAGCAGTCACTAGGTTAACCCCCAACCGCACCCCGCCACTATAGTCTGTAATGTCCACAGCAATTTCTCCCATCCATGATTGCTGTGTTGAACGTGCTTCAATCAACTTTGTAGACATTGTGATCAGCATGGGGATGTTTCAGTAATGTCAAGTAAGATAATTGTGTTACTGTGCAGTCTCAGTTTATTTTTGTGTTTGGTTCCGAAAGCTGTAGTCTAGTGGTTAGGGCGTTGGACTCGTAATCTAAAGGTTGCGGGTTCGATCCCAGCTTTCGGCTATGGCGTTGTGCCCTTGGAAAAGGCACTTTACGGCTATTTTCTCACCCCACCCAGGTGTAAAAGGGGTACCAACCTTGTGTTGGGGGTTAACCCTGCGATAGACTGGCGTCCTATCCAAGGGGGAGTCTATGACTCTCAGTCGCTTAACGCCACAGAAACCGGATAAGCACCGGCCTGATGAGCCTTAGGCTTGGGACAGACTTTGTTTGGTTCCGAACGTTAAATGTATAGAGTCTATAGATGATTTTAAAGTTGTCGTGCACACATACGCGCACGCATGTATGAACACAGACAGAGACAAAACAGACAGACAGACACACATACAAACACAAATGCATTCACATGCAACTCCCACCTCTACACATACACACAGACACAGACACAGACACACAAACACACACACACACACACACACTGCACATTAAATCTTGTTCCACTTTTAGGAAGAGTAGCCCATTGTGTTTCAGTGGGAAGAGATGACAAACTTCACAAAACTGCATACACACAGGAACCGGATGTAAAATGCACACGAGTGCTTA
>CM060322.1:44746224-44753724 GCA_030674155.1 Stramonita haemastoma | reverse complement strand
CCAACAGGCATACACGTAGAAAAAAAACAGGAAGAAAAAAAAATGGCAAGGGTAAAAAATGAGAGATGCACTGTCAGACACATTGTCACATACCCCCCCCCCCCCCTACAAACACAAACACACACGTACACACACACATACACACACACATACTCACACACAAACGCACTCACACACGCACAGGCAGACATACAGACAGACAGACAGACATACATTGAAAAAGAATAATCACAGAAGACTAACAGTTGTTCTATATACCAAAAAAACCTACAATCAGACAGACAAACAGACAGACAAACAGAAAAAAATAAGACAAAGCGCTCTTCAATACAAGTTATGCATCTCAAAACAGACTGACTCTGAGATTGACATTCATAAACGGTGAGATCAAAACCTCCACTCAAAACTGAAATCCCCAAAGCAACTCTAATCAGTACAGGTACTATTGTTGTTAGCACACATTAAACCACACGAGAAGGTGAAGCTTTCTGATTGCATGAAGTTTTTTTTCTCTTCGTTCAAAGCAAACAAAAAAATAATAATCTATTAAAAATAGTCTGCCAAGAGACAGAAGAATTACCTAAGTAATTCTCCCTTGATGGCAGATCAAAGAGAAATTCTGGATCAATACATCACAAATTGGTCTGGTTTCAAGAAAATATTGATTTAAACCTCAGGAAATCAAGATCTGAAAAGACAGACTGACCACACGAAAAAAGGTAAACGGTAAAGGTAAAGGTGTCCCATAACCTATGCGGTCGCAGGGGAGCGAGGCATCAAAGACCTCAGTTTCTCTAGAAGCCAGCATATTGAGTACAGCTCCCATCTCCTCACCTTCGCTGTTTTACCTTCCCTGACCCTAAAGTGGGCAGGTAGTGCCCATTTACAGCTGGGTGAACTGGGGGACTGTACGAAGCCAAGGCGCGCAAACGGTCGCCCATCCTATTGGTAACCACGCTTCATGCAGTTTTTAACCTTAGCTTCGGGACAGCGAGTGCTCTGACCACTGAGCTATCCCATCCCCACCATGATAAAAGCACAGGCACAAAATGATAAAAAAAGTGAAAATAGATGTAGGTGGAGGGGTATCCGCGCGCGTGTTGTGTCGACACACGCATACATGCACACACACACATACATGCACGCACACACGCACTTACACATACACATGCATATGTGTTTGTACACACGTGCACACACATTTAAAGCGTGCACACACACACACCTAATTTTACGTACAATCACACAAGCACGCACGCACGCTCGCACGCGCACACACACGCACGCACACACGAACGAACGAATGAACACACACACAAAACACACACAACACACACACACACACACACACACACACACACACACACACACACACACACACACCACAACACACACACCACACACACACGGTGGGAACAGATGACAATATTTACACAACTCATACACACGGGGACTGGATGAAAAAAGCACAAGAGTGCTTATCCCATTATCCTCGATATAAAAGAATAAAATAAAATAAAACACACACACACACACACACACACACGCACTCACGCACGCACACACACACACAACACAACACAAACACACACACACACACACACACACACACACACACACACACACACCACACACACACACACACACACACACACAGCTCACGGACTAAAAAAAAACTAACATGGATAATATCATGTAGAATATTACAGCCCACAAACGGAAACCATGTACATTATACAAGGCAGAAACATCAAAGACATCAATGAATCTCACATCAAAGACATACACACCTTCAAAAAGATTCTATTTAGTGGTCCAAAATATTGTTCGTAAGAAGTCGTTCGACGGATGAAGAAAAGAGTGGAAAAAAAACCCAACAAAAGCGAAGAACTACGAAGAATGAAAATTGTGAAGAGCAAGAATTGCATAGGGAAGAAGAGGAAGAATTGCGAAGAAAAAGAATTGCGAAGAAGAAGAATTGCGAAGAGGAAGAATTGCGAAGAGGAAGAAGAATTGCGAAGAAAAAGAAGAATTGCGAAGAGGAATTGCGAAGAAGAATTGCGAAGAAGAATTGCGAAGAAGAGTTGCGAAGATGAATTGCGAAGACAAATTACGAAGAAGAAGAGAAGAAGAAGAAGAAAAGAAGAAGAAGAAGAAGAAGAAGAAGAAGAAGAAGAAGAAGAAGAAGAAGAAGATACTGCTGGCGAGGATGATGATGAGGATGATGAAAATAATGACGACGAAAACGATGATGACAACATATGAGGTTGTCTAAAGTTGTGGTGTAACCATAAACAGCAGTGGAGTCTTCCTTATCACAGTTTTTGTTTGTTTCTATTAATTCCTGATATTCACGCTTATTCCAAAACCAAAAAAAGGACAAAATAAATATTGTTCAAAGGAGAAAAAAGACTAAAAACTAAACCATCGTTTCGTCATGCATAATACAGGAAAAGGATAATAACAAGATTAATTTCTCTAAAACGTGCTGTTCAGACGTACGTCCTTGAAACATTAAAAAAACAAACAACAACAGAGGCAGACATGCAGACAGATAGATCAAGGATGGACAGACATGCAAGCATACAAGCAGACGGTCAGACAGATATAATCATTAAAGTAGAATAAGAACCACGGAGTTCAGAGCTATCATACGCTACATTTTCGCTCCCAAAACTGGTTAGGGGAAGATAAAAGAAAGAGCATAAAGCAGCCACTCAGCATGAATTAATGACAATGTTCGATTTTCTTCCTGTAAGGAAATTACAGCATGGATATACCAGGAACTGGATCTTTCATATTGGCTAAGCATAATATATAGATCGGGAGTCCAATCCAATCCAATCTTGTTGTTTAAAGTCCCGCCGACCACACAGGCCATATCGGGGCTGTCACCTCGTAAAATTTTTAATCTTAGAATAAACCTGTGCAACTATATACAGATTAAAATGGAATATAAAACATACTCTACTGTCCTTCCTTGTATAGACACCCTGCTCAACCGTAAGGGTCAACCCAAGGCGGGGCACCTATTAAAGATATACCCTCTAGTCCATATTTCACAGACTCTAAGCGATAATCTAAAAAAAAAAATGCCCACAGAACTTTAAGACAGTGAATTGTTTGCAAACCTGCTTTTTCAAGCATTTACAAAACATAACACAAAGTGAATTTTTTCAAATTCAGAATGTTGAGCCACACACACACACAGTGGAAAAGGGAAAAGAAACAACCTCCCTCCCTCCCTCCCTCCCTCCCTGCACTGACCGTGACAAAGCCTGCAGCCAAACCAGGGCTGGCTTAATGGGTATGCTGAAGATGGACAGCGGTCATCAAGTGTCTGGCCACAGGGCAAAAATCCACACCATCAAATCTGCAGGACAAAGCGAGCCTGACCAGGTTCTTCAGCTTTATGTTGTCACACAGGAGAGAGAGAGAGAGAGAGAGAGAGAGAGAGAGAGAGAGAGAGAGAGAGAGAGAGAGAGAGAGAGAGAGAGAGAGGGGAGGGAAAAGGAGAGAGACAAGAGACAAAGAGAAAAAGAGACAGAGACAGAAAGAGAGAGACAAACAGAGAAAGGCATACATACAGACAGACAGCAGACTGTCCGACACACACAGACACATACAAAGAAGCAAGGGGAAGAAGTATAAACTGAAACTAATTTAATAGACACAGAGATAGAAATAGCTAGGACAGAAAAAACAACAGAGGGATAGACAAAAAGATAATTACAAAGTGAGACAGTCAGAGATAGAAGATTAACTATTTAGAAACAATACATTTATGTTCAATACACACACACACACACACACACACACACAACACACACACACACACATACACACACACACACACACACACACATACACACACACACAGACAGACAGACACACAACACACACACACACACACACACACACACACACACACACACACACACACACACACACACACACACACTCTGAGGGATAGACAAAAAAACCCGACAAAGTTAGACAGTCAGAGACAGAAGATGAACTATTTAAAGAGGATATATTCATATTCAAAACACACACAACACACACACACACACACACACACAACACACACACACACACACACACACACACACACAAAACACACACACACACACACACAAACACACACCACACACAACACACACACACACACACACACACACACACACACACACACACACACAACACCACACACACACACACACACACTTGCGCCCACGCAAACTCCCCCCCCCCCCCCCCCCCCCAAACAAACAACCCATTCATGGCTTGGCTTCGCGAACGAAGATTAAGGGCACTGTCCACGTCTGGTGCAGGCTCGCTGGTGGCTGTTCAGTCCAATGCGTGACAAACAAACCCGGCCGCAGCGGCTGCAGGGGAAAGTCGATTCTGGGGTTGATGTAGAGCGGACGCGGTTCTTCCTCCTCATTCGCCTCTCCTCAAGGGCCGCTCTGCGATTGTCCTCAAAGGAGGAGACCGACTGATGCACAGTGTGTCGCCAGGCCTGCCGGTCAGCAGCAAGGACTGACCACTGGTTATGGTCTATGAGACAGGCTGACAGAGATTTCTTCAGAGAGTCTTTAAATCTCTTCTTTGGTGCGCCTCTGTAGCGATGTCCGGTGGAAAGTTCACCGTAAGAGAACCATCTTCGGTAGGCGATGGTCCTCCATTCTAGAGACATGCTCTGCCCAGCGTAGCTGCGTTTTCAGCAACATGGCCTCAATGCTGGTGATCCCTGCTTGCTCCAGCACCTCAGCATTCGTGGTGAAGTCGCTCCAGTGGATGTCGAGGATGGAGCGGAGACAGCGTTGGTGGAAGCGTTCCAGAATTCGCAGGTGGTGTCTGTATGTGACCCATGACTCAGAGCCGTACAGGAGGGTGGTCAGTACCACGGCTCTGTAGACACTGATCTTGGTGTCTTTCTTCAGGTGTTTGTTTTTCCAGACACGGTGGTAGAGTCTGCCAAAAGCACCGTTTGCCTTTGCCAGTCTGTTGTCTACATCTTTATCAATCTTTGCGTCAGAGGAGATTGTGCATCCCAGGTAGGTAAACTGCTGGACTGTCTTCAGTTCTGTCTCACCAATTGTAATGTGAGGTGGGTGGTACGCTACCTGAGGTGCGGGCTGGTAGAGAACCTCTGTCTTCTTCAGACTGACTTCGAGTCCGAAGAGCTGGGCTGCCTCTGCAAAACAGGATGTTACATGCTGCAGGGCGGTTTCTGTGTGGGCTACAAGGGCAGCATCATCAGCAAAAAGTAGCTCTCGAATTTGTTGCTCCAGGGTTTTGGTGTGGGCCTGAAGACGCCGCAGGTTGAATAGGCTGCCATCTGTGCGGTAGCGTATGAAAACTCCGTCTTCGTCATCAAGATCTTCTGTGGCCCGCTGAAGCATCATGCTGAAGAAGATAGTGAAGAGGGTTGGTGCAAGAACGCAGCCCTGCTTCACCCCGTTTGTGATTGGGAAAGGCTCTGATAGGTCGTTGCTGTTTCTGACCTGGCCACGCTGGTCTTCATGTAGCTGGATCACCATGTTGAGAAACTTTGGGGGACAGCCAAGACGCTCCATGATCTGCCACAGGCCCTTCCTGCTCACAGTGTCAAATGCCTTGGTTAAATCAACGAAGGTGATGTACAGTCCCTTGTTCTGTTCGCGGCACTTTTCTTGAAGTTGTCTGAGCACGAAGACCATGTCAGTGGTACCCCTGTTAGCTCTGAAGCCGCACTGGCTCTCAGGGAGGTGGTGTTCTGCGACAGCAGGTACTAGTCTGTTGAGGAGAACTCTTGCAAGGATTTTGCCAGCGATGGAGAGAAGAGTTATCCCCCTGTAGTTGGAGCAATCTGATTTTTCCCCTTTGTTTTTGTAAAGGGTGATTATGATTGCATCACGAAGGTTTTGTGGCAACTTTCCCTGCTCCCAGCAGCAAACAAAAAATTCATGGAGCTTGCAGTGCAGTGTTTGCCCCCCGTTTTTCCATAATTCTGGTGGAATACCGTCGACGCCTGCAGCCTTCCCACTCTTCAGTTGTTCTATGGCTTTAGTTACCTCTTCCAGGGTTGGGGCTTCGTCCAGTTCTTCTTTCACTGGTTGCTGTGGGATCTGGTGGATCACTGTGTCATCAACAGTGCGATCAGCGCTGAAGAGGGTTTGAAAGTGTTCAGCCCAGCGGTTCAATATGGACATCTTGTCTGTGAGGAGTGCCTGGCCGTCAGTGCTGCGCAAAGGACTCAACACTTGGTGAGAGGGTCCATAGACTGCCTTCAAAGCTTCGTAGAAGCCTCTGTAGTCACCTGTGTCAGCGCAGAGCTGACTCCCCCCCCCCAAACAAACAACCCAACCAACCAACAAAAAACAACATACAGGCACGGATCCATATTTCATCATTACCCGCCATTCCCCCACCCCCCCTTCCCATTCAAAAAAGAGATGTTTGTGAAAGGGACATAATCCAATATTATACCATCCCTCGAGCAGCTATGCTGACGCAGAAAATGATTACGTCATCATAAATCATCACATCGTCACTCCCCCACTGACAAGTCAAAGGGACAAAATGCAAACAGCTTGTCAGGGATTTGTGTCATGAATGAATTGGCTGTCCAAAAGGGAAAAGCCATAGCAATGACAGATTTGTCTTTGGGGAGTTGTGTCGTCGTCTGATGATGATGATGATGATGATGATGATGATGATGATGATGATGGTGATGATGATGGTGATGGTGATGATGATGATGATGATGATAATGAGTCAAAACAAGACCGCAGTGTTGGTTTCTGTCTTGTTCTGTCCTGTCCTGTCTTGTCCTGTCCTGTCCTGTCCTGTACTGTACTGTACTGTACTGTACTGTCCTGTCCTTAGCTGTGCTGTGCTGTGCTGCTGTGCTGTGTTGGTATGCATTTGTTCTTGCTCGAAGGTATACACACATACATAGGTACCCGCATGCACACACAGGCACGCGCGCGTGCGCACAAACAAACAAGCACACACACAAACACACACATGCAATCATGGACATGTTTTGTTCATATACACACATACACACAGCACACACACACACACACACACACGCACACACACAGCACGCACACACACACACGTACACACACACACACACACACACACACGCACACACACACACACACACACACACACACACACACGCACGCACACACACGTACACACATACACACACACACACACACGCGCGCGCACAGAGTCCATACAAAACAAACATATTGGAAAAGGGATGTGGACTGTTTACAGCAGACTGTGAATGCTCACAGAGGAAAACCAGGTACATTAGACAAGGCAGAAACATCAAAGGCAGCAACGGACATCAAAGGTGTACATAACACAATTCTCATTTGCTGTTCCTGAGTATTCTTTCTTAGATATTGTACAGGGACCTGTAGAAAAAAAACACCTGCTAATAAAAAAAACAACGACAAATAAGAAAAATGCGAAAACTGCAAAGAAATATTACGC
>CM060322.1:44738724-44741224 GCA_030674155.1 Stramonita haemastoma | reverse complement strand
TACAGGTATGATTAAGATACAGAAATATTTAAGTACACCAACAATATTGGACCGCAAAACAAATCTAAGGTTAAGAATAGTTAAGCACTCAAAATTGGAACAGAAAGTAAGAGGTAAGAGAAAAAAACCCCATGTGATTTAGATACAGAAATATTTAGGTACACAAACAATCTTGGACCACAAAACAAATCAAACTTTAAAGAATATTTAAGCAATAAAAGTTGAAACAAAAAGTAAGAGATAAGAGAAGAAAAAACACGAGGAAAGGCCTTTGTAGATTTGGAACGAAAGAACTTTTTTGTTCTTGTTTTCTTTTTTTTTTCTCGTTTTTTTCTTTTTTCTTTTGTAAGCTAAGCTTGCCTGTCAACTCAAATAGGATACATTACCACGTACGCTGAAATCCTGAAAGAAATCTTGTTAGACATCAGTTTTATTTTAGCGTAATCTGTATTGTCATGCCTCTGCATTAAAAAGCAAACCCTACATATTCTTGATATGATTACTGAAAATATTCCAAATTTAGATCAGAGACGGAATAAGAAAGCATTGAAGAACAAAGTCACAATCACGTACTTAACTTTGTCTTAAAAGCACACTCAAAAATGAACTTCACAGAAATCGTGTGACGATAAAGGATGTTTTGTTTTTGGGGGGGAAGCAAAATTAATCTGCATTTTTGAAAATAATTGAAGATGTGTGTGTTTCTTATCCAGTAAAACCATACTGGTTATTCAGCAAAATAAAGGACTATGAAGATTATAAATAACTATAGAATTATATAATGGCTTTCAGAGAGGGTTGTGTCACGAAGCATTTTCGTTCTACTTCATCCCTATGACGTCTAAACGTGGCTAAAATCGGATATCAACCCCCACCCCACCCCCAAAGCACACCCACACGCATATACGCACGCAAACACACACGCGCACGCACGCACACACACACACACACATGCAGGCACGCACGCACTCACACAGACACAGACACAGACACAGACACAGACACAGACACAGACAGACAGACAGACAACACACACACAGACAGACAGACAGACACACACACACACACACACACACACACAACACACACACACACACCACACACACACACACACACACACACAACACACACACACACACACCTCACCTCCACTCACCCCCGAAAATAAATAAACGCAAATAGAATACACCCCCCACCTCACCTCTCCTCATCTCAATCTCAGAACCAGTAGTCTACCAAAAGCCCACAAGAAGCAGGGAGACCACTAGCAAGAGGCAGCCCTGCATTACCACTCTAACCATTTATTTATCTATTTAATCTTTTATATCGAGGATAATGGTATAAACTCTCATGTGCTTTTTTCATCCAGTCCCCGTGTGCATGCAGTTTTGTTAATATTGTCATATGTTCCCACCGGCACACTATGACATACTCTTACGAAAAGCGGAACAGAAATTAACGTGTGCGCGTTCGCACACGGGCCTCGGTTTAAAGTCTCATCCGAAAGACTTTTGGAGAGAGGGGAGTCAGCACTGATGTTAACTCCAGGAAGAAAATTTCCTCGACCGGACTCGAACCCGGGTCTTCAAATTGCCAGCGCAATGTTCTGACCACTAGGCTATCCGTCTCCCATGACTTGGCTAGTGTTGAGTGAAGAGTCAGGACTGAGGTATATAATGATATAACAATTATGTTCAGTTCCCCTGAAGTGGGGTTAAGTGTGACATCACACACAGCACCCACATTAATTTCTATATAGAAAAAAGAGATTCGTTTTTCATTCTTGCTGTAAAAACATAAACATAATTATGAGCTATACATTTTTGCCTAAACAGAGGCCAGCTTGTCTTGGGGTGGGGGTGGGATGCAGGTGGGGGCTGAATAAGGATGTGCCTGTGACGTCACGTTTAACTCACCTTCAGAGTTGTACATGTATAGGGCTTGGTTTGTTCTGATATATTATTATTCAGTTAACCCCAAAATGTCAACCTCTTCTAAGTGTTTTTTTTGTACGTTCTTTAGGATAAGACAGCATACTGTGTACATATTTTTCTCTTAAAAAAAAATCGGTCGGAGAAGTGAATTCATTGTATTGCAAACATAGTTCTTTTTCTATTTTTTAAAGTAATTTTTTTCGTCATTAGAAATGCCAAGAAAAAGAAATGACAAAAATACAAAAAAAATTGAGAGAGCCCCCCCCCCCCCCCCCCCCCCCCTCCTGCTTTAAAAGTGAAAAAAACAACTGAAAAAGTAAATAAAGAAAAATGAAAAAAAAAACCCACATCGAAAGACAGAAAAAAGAAAAAAAGGGAACAAAAAAATGAAAGAAAAGATGTAAAAAGACAAGTTTTAAACAAAATATAAAAAAAAGTTAGAAAGGAAGGAGAAAAAAGAAAGATAAAAGCAGACAGAAAGAAGAAAAAAAGAAAGGAAGAACGACGTGGGTGCACTAAATGTGCAGGTTTTTTTTTTCCAAGTAAATCCTTTAACTCGACTGTCT
>CM060322.1:44716224-44723724 GCA_030674155.1 Stramonita haemastoma | reverse complement strand
GATAATGAAGGACTGGCCAGGTTATTAAGCACAGAAGACTGTTTATTGGGCGACGTGGGTTTGTTGTTGTTTTGTTGTTGCTGTTGTTGTTGTTGCTGCTGCGCTCTCCCAAGCTTAACCGAATGGGGATCATTTAGAATATGCAACCTCTGTCTCACTCACTCTACCAATGAGAATCACTATGAGACCTTAAGTACACACTGAACAAGAAGATTGCATCATGAAGGCAGCCATACTCTGACATCAGGGGATCTTTGTCTCCTTTAAAAAAAAAAAACAACTATAGCTTGTTATGCTAAGAGTTTGTCATGGTTGAAGACAATTTTAACATAACATTTTTAAGCATAACAAAAAAAAGAATTAATGCATACTTTGGCCCTTAAGATCTCAGCTTACATCAGTAAGTGCCATTGTTTTTTAGCCTGGTCAGGAGATAGGTGTGCTTTTCAACAAAAGAGTTATGAAGATGTTCCTGACATCAGGTTAAGGAAACAAGGTTGCGTGGCCACGTAAAAAGATCCAATGACTTTGCCAAAACTATTCTCTATGTAACTGAAGTGGAAAGATGACGAAAAGATGTGGAATATTCCAGATAACAACACAACAAAAGATCAAACTCATCAGTTCATAAAAGACCATTCGTTTTATTTTCTATACTCCTTACAAAAGGTCAGCAAATGTTCAATGATTTATTGCCTAATAATCATCTGTCAAGGTTTCTCCCTGTTCTTTCAGTTTTCTTTTCCAGATGGTGTGGTCCTCTTCCCAGATTGGGTTAATCAGTCAGTTCCACACAGAACTGGTATTGATTTCTGCTATGACAACATGACACAAAAGGCCGTGGGTGTTTTAAGTTGACTTATTTTACCTTTGGCTTGTATTTCTCTTTCTCTCTGTCTCTCTCTGTCTCTCTCTGTCTCTCTCTGTCTCTCTCTGTCTCTCTCTGTCTCTGTCTCTGTCTCTGTCTCTGTCTCTCTCTCTCTCTCTCTCTCTCTCTCTCTCTCTCTCTCTCTCTCTCTCTCTCTCTCTCCCCCCCTCTCTCTCTCTCTCCCTTCCTTCCAAGGAGACCCTGTGTCCTTTTGTATATTCAGCAAACGCAAAGTCTGGACTTCATGTATTTCACTTCTTTGATGGCTTTCTGATTCTCTGTCCGGTTCCATTTTGGTTTTCCATCAGGTGTGTTCCTTCCATCAGCTGAAATCCACAACATACAGGGAGTGTGAAGAGAGAGAGAAGAGAGAGGGAGAGAGAGAGAGAGAGAGAAGAGAGAGAGGGAGAGAGAGAGAGGAGAGAGAGAGAGAGAGGAGAGTGGAGGAGGGAGGAGGAGGAGGAGGGAGGAGGAGGAGGAGGAGGAGAGAGAGAGAGGACAGAGAGAGAGACAGAGAGACAGAGACAGAGAGACAGAGAGACAAAGAGAGACAGAGAGAGAGGGAGACAAAGACAGAGACAGAGAGAGTCAGAGAACTGGGTTTATCTTGAGTAGATTTTAGTTCTGCTATTTAAGAAAAAATAGCATTTTGACACTAAAAACAGATTGGTGGTCTAAAGGTAACGTATCTGCCTAGAAAACGAAAAAAAATAGGATCAGAAGTGTGCGGTGGTTTGATCCCCATTTGGGCCCAAAACCTTTCCCCCATCCATTGGACCGTGAGTGGTGGTCTGGGTGCTAGTCTGTCGGATGGGACGATAATTCGAGCGCCTGTGTGTTACACATAATTATTTGGCGCACGTGAAAGAATCCACAGCAACAAGAGGGTTGTCCCTGGCAAAATTGTGCAGAAAAAAGCCACTCAGATAGGGAAACAAATACAGTTGCAGACAGGAAATTTTTTTTTAAATGGGTGGCGTTGTTCTTGTGGCGATGCACTCTCTCCGGGGACAAACAGCCAGAATGTCATGCAAAAAATGTGTTGTGACTTTAAAGTGGTATAAATGAATGAATAAATAAGTTAAAAAAGTAAATAAATAAATAAATAAATAAATAAAAGAAAGAAAGAAAGAAAGAAAGAAAGAAAGAAAAAAGAAAGAAATAAAAAAGGAAATGCGAAGAACAAAATTTGCGAAGAAGAAGAATCCCAAAGCATTCTGAAGAAGAAGAAGAAGAAAAAGAAGAAGAATTATGGGTTAGGGGTTGAGGAAGGGCATTAAGAGAGAAAAGCAGAAAGAAGAAACCCAACCTTTTGGGACTGATGGAGTTCATAGATCTACCGCCTATCTTTACATCACATTGCATATTAGAGAAGAAAAGCTTTTTTTATCAACAGATCTTGTGTGGATTTCTTTTGGTTCCTGGTGTAGATCTTTGAGATTCACCAAAGGTGAGATTTTTGGCATATAGGACCGTTTTTCCCCTCCACTGTTTAGGTAGCTAATTTCTGACTTTGGGGAACTTGTCTAAAGACAACACCAGTGTACATGTGTTCCTTGAATATAACGTTTCTCATGCCTTCTTACAGGCACGAATGGCCTGCTCTTCTGGAAGTAGAATGGGTTTTAAGTGTGCGCAAGATGTTTTCAGTGCGCACACGGGTCCTTGGTTTATAGTCTCATCTGAAGGGCTTTAAGGGAGTAGTGGAGTCAGTACTGATGTTAACTCCAGGGGAAAATCTCCTTGAACTGGTGTTTCGGTGACATCACAAATCTTGGCTTGATCAAGGGCTGTCAAAACGCGCTCTATGGATAAAGATAAACTCTCTGTCTGTCTGTCTGTCTGTCTGTCTGTCTGTCTGTCTGTCTGTCTGTCTGTCTCTCTCTCTCTCTGTCTCTCTCTCTCCCTCCCTCTCTCTCTCTCTCTTCTCCCTCTCCCTTCTCTCTCTCTCTCTCTCTCTCCCTCTCCCTCTCTCTCTCTCTCTCTCTCTCTCTCTCTCTCTCTCTCTCCTCCCTCTCTCTCCTCTCTTCTCCCTCTCTCTCTCTCTCTCTCTCTCTCCTCTCCCTCTTTCTCTCTCTCTCTCTCTCTCTCTCTCTCTCTCTCTCTCTTTCTCTCTTTCTCTCTTTCTCTCTCTCTCTCTCTCTCTCTCTCTCTCTCTCTCTCTCTCTTCTCTCTCTCTCTCTCTCTCTCTCTCTCTCTCGGGGGGGGACGATAAAACATGGCGTCCAGGCGGCAGTGCATGTGAGACGCGGCGTTAAACTGTGTGTGCCACAATGTCTTAAAGGATTCTTCCGACCTGTTACTTGTGCTGCAAATTGATAAGAAATACCAGTGCATAAAACTATCTCAAAATGGTGGACTTGGTGATGTGGAGGGCTGCAATTGGAGTGTTTGCTGCAAAATGTCAGCGTGTGTCAGGCTTGCATAAAAAAATGTCAACAAACGCTGCACAGGTGAGCAAAAACACTGACACTGAGACACACCTATCAACAGCTGATGTCGTGGTGGGCTTTGTGTGCTGTGCCATGCTGATTTTTTTGATCAACTGTTTCCTCCGGAATTTGAACAAATTTGTGCCATTCGACTGTGCTTGCCTTGAATGGAATACAGTTTCAAGAGGGACAGCGTGGCAGGTGATGACAGATGTGTGTGACAGTGACAGTGGGCCAGCCTGTCAGTCGGGATTGCACGTGCACGTGATCCTTGTGGCCGGTTGTGTGCAGCACGCTGCTTTCTCCCTGCGCAGGCTGTTGCTAAGCGGGGACATAGAAACCAACCCAGGGCCAAATACGGATGGACAGAATGACGTAAAGGACAAAACAGATACAGTACAGAATACACCATCTGATGTCAGCGATCTGATGAACTTAGTAATGCAAAACATTCAGCAGCAGTTCTCAGAACAAACAAGTGTCATCAGGAATGATTTAGGCGAAATTAAGAACGAACTTCTGCAAGTAAAACAACAGTGTGAAGAGATAAACCTAAGGTGTGACAGACTGGAAAAAGACCAAAGAGAGTTAAAGGGGACAATCACAGACATTACAGAAGACATACATCAGCTCTTCGAGGAAAGAAATGAAGACAGAGAAGAGGTGCAACAACTGAATGAGACCATCAGCGATCTGAAGACAGAAATTGAACAGCTTAAAACAGACGCTGACAGACTGGAAGACTTCTCAAGAAGAGATAACCTACGGTTGTTTGGAATACCTCAAAAAACTACCAGAGAGACCTATGACTCCTGTGCTCAGTCAATCGTGGATGTGCTGAATAATGTGGATGACCAAAAGTCTTGGTCACTGGACGACATAGCTCGGGCACACCGAACAGGACAGGCACGTGATGGACAGCCCAGGCCTATGATCGCGAAGTTCAGTAGATGGAGAGACAAAATGAGCATCCTGACTGGCAAAGATCTGAGGCAGAAGCTGCAAGAGAAAGGTGTCAGGGTGGCCAACGACTTGACCAGGGCACAGGCGCAGATGGTGGCTGCAGCACGCAGGGAGGGGAAGAGGGCCTACTTCCACAGGGGGCAGATGGTGATCGGGCCCAGCCTTCCAGACCCCCGATCCTACGCGGAGGTGGTGGAGAGTGGGGGTGCACAGCAGTCCTCCACCCCTGCCCCCTCCTCACAGCCCAGTCAACATGGGGATTCCCCTTTCCTCACCGGCGGCAGAGGGGGTGTGACGTCAGAGGGTGGCCCCACGCCTGGCAGCCGACAGAAGACGACCAGCGGCAGGCCCCCTTCTCCCTCCTCCTCTCGCTCTGGGACACGGACAGCACGGGACCACTACAGGCGTGACGTCACCGAAGGGAATCCGGGCGGGCGTTACCGTAGCAACCACGGGGCGACTCCACGAGACGAACGCCACAGCTCAGCGCCGGTTGGCGGGGACTCCCCCGTTGTGACGTGGCGTGTCCTGCTGACGGTGAGGGGCGTGCTGCACGTGACGGGCCTCTGTCCTACCAACAGACGGGGATGCGGGATTTCCTGCGTAACCCGTCGCGCAAGTCCTCTGCTCGCGGCAAAGCTGCCAGTGACAACATAAACTGTCGCAGGAGTCAGCGTCCTAGCAGCTTGAGAAAGAGCTAGGACAGGCCCGGCCATCCAAGTCAATGGACATTTTTGAATTATAATGTTGAAAATTTGTACAGTAAATTAAAAGATGTATCGTTTATAAACTATGTAAATAAGTTCGATTTTGTTTGCCTTACAGAAACTTTTCTTGACTCTAATTTCGACTACAGTGGTGTTTTTCTTGATTATCTTAAGTTTCATGTCCCTGCTAAAAAACTTTCACATCATGGAAGGAATTCTGGAGGAGTGTTGTTATTAGTGAGGAAGTCTTTAGAAAATTATGTTGAAGAAATTAAAATAGAGTGTGAAAACACTGTTGCTGTTAAAGTAAACAAATGTACTTTTAATTTAGATAAAGATGTTATTTTGATAGCCTGTTATGTCGTGCCAGAAGGTGGCCCTATTTACAATGAAAAACCAATTAAGGATGGTATTATATTATTAGAGGAAGCCTTATTGCAGTGTTTTCAAAAAGATGATTTTCATTTCTTGATTGTAGGAGACTTGAATGCCAGGACAGGTCAAGAACAAGCTGACCTTGAAGTGATGTCAAATTTTTTGGATGATGTTGAGTATGATGGAATGAATGATGAACTGTGTGTGCGTGCTTCTAAAGATGACACTATGAACAATTTTGGCAGGTCTTTGTTAGATTTATGCTTTATGTTTGACATGGGGATTCTGAATGGTTGTTGTGAGGGGGATAGGGAGGGGGAGTATACCTTTGTGTCTCCTAATGGATGCAGTGTGATTGATTATTTTCTTGTCCCTAGTGAAATATTATCATGTTTTGATATGTGCATTGGAGAGTGTGTTTATTCATGGCACCTCCCTGTTGAGTCAACATGGAAAGTAAATAATGAATGCACTAGTATGGAAAGCAGAGAACAGGAGAGTGAAGAAAAAATCATATGGTCAGAAGATTTTGTAGAAGTATATAAACAAGAGCTTAATAGTGCAGAATTTCAAGAGAGCTTAGAAGTAGCTACCCAACTATTGAACACAGATATAAATAACAGTTTAGATCAGTTTGTTAAAGCATTATGTGGGGCTGCTGCATGTATGGTTAGAACAATTAGAAAAGGTAGAAAAAAATGTAACGATTGGTTTGATACTGAATGTGAGCGAAAAAAACAAGACGTTAAGAGATTATTAAAAAGATTTCAACGTTGTAAAACAAATCAGGATAAAACAGAAAAAAGACAAATGTACACTACTGCTAGAAAAGAATACATCCATCTAAGAAAAACAAAAGAAAGAGATTTTAACGAAAAGAGATTAGAGAAACTTAAAGATTCTTCTAAGGACTCCAAAACATTCTGGTCAGTTATCAGATCCGTTAACCGTAAGTCACTAGTATACAATGATATAACTATTCAACAATGGTATGATCACTTTTTGAATGTTTTTAATGACTTTAATTGTTCAGAAACACAAGAGAATGTAGATGTACTACAGGAAGATGAAATATTTGAACCATTATTTAACAATCCGATAACTCATAATGAGATTTTTGATGCTATTAAACATTTAAAAACAGGGAAAAGTGCTGGTCCTGATAAAATAATTGGAGAAATGCTCAAGTACACTAACTCCACAGTTATTAATTTTCTTGTTCAGCTATTTAATCATTTGTTTGAAAGAGGTGCTTTCCCTTTAGAGTGGGCCAAGTCCGTAATAATCCCAATTCATAAAAAAGGAGATATTAATAACCCTGACAATTATCGCGGAGTAGCTCTCACTAGCATATTAAGTAAACTTTATACTTATATTTTGAATAAAAGATTAACTGAATGGGCAGATAATGAAGAAAAATTAATTGAAGAGCAAGCGGGCTTTAGAGCAAAATACAGCACTGTGGATCATATATTTACTTTATACTCTCTTGTTCAAAAACATTTGCTTTCCAGTAAAAAATTATACGTGGCTTTTGTGGACTTTAGAAAAGCCTTCGATTCTGTAAATAGAAATATATTGTGGAATGTACTACGAAAAAAACGGTGTAAATGGTAAACTTTATTTTGCCCTTAGAGCTATTTATGATTCAGTTTTAGCCTGTGTGCGTGCAGGGAACAAATATTCCAATTTTTTTGAATGCCCCAAGGGAGTGAAGCAGGGTTGTATTTTAAGCCCACAAATGTTTTCATTTTTTATAAATGAACTAGCTATTGAGCTATCAAAAAAGGGAAAACATGGCATTCAAATAATTCCTGGAGCAATTGAGATATTTCTATTACTTTTTGCGGATGATATTATTCTTTTGTCTGAGACTGTTATCGGTTTACAAAATCAGTTAAATGTCTTAAAACAGGAGGCAGATCGTTTTGATTTATCAGTAAATATGGATAAAACAAATATTATTGTTTTTAGAATGGGTGGACATTTATCAGTTCGTGAAAAATGGTTTTATGGAAATGCTGAAGTTAAAATAGTCAATAGTTATAAATATTTAGGGATGATATTTTCAACAAGGCTAAGTCTAAATTTTGCATGGGAAGAATCTTGTAGGAAGGGGAAAAAAGGTGTTATAGAAATTTTAAAAACATTACGA
>CM060322.1:44708724-44711224 GCA_030674155.1 Stramonita haemastoma | reverse complement strand
GAGAGAGAGAGAGAGAGCACATATCCCCAAAATGAAATACATCAGCCAAAACCCATTTGACCTTTTCAGGGACATTTCTATAGAAGAAATTGATATCAGTTCTGTTCAGGATGTACTGATTAACCCAATTGTGTATAAGGATCATTGATATCTGAAAGAAAAGAAAACATAACAGATGGTTACGTTGACATAATGCTCTTTACACAAGGAATCACTAAAGGCTTGATTGTTACACGTGTCTGAAAGTAATAAATAAGAATAATCTCCGTACGTTGACTATTTTTGTTTATTGTCATTTGTTGTATGACATTTTTGATACACGTATTAGTCCCGTGGATTTGTAACGGGCGAACATACATATGCATGCATGCACACGCAGAAATACATTCATACAATCTCTCTCTTTCATAAACTCTCTCTCTGTGTGTCTCTCTCTTTCTCTCTCCCATAAACTCTCTCTCTCTGTGTCTGTGTCTGTCTGTCTGTCTCTCTCTCTCATAACTATCTCTCTTCTCTCTCCACTCTCTCTCCCACTCTCTCCATCTCTCTCTCTCTCTCTCTCCTCTCTCTCTCTCTCTCTCTCTTCTCTCTCTCTCTCTCTCTCTCTCTCTCTCTCTCTTCTCTCTCTCTCTGTACTACTCAAAGCCACTGTACCTACTGATAGATACAATTTATCACGTTTTTTAAAAAAATCTTTCATGCAACCAATAGAAGAAATAGGATAACTTTCCAGAAATTGATATTTGTACTGATGAATAATACATCTAAAACAGTGTCGTTTACAATACGTGTGAATTGTTCCGTGATTAACCGTTAAGATATGGCTTATATAACTTTCTTGCTTTATAATTACTCATACATTATTTCATATACATATACGTTGATAGTAATATGTTTATAACACCTATGTCATATGCACACACTCTATGCCCACCACTCTTTTGTATTGTGGCCTAAGGCCGATGTACATTAAACAATTTCAGTGTTCAGTGTTCTCTCTCTCTCTGTCTGTCTGTCTGTCTCTGTCTCTATCTCTGTCTGTCTGTCTGTCTCTGTCTCTGTCTCTATCTCTCTCTGTCTCTCTCCGTCTCTCTCTGTCTCTGTCTCTCTCTCTCTGTCTCTCCTCTCCTCTCCTCTCCCTCTCTCTCTCTCCTCTCTCTCCTCTCTCCCTCTCTCTCTCTCTCTCTCTCTCTCTCCCTCTCCAGTACACACATCATCCCCTGGTGTTGATTTGAACTGACAGAAGGCAGTGTTCAATGACGGACCCTGATGGAAACACACTCTTCCATTTCAGGCAGGAGCCCACCTCATTTCAGGGAGACCACTCACAAAGGGAGGCAAGTAGGACCCGACGGGATTGGAAAAGATAATGGATTCAAAAATAGGATTAGAATGCCCACGAAAAAAATCAATGGTATTGATGCAGACTTTGTTTTCAAATAAGGGATGGGTGTGACGTCAGTATATATTAAAAAAAATCAGCAGTAGAGAGGGGCTAGAAGGAAAAAGAGAAATTCAAGAGAGAGAGAGAGAGAGAGAGAGAGAGAGAGAGAGAGAGAGAGAGAGAGAGAGAGAGAGAGAGAGAGAGAGAGAGAGAGAGAGAGAGAGACAGAGACAGAGACAGAGACAGAGACAGAGAGAGACAGAGACAGAGAGAGACAGAGAGAGACAGAGAGAGACAGAGAGAGACAGAGAGAGACAGAGAGAAAACAGGGACAGAGTAAGAGAGAGAGACAGACAGACCCAGACAGATAAAGAGTCAGAGAGAAAAAGACAGAAATTGATACACAGCTAGGGAGACAGACAGGGCCATAAAATTAAGATACTCAAATTAAGCAGAGACGGTACAATGTGTCTGTCTGTCTCTTTGTCTGTCTAACTGTCTGTCAGTCTCTCTGGCTGCCTCTCTCTCTCTGTATCTCTCTCTCTGTCTATGTCTCTGTCTCTGTCTCTTTCTCTCTTTCTTGGTTTCTGTCTGTCTCTCTGTATCTGTCTCTCTCTATTTTTCTCATTCTCTGTCTCTACCACACAGTCTCCCTCCCTCTCTCTCTCTATCTGTCTCTCTCCTGTGTGTGTGTGTGTGTGTGTGTGTGTGTGTGTGTGTGTGTGTGTGTGTGTGTGTGTGTGTGTGTGTGTGTGTGTGTGTGTGTGTGTGCGTGTGTGTGTGTGTGAGAGTGTGTGTATGTGTGTGCGTGTGTGTGTGTGCGAGCGTGAGTGTGTGTATGTGTGTGTGAGTGTGTGTGTGTATGTGTGTGTGTGTGTGTGTGTGTGTGTGTGTGTGTGTGTGTGATGTGTGTGTATGTGTGTGTTTGTGTGTGCATGTGTGTGTGAGTGTGTGTGTATGTGTGTGTTTGTGTGTGTGTGTGAGTATATGTTTGTGTGTATATGTGTGTGTGAGAGTGTGTTTGTGTGTCTGTGTGTGTGTGTGAGTGTGTGTGTGTGTGTGTGTGTGTGTGAGAGTGTGTGTGTGAGTGTATGTTTGTGTGTGTATGTGTGTGTG
>CM060322.1:44698724-44701224 GCA_030674155.1 Stramonita haemastoma | reverse complement strand
GACCCACTTGACTGATTTTCACACACACACACCCCACCACCCACACCCCAACACAACACACACACACCAAACCAACACAACACACACACACACACCCACAAAACCACACACACAAACACCCACACACACACAACAACAGACAACACAAATATATAACAAACCCACACACATACTTTCTCTCTCTCTCCTCTTCACCTCCTCCTCTCTCTCCCTCTCCCCCTTCTCTCCCCCACATCTCCCCCTCTTCCCCCTCTCTTCCTCCCTCCCTCTCCTCCCTTCCTCTCTCTCTCCTCCCTCTCTCTCTCCTCTCTCACCACGCAGCTTCAAGAAAGAGAAAGAAAAGAAAGAGGCGAAAGTGAAACAGAACAAGAAACGACAGAAACAGAAAAGAGGGGACATACCTCACAAGTTGCAGTAATGGTCTCTTTTCTGGAAAAAGAACATGTCAAAACACACAGAGACCGTTTTAGGTTGGTTTTGTTGTTTACTTTCCTTTTTGTTCTATTTTGCTTGTGTTTTTTTGTTTTTCTCTTTTATTGTTATTGGTATCGCTGTTGTTGTTTTAGTGTTACTTACACAGAGGATTTCGTTTGGATTTGTTTTGGGGAGGGGGAGGGGGAAATTTGCCTTCTTCAGGAACGATTTGTTTCTGTTTCTTTGTAAGTTTTTTTTTTTTTTCCGGGATGGGGATTGGTTTAAGGGGCATTTCAGGGCATGATGGTTTGTGTTGCGTTTTTGTTTTTTGTTGTTATTGCTGCGTTTCTGGTTGTTAGGTTTTGCTACTGCGTTTCCGTGTATCTAAATAAGACGTTTAATTTGTTATTGGTTGGTCATTTTTTATTCATTGGTTTGTTCTTTGCATTCTTGTTTTGTTTGTTTGTGATCACTTTTTGTTTGTTTTGTTTTTTACCCTTCCCTTATTTCTCTAGGACAATACTTGACAATCGAAAGAAAATTGCCTTCAACGCGTTTACAGTTTAAAATGGAGCGTAAAAATTTTTCTGTTTCTTTTTCTGCTTCTTTTGGCAGGGTATTCGGTTTTTGGCTTTGATGGTTTTTTTTTTCGCATCTGTTTTGTTGACATCTCTTATTTTATCTTGCCTTCTTCGCGTCATTTTTTTTCCTCAAAAGTTTTTCTTATTTTTTCTTCTTTTAAACAAACCCATACTATCTAACTATCTATCTATCTATCTATCTATTATCATCTATCTTCTATCATCTATCTACTATCTATCATCTATCTACTATCTATCTATCTATCTATCATCAACTATCATCTATATCTATATCTATATATCTATAATATTTAAAAATATATATATATATATATATATAACCTCTACTTACCTTGCTTATTCCCCCCCCCTGTCCTGAATTGATCAGACAAGATAAAGATTGAATACCCCTACTAATTATAATGATTTAAACACCTAACAAAGATTTTCCCAAAAATCAAATCTTCTCCTGTTCACAGTGTATTAAAGACAATGTCCAATGATTGCACTACAGAATATAAAGACGTAAACAAAACCACAATGTGTCTTTTTCTTTTAGACTTTTTTCCAATATCATACAATTCCACTTCACAGGGAATCAACATACAATCCAACAGTACAAAGTTTTTAGTATCAAAAAGGCGACCCAAATCTATTTTCTGCTCATTCCCCAGATGCGTCCCCACGCTATTTTCACAGCTGAAAACCGCATTCTTAAGAGTCGGTGTATACCCCACTGATGGCTAAGCCTTGTCTCCCTGTTTTGGACGTGATGCAACCAAAGCCATTTTGCCATTGAATCTCGTTCAGCGGCCATCTTGTTGAGACGAATGCTCTTTCTTTTCGAATGGGGAAGTGCACGGACGTGCGTGAATTTACCAAGGCTGAAAAGACATCTTTTCCACATGGAAGTTGTTTGGTGGGTACGGTAGGCTGATCGTTGAAACAAGCGTCAATGCCAAATAATGAACAATGGGAGACACTTTATCTACTCTCTGCATGACATGGAACTGCCTGCTTCGGGTTGGGGTCCTAGAGTTAGGGTTATGTGGAAGTCAGCTAACTCATGTTGAATTCTCGGTAAAGTCAAAACTATATTAACAGGGAATGATCAGGAGAGGCTAACATTCCCGACCACTTTGAAGTAATATGGGTAATTTCTGACCAAAACTTAACTTCAAAGAAAAACTAAATGACAAAACAACACCTAACCTGGAGAGAAAAAGAGAGTTTTCTTTTTTTAATTTACATTTCACAGAAAATTGGAATTTGGATTCCAATTGCACAATTTGTAAAAAACTTGGACTTTTAAAATTTTGTATAGTTCATGTATCAATGTTGTTTAAATTGAAACGTGTTTTTACTTAACGGAAGCTTTGACATGTTTCAAGGAGAAACACTCCGTTTTGCTGAATTTGGCTGAAAAAACAGCATCTGTGTGGATTTTACAGAATTGTCCCTTAATGACCAGAAGGGCATGTCAAACTGCATGCATTTATCATTTT
>CM060322.1:44667235-44692235 GCA_030674155.1 Stramonita haemastoma | reverse complement strand
ATAAAATTTTGACTTGTCTTGTCTTGTCTTGATTTGACTCCACTTGACTTGACTTCACACACACACACACACACACACACACACACCACACACACACACACACAACACACACACACACACACACACACACACACACACACACACACACACACACACACACACACACACACACACACACACACACACACACACACACACCACAGACACACACAAATATAAACACAACACACACATACTTTCTCTCTCTCTCTCTCTCTCTCTCTCTCTCTCTCTCTCTCTCTCTCTCTCTCTCTCTCTCTCTCTCTCTCTCTCTCTCTCTCTCTCTCTCTCTCTCTCTCTCTCTCTCCCTCCTCTCTCTCTCTCTCTCTCTATCTCACGCACCTTCAAGAAAGAGATAGAGAAAGAAAGAGGCAGAAAGTGAAACAGAGACAGAGAAAGCGACAGAGACAGAAACAGAGAGGGACAGTACCTCATCAAGTTGCAGTAATGCGCTCTTTTCTGGTAAAAGAACATGTCATAAACATCACAGAGGCACGTTTTATGGTTGGGTTTGTTGTTTCCTTTCCTTTTGTTCTGTTTGCTTGTATGTTTAGTTGTTTTCGTCGTTATTGTTATTGGTATCTGCTGTTGTTGTTTTAGTGTTACTTACACAGAGTTATTTCGTTTGTTTTTTGGCTTGGGGGAGGGGGGAGAGGGGGAATATTTGCCTTCTTCAGGAATCGATTTGTTTCTGATTTCTTTGTTAAGTGTTTTTTTTTTCCGGTGATGGGGATTGGGTTTGGGGGTATTTCTAGGGCATGATGGTTTGTATTGCTGTTTTTTGGTGTTGTTATTGCTGCTGTTTCTGTGGTTGTTATGGTTGTTGCTACTGCTGTTTCTCGTGTAGTTTAAAGAATATGTTTAATTTTGTTTTTGGTTGGTTATCTTTATTTATTCATTGGTTGTGTTGCTTTGCATTCTTGTTTGTTTGTTTGTGATCACTTTTTGTTTGTTTTGTTTGTTTCTCCTCTTCCCTTTTTTTCTCTAGGACAATACGTTGACAATCTGAAAGAAAATGTTGCCTGTCAACGCGTGTGACAGTTTAATGGAGCTGTGATATTTTCTGTTCCTTTTTCTGCTGTCTTTTGGCAGTGGTATTCGTGTTTTTGGCTTTGATGTTTTTTTCGTATCTGTTTTGTTGACATCTGCTTATTTTATCTTGCCTGTCTTCGCGTCATTTTTTCCTACAAAATGTTTTTCTTTATTTTCTTCTTTTAAACACTGATATATATATATATTATATATATATATATATATATATATATATATAATTACTATACATATACATATACATAACATACCTCTACTTACCTTGTCTTATTCCCCCTCCCCTGTCCTGAATTGATCAGACAAGATAAAGATCTGAAGTATCCCCTACATAATCATAATGATTACCACCTAACAAAAGATTTTCCATGGTCGAAATCTTCTCCTGTTCACAGTGTATCTAAAGACAATGTTCCAATGATTGCAGTACAGAGAGTAAAGACGTAACAAGAGCCTCAAGTGTGGGACTTTTCTATGAGACTTCTTCCTACATGGTGATACAAGTTACACTTCACAGGGAATCAATATACAATCCATACAGTACAAAGCTTGTAGTCATCAAAAAAGAGACCCAGAATCTATTTTCTGCTCAGTTCTCCAGATGCTGTCCCTCACTGCTATTTTCAGCATGCTGCAATCCCGCATTCTTAATGAGTCTGTTGTATACTCCACTGATGGCTAAGCCTTGTCTCCCTGTTCGGAGCGTGACTGCAACCAAAGCCTTTATGTGCCATCGAATCTCGTTCAGCGGCCATCTTGTTGAGACGAATTGCTCTTTCTTCTGAATGGGGAAGTGCAGGAATCATGCTGTGAAGTTTATCAAGGCTGAAGAAGACATCTTTTCCTACATGAAGTTGTTGGTGTGTACAGGTAGTGCTGATCGTTGTACACAAGTCGTCAATGTCTCAGAATTAATGAAGCAATGGGAGACACGTTTTTCTACTCTCTGCACTGAAATGAAATCTGCTCTGCTTCGAGGTTGGGGTCGTTAGAGTTAGGGTCATGTTGAGAGTCAGCTGAACTCATAGTTGAATTTTCGGTAAGTCAAAACCGTATTATCTGGGAATGATGCAGGAGATGGCTAATTATGTCCTGACTGTCTTTGATGTATATAGGGGAAAATTACTGACCAAACTTAACTTCAAAGACAAAATAAATAAAACAGACGAAACTGATCTGGAGAGAAAAAGAGAGGTTTCTTTAAACTTACACTTCACTGAAAATGAGGACTGGATTCCAACTTGCAAATTTATAAGAAAACTTGGACTTGTATGTGTGTATGGTTCATGTATCAATGCTGTTTAAATTGTAAACGTGTGTTTTTCTTAACTTGAAGCTTGTGACATGTTTCAGGGAGAAACACTCACATTTTGCTGAACTTTGGCAGAAAGAAACAGCATCTTGTGTGGATTTTAGCATGAATTGTCCCTTAATGACCGGAAGGGGTCTATGTCAAACTGCATGCATTTATCAGTGTCTTCTGTGTCACCTGCTTTTTTATTGCCTATTTTATTTTCGTAGATTAATAACAGACCTATATTTCTGTTTAGTTCATTCCTGTCCTCTAGGTAGCACACTATTATTAATAAAATAGGAACTAAATCACACACACTTCAAACCCAGACTTTTTGCTTTCTAGGCAGTCCATCACCTCTAGACAACCGATTCATGGATGGCACCCATCCTCCTCTCTCATGCTTTACCTTCTGTCCCCAAAGAGGGCAGGTACCCATTTACACTGGGTGAACTGGGGAACTGATTGAAGCCAAGGTGAACGGGACGTTCTTCCTACAAAGGAAACCACTCTCAACACGTTTAATCTTACTTGGGGAGAGTGAGTCCCCTGACACCTGAAACAATCCGTTCTGATATATCCCATACCATATGAAGACAAGGTACGGGGTACTATACAGTAAAATCTATGAAGCATAAAGAAAACCATTTTTTGAACTCGGTAATATTGAGAAAAGCTTATCATGGGTTTGTAGCTGTGAGAGATTTGTTGAAGGAGACAAGCAGAGTGGCCATTGTCTGGAGGCTGACGAGCTGATTGGCTGAAAGCTGCAGCAGAAAGAAAACCCCAGTGTTCACCATCACTGCCAACGTCAGTCGAGAGAGAGAGAGAGAGAGAGAGGTTCATGCAAAGTGCAAAGGAAAAGAAAGAAGTGATTGGTGTGGTGAGGTCTGTGCTGTTGAAGTGTCAGATGTGGAATGAACCTGCCACCTGGACGTGCTTCAGACAGAACAGGAGATCTGGGTCTGTGGTGCCAGACTCAGGAAGAGTTTACTTCCACATTGTTTCCCTTTCCAATGGTCGAAATCTCATCAAGCTGACTGAGGTTTCTGTGGCAGCATACATTTCACTACTTGGTCTGTAGAAGAAATGTCACAGACATTGATTAGAGCTTGTACTCTGAAGTTGGTTGTCAAGGCTGGGCGTTTGTTAACGTTTTGGCGCTGTGACACTGATTGAACCTGTGTTATTCTTGTCTGCCAGTAAATGATTTGCTCGTCAGAAGGATGTGGTTTAATTCAAGTAACTGAAACATGAAGCTTGTTCTGTTTCATCAATTTTACTCGCAGTATAAAGAGGTCGTTTTATGCACGTACACGCACACCACAGAACATACACACAGACACAGACACAGACCACACACAGACACAGACACAGACACACACACCACACACACACACACACACACACACACACACACACACACACACAACACACACACACACACACACACACACACACTTGTGAACAAGTAAGAATCACTGTATTCAAAAGCAAAAAAAAAACTGTTCTGAAATGTACCATCTTCTTTTGCTGTAGGTCATGACTCATCACGTGTGTTTTGCCAACTCACACCAGAAACTGCAAAAAACCCTTCCTCATAACACCCTGTAACAACAACCATCTTTCCCCCTCATTGACAAGCATGCTAAAGCAACATCAGACTGACACACACCCGAACTGCCATGATCAAATTACCTCTATGATATTGGTTCTGCATCTCTTCATACTCTATTGATCGGCATGAATCTGCTCATTTGGGGGGTCAGCTGGCAGCGTCATCTTCATGGCCTATATCAAAAGGTGAGGTGCTTTCAATGCCCCTGTTGATTGGTCTGAATCTTTTGCAGTGCGTCCAGGACAAAATTGGAATGAAACAAAAACACTGAACAATGTAGAAAATTAATTTTGTGTTGGAAAATTGTTTTTACTGGGATCTGAATATCTCAGACTATATATTGTGTACACACAGTTAGTGATAGGCTTTTAACACCAATGAAAAGTACAAAACTACGCTTTTCATTTAACATTATCTTTATTTACACAGTTTTTTTTTTTAAACCTATTGAATGTTTGTAATTTCCTTGCTGATATTGTAAGTTTGATCAGCACATCGCTGAACCTAAATAAAAACACTTAAAAACACCACAAAAATAAATAACAATATTTGTTTAAATTATGAAGTTTCAAGTTTTCAAGATTCTGAAAGTTTTACCAATGGTAAATGTTCCTGGGTAGTGGGTGGTTTTTGCATTTCATTTAAGTTTTTTCTACCATTTTTTGTGAAATACCTGGGCAAATTAGTTATCGACAGCAGAAAATTGAAAGCGTCTGCTGTCTTCAAATGAGTCATCAAGTTGAACCCTGTCAGTCATTTCCAAACCATCCCCTTCCTGCTGATAGATGATGTGTGAAAGGTTGCAGAACCAATGCAATTCAGATCATTTCATTACTGGCAGTTCCTGTTTTCTGTCAGCTTGACACAGCTGAAAGGTAGAGGTGCCTATAGCCCATGTGGTCGTTGGGAGCGAGGTGTCAGAGACCTCATCTTTTTTTAGGGGCTAGTGTCATGAGGGGGCATCATTAGCTCATCTCCTCTTCACCTTCCCTGTCCTTAAAGAGGGCAAGTACCCATTTACAGCTGGTGAACTGGGCAGCTGCACTGAAGCTACGGCGCACGAATGGTCACCCATTCGTAAGGCAACCACGATCAACACTGTTTAGCTTTAGCTTAGAGAGGGTGAATGCTCTGACTACAGTAAAAATGCTTTGAACGCTTGTGTAAATCTAATAAAGGGACAGATTCTGATCTTTTGGTGATAGTTTGCAACAGTCTCGCAATACTAATCTTTTTTTTCTTTAACCTGTAGGTGTATGTTTGAAGGTTTGATTTATGATTTGGGTACTGAAATGATTTTTAATTTTTATCAGGGAGAAAGGTCTCTGAACAGTAGGTCACCAAGTTTGGAGGAAAACTCAATCCTAAGAACCGTTTCTCATGCACATCCGCTCAAAAGCATCAGGCGTAGCAGAGAGAATTGGACACTTCTGTTTTTGGTAGGTATCTAGATATCGGAAGCTGTTTAACAGAGCTGTCCACTTCAGCAGAGAAAACCAGACTGTCTCTTGTTCTCTCTTTTCTCCCTGTACTGCGTTACTGTAGGTAATGGTCGGGAACATTGAGTCTTCTTTTTTTCAGACAGACACCAGACAGTCAGCTCTACAGCCACCAGACAGTCATCACTTCAGCCATCAGACAGTCAGCTCTTCAGCCTATAGAGAGTCATCTCTATAGCCTACAGTCAGCTCTATAGCCTACAGTCAGCTCTTAGCCTACAGACAGTCAGCTCTTCATCCAATAGACAGTCAGCATTTCAGCCACCAGACATTCAACACTTCAGCCAATAGACAGTCAGCACTTCAGCGCAATAGACAGTACAACACTTCAGCCACCGTACATTCAGCACCAGCCATCAGAAACAGTTCCAGCTCTATAGCACTATAGACGCAACACTTCAGCCATAGACACGTCGTATAGACAGCACTCTTCAGCCTATAGACAGACAGCTCTATAGCCATAGACAGACAGCTCTATAGCCTATAGACAGCAACTCTTCAGCTATAGACAGTCAGCTCTTCAGCCATCAGACAGTCAGCCTATAACCACTATAGACAGTCAACTCTTCAGCTATAGACAGTCAGCTCTTAGCTATAGACAGTCAGCTCTTCAGCCTACATCACCATAGTCGACAGTCCTCTATAGCCTATCAGACAGTCATCTCTTAGCCAAGACAGTCAGCACTTCAGCCATCAGACAGTCATGCACTTCAGCCATCAGACAGTCAGCACTTCAGCCATCAGACAGTCAGCACTTCAGCCATCAGACAGTCAGCACTTCAGCCACCAGACATTCAGCACTTCAGCCACCAGACATTCAACACTTAGCCACCAGACATTCAGCACTTCAGCCACCAGAACATTCACACTCATATCAAACCACCAGACATTCAACAACTTCAGCCACCAGACAGTCAGCTCTTCAGTTCCTCAGCCTCCAGACAGAAAGCCCTATACCTGTCCCCTTCATCACATCTTTCTTGGCTGCAGGAGCTAGAAAAATGGACTTTCTTACTCTCTTTTTGGATGCCAGAAATGCTCATTGAATTCTTATGCGCCTCCTTAACTTGGCTGTTCAGCGTTCTATAACAGACTTACGAGAACTGTTCTAGTCTGGAAAGGTGAACAGTACGTCTGTGATGATAAAGTCAGGTCTGAAATGAATCGGGGTTCTTTATCAGGAACTCTCGTTCTTTTGCTTCATTTGTTGAGAGAAATTTTCTACTGTTCAGGACTGAATGGGCTGGCAAAGTCTGATTTCAAAAGGAAAACGAGACACCATTTTCAAGCCAAATAACGTTGGTACCAAACATGCAAACAACAAAGATATGTATACCAATCTCAGACGTAAGTTTTGATACATTTTTTTCCGCATTTAGTGAGACTTGGTAGGGTTGCCAAAAATGACAGGGTTGACTATGCATACAAAGAAAAAGAGATGAATGAAAGTCCTGCTACTAGAGAAGCACAAACAAGAAAAGTGATTCTAACATATTGATGGACCGACCCCACAGCTGAGTGAAAAAGTGTTGGGCTTTCATTTCTTTGAGTCCTTGAAGTATCAGGATCCAGTCTTGGGAGCGGTGTCTGGTGAATTAACGGTGGAGATTTTTACGATCTTCTGAATCAACGTTAAGTGCAGTTCTGTCTGTATCTTAATTCCTAACGTGTATGTACGCATGTCCAAGATCAGTTGTGCACGTTTAAGATCCCGTAATTCATGCCATTGTTCGTGGGTCACGAAAACATAGACAAAGTACAAAAATTACCTGTGCCTTAAACTTTTTGTGTATGTATGTATGTATGTATGTATGTATGTATGTATGTATGTATGTATGTTATGTATGTATGTATGTATGTATGTATGTATGTATGTATGTATGTATGTATGTATGTATGTATGTATGTATGTATGTATGTAATGTATGTATGTATGTAGAAGATCAATTGTAAATCTAAAAATTCTGAAATTTGCATCATTATTCGTCGGGTTATGAAAACATACCCAGCATGCACCTTTCTCTGGAAAGGGATGGGCTCTACTAGATTCACCTTACCCAGGAAATACGGCTGAAAAATTCAGTGCATACTTTGCCTCAGCGACTCCTCAGGGACTTACGGGAGAAGAGAGAAAGAGAGAGAATAGACCCACTGTTAACATGGTGGTGACACAACCATCTTGAAAGTAAAAAGTTGTTGACACAATTCTCCACTGAAGCCATTACAGTTTCCTCCACATCCACTTGGCCATGAGTAGGGGTTTGGGCACTAGTCTTTTTTTTGTTAAGACAATAGATCTAGTTCCTTTGAATACACAATTTTACGGCTCGTGAAAGAATCCACGGCAACAAAAGAACTGTCTCTAGCAAAGAAAATGGTCGAAAAAAAAGCCATGCGCATGGGGAGACAGGATTACATCGAAGATTACCAATATGCAATTAGCCCTTGAAAACATCTTTTCCCCAAAACAGACATGGCAGTTTGATTGATCATAATTATGCCATAAAGAACTTGTTATCTGACACTTGAGCAAGTACGGTGCAGTGACCCTGGCAAAAAAGCGAAGCAATCTTTGCACCCTGTACAGAGTAGAAAACCGTGTCTTTTATTGCTGCATTATTACTTCGCGGGTGATTCCCACGTTGCGTACAACGTCACTTCCTGCGTTTACAAAGCTTCCATGTTCTGCAAAGTGGCTTTTTCCAGTCGTTGCAAATTCCACTCCTTGATAGATTATTATGGTGTTGTTGTTGTTGTTGTGTGATCCCTGGCTTAACACCTTAAGGGGTTACCAAGAATATGTATCTGACTCACACATCCCACCTGGATATCCTTATTTGACTGGAAATAGATACTGAATGAGAGTTTGAGTGTATGACTCTTTTCATGTAATCTGCTGCATAGGCAGAGGATTTATAGGAATTTTTTTCCAACTTTTAAAAGAGAGCGCATCTGTTATGCCCAGAGCTGGTCATGGCTAAGGACGGTTATCAATTTAAACATTCACAGCTCAACAACATACTTCTGTGGGCTTTGGCACTTGGCTTACATCAACAACTGACTAAGCTTTTAGCCTGGGTCATCTTCATGACATTACACTCTCCACCTATGAGCTGGACACTTCCACCCAACAAGCTGGACATCAAAGGGAGATCCAGTTGCACAGTAAGGTTTTAGTTGCCAGCCCATTTCAGATTGATGTTCAGAATTGAAAGACTAGTGGAGTGTACCCAGAGAAGGGTGGGCTCTGCCAGGATGAACATGCTAAAGAGGCACGGCATGAAAAATTTAGTATAGAGTAACTACAGATCAGAGAAAGAAGAGAGAGAGAGAGAGAGAGAGAGAGAGAGAGAGGAGAGGAGAGAGAGAGAGAGAGAGAGAGAGAGAGGGGAGAGAGAGGGGGGGAGCGAGAGAGAGACAGAGAAAGACAGACAGACAGACAGACAGATAGATAGACAGACAAACACAGACAGACACAGACATACAGACAGACAGACAGACTGAGAGATTGAGAGACTTAAAGACAGACAGGCAGAGATAGAGAGTCAGAGACACATAATGATAACAGTAATGAACAGACAGACACACATAGAGATACAGTATCATTATTATTTGTGAGAACTTGTAGGCAAGAAAGGAACAGGGTAGAAGCTTAGCATAAGAGTGACATCACAGGGACCAGTTGACAGTAGAGTAGTGAGCCACATTCAGATGATGTCACAAATGTGAACAGACTTGTAGTAACAGAGAAGTGCCAGGCAGGAGAAACCCTGTAAAGAAGAGGCTTGTATTTGTCATCCAGAACCAAAGCAACGGAAAATCGAGAATTAAGCCACCTTGACATCTTCGTTTCACTCACACTAAGAACTTCGTCATATAATTTACGGTACTAGTATGTCTGGCATGTAACTGAGGTCCTGTCTGTAACTGTGCTATGAAAAAAGTAACAATGTCATGTCTGATCAGTTGTACTTCTCTTTCTCCTCCTCGCTTCTCTTTTTCTGTCTGTCTGTCTTCTGTCTGTCGTCTTCTGCTCTGTCTGTCTGTCTGTCTGTCTCCTCTCTGTCTGTCTTCTGTTCTTCTCTCGTGTCTCTCTGTCTTGTCTCTGTATATATCTCTGTGTGTCTCTCTGTGTGTGTCTCTTTGTCTCTCTGTCTCTGTCTGTCTCTGTCTCTCTCTCTCCACACCCTTCTCACTTTCCCGCCCAGACTTACTGATGGCGAATAAATGCTTAAAGTGACTCCTTCCCTTAAAAAAATGACTCCTTCTCTTCCCCCCACCCCCACTCCCACCCAACCACACCCCCACCCCACCCAACCCTCTCACTCTTTGTAAGACATCAAAGACAGTCCCATGCCATCGACCCGTCTTCCACAACAGTTCCCTCCTGGCAACAGACTCTGGGAGGCAGACAGAAGAGACTTTTAGTGGTGCCATCCAATCCACAAGCGATCCATTCGGTCTGCAAAGCGCCCATAGGGCCGCTCATCAGGCCAGCACCAACAGACGGTGGACTGGGTCTGGAAAGATGAAAGGTGTGTGCTTTGGTTGCTTCATTAGGTCTGACATGGGGTCAGGGAATGGAGTGGAGGGGATGGGAGGGGGTTGGAAGGGTGGTGGAGGGGTGGGTGGGGGATGTATTGGGTATGTGTGTTGTCTTGTAACAACCGCTGTGTGCATTCAGAATATTGGATGGTGTATTATCACAGCAGAAGAAAAGTTTCTGTTGAGTGGAGTGATGACAGGAAAAGTTATTGGTGTTATTTTGGCGGCAAATTTTGGTTTGCTAGCTTTAGTATGGTTTTTTTTGGCCTGTCTGCTATATCAGTATATGGTTTTAACTACCCAAGAGTTGAAGAAAAAGTAAGGAATATTATTTGTAGGTTGCTATAACAGCTGGGTATGTGTGCATGTGCGAGCGCATATACACACACCTACACACAACATACACATACACATGTATAGCACACACACATACACACAAACGCAAGCGTGCATAACACACAGACACAGACACACACACACACACACAATATGTTTATCTTTCAAGATAGGTGGCTTGATGTTAGAGCTCTGACAAAGAAAAAATAGCCTTGATGGGAAAAATAGCATTGCGCATCAATTACCAAAAAAAAAAGACTTTGACTTGACACACACACACCACGCACACACGCACGCACACTACAACACACACACACCATTCCTTTCAAAAACACTCTTTATTCAGCCACATACATGCAACAGAACCAACGCCACATCACCAAGAAAACAAATGTAAAACAACACTCCTGCAAATCAAACAGACTACTACACAAGTTTTGAAAAAAAAAATCCGAAGCTTTAAAAATGCATTGCTAGTCGTCCAGACAGACTGTGTTTGCAAAAGGGAGGGGAGTGAGTGGGAGGGAGGGGGGTTAAAGAGAAAAGTAAGGGGGGGACAGCAGACTGGATGGGAGTAAAACACAAGGATACATGATGTTATTCAAAGCCCAGTAAAACATCCATGAGATGAAACTGCGGTAAAGGCAAAGCGTTTTATGGGTGAACTGTCTGGGCAATAAAAAGGATGTAATGGGAGATTTGATCTACTGCAAAGAAGTTTTAGAACTGTTGTTCCTCTCAATGGCAAAGTGATTTTCATGACCAATAATGGCTCAAAACCATGAGCAACCAGGTCTCTGGTAAAAACCACATGGTATTGTCTTGGATATTGGTTCAATACACACTATGTTGATATGTTGTTTTTTTTTGGTGTTTCCCAGCTTAACACCCTTGGGTGCACCCAGAATATATATATATATATATATATACTCTCACTGATCATACTTAATAATCATAGTGTGACAAATACACACCAATGAAAATGTCTTGTGTGGATGTTTTCAAGCACCTTGCTTATATTCGTCCATGTTCAGTTCAGATATAGTTTTTCCCATTGAAAGGAGAGAATGTTGTTAAGGTGAAAGCTTTTATGGCTTGAAAGTAACATTTTAAAGCATAACAAAAATAATAAGGCTTTAGCCTTAAGCTGATTTTAGGGTATTCAAGTTTACAAATTCATATTTATTATTATTATTTATTTTTTATTTTTTATTTTATTATATATTATAAAATATTATTTTATTCATTCATTATCATTATTAACCAATGCCTTTTACCACTGGCCAATTCCTATTTAGGTATAATTAAAAGCTTTTTATCTAAGCTTTAATATAAAGCCAAGAAAATGGTAATAGAAAGAGAGGGAGATCATGGGCTGAATAGAGATAGAGGGAGAGACCGAGAGGTAGAGAGGCACAGAGAGAGAGAAGAGAAGAAGAGAGAGAGAAAAGAGAGAGAGAGAGAGAAAAGAGAGAGAAGAGAGGAGAGAGAAGAGAGAGAGAGAGAGAGTGAGAACAGACAACAGAGACAGAAGACAGACAGACAGACAGATAGAAGCACAGACACAGAGAGTCCGAGCGAAGCAAGAAAGAAGAGGAGAGAGAGAGAGAGAGAGAGAGAGAGAGAGAGAGAGAGAGAGAGAGAGAGAGAGAGAGAGAGAGAGACAGAGACAGAGACAGAGACAGAAGACAGAAGACAGAGACAGACAGACAGACAGACAGAGAGACAGAGACAGAGACAGAAGACAGACAGACAGACAGACAGACAACAAACAAACAAACACAGAAAGAATCAGAATTATAATCAAAAATGATATCTCCTTTCTGTGACCAGAAGCAGTGTTGGCTGTGTAAGGACCATCCGGGAACCATGTCCAATCATCCTCCCTGTTGTGTGCAGAACAGCTTAGCTCCCCTGGAGGATGGAGGACATGGCGCTCCACTGTCACAACTGTCTGCATCATGCTAGTTTCCCATCAGGTACAAATGAAGCCATGATCAAACTTGTCACAGTTGGCTTTGGCCTGCTGGCCTTTTTTGTTTCCCACTTTTCAACTACAGTTTTACTTTTTGAAGGAAGTATGGGGGAATGGATAGCTTAGTGGTTTAGTGTCAGTACTGACTCCACTCCCCTGAAAGTCCTTAGATGACACTATAAACTGAGGTCTCGCGTACCAACGCACGCAGAACATCTTGCCCACACTTTAAACTTATTCTGAATTTTGGAAAAGTAGGCTATTACCTGCTAATAACAGTGAATAACATTTTTTTTTTAAACGCGTGTACAAGTGTTGTTAGGCATCATTTCTAAAATGAGGATGCAGCTATCTTAAATTCAATGCCAGCAACCAGTTACATAAAAAGCAAATGTCTATTTTTTGCATGCTTTATTTCAACCTACTATAAAAAAATTGAATCTTTTGTTTAAAGAAAATATCTCAAACTTTCTCCAGTTTACTTTTCTGAAAGAAGAGGATAAGTATAGTGGTAAAACATAAAAATTTAACTAAATATGAACCCCGCAAAAAGTCTTGAATGCTAAATGACAGCACGGTGTGTGAGTTAATAACAAAAGGTCAGCATTGTGTGACCACAAGCCGTTCAGGGGAGGTAAGGATGATCAGACAGGTCGACCTCTCTGTCTGGGCGTTAATGCAACACAGGGGGAACAGAGGGGAGGGGGAGGAGAGGGAGGAGGGGCCGGGTGAGGAGGAGAGGTAGGGGAGGAAGGAGGGAGAGGTTAGTTATCATTTTATCACTCATCAGAAAGCTCTCTACCAAATTACCATCCCATACTGTAGATTACTGTTCGTAGCACACGTGTGGTAGATTTGCATATGTGATATATCCCAAATAAGTATGAATTATTGGATTGCATTCCTTTCGCAGTGTTATTGCTCTCCACTAGCTATAGTTAAGTAGTCTTGTGGTGGATGGATAACCATTCGTGCACCTTGGCTTAAGTACTATGCCGCAGTTCGCCCAGCTGTAAATGGTTACCTGCCCTCTCTAGGGTAAGAGAAAGTAAAGCAGCGAGGGAGAGGGGATGGGTGCCACCCTCAATATGCTGGACCATGAAGAAGCTTAGGTCTCTGACATCTCGCTCCCTAATGATCACATAGGTTATGGGAACATCTTTACCTTTCATGCACCCAGACCATGTCTAGCACTTTTGAGTTCTGTTTCCCCTCATGCTACTTTATGTACAATCTGCATATGGCTTCTACTGCTTCAAAACTTCATGCATCTCATGACATAATTATGTTGTCTTGAGCTGGAAATAACTTTAATAAAAAGTATACAATCAGCTTATGAGGCAATGATCAGTTTATAGTAGTACTGATAACACACCCACTTCCCACCCCAGCTTCTCAGTATGAGAAACACCATTGTCCTACCCTCACAAGAAGAAAAAGAAAAAAACCTAACAGAAATCATCGAATTTTTCATAGACGTGCATTAGTTCAAATGTGTTCAGCATGTAATGTTTTTGTTTAAATGTTAAATCACACCTTTAACATAGTCTCAGACGTATCTGGTGGGCAAAAGCTACATCTGCAGATGCACATTCTAAACACTTAGTGCTCGCTCAGTAGTGATCCTATTCCATCCTGACGTCTGGCCCAAGGCAGGTGAGGGGCTGTATATCCCCACAGAGACCTGGCTGATGCAGCAAGACCTGAAGAAGCCATGGCTTTTCTACACAGCTGTCTGTCCCACTCCACAAGACAGATGTGTTCCTGCACTGTACCTGACGTCTGCCCACAATCGATGCAGCCAAACTTCACATGCCTTTCAACTTTCTCCATGCAAAGTGCACAGTCTCTTCTTTTGTGCTCGTCACGACTGTTGATGCCACTGGGGATTGTCAGAGAAATGGCTCGATTTTGTGTGATCAGGACACCCCTCAATTTCTTGTCGAATTTTGGTACCAAAGAAGAGTTTCAAAAAATAAAAACTAAACTACTCAGGTATATGCATGCTTGTCTATGATGCGTTTATATAGAAGTTAGTATTTACAGTTGTTGCTGTTGTTGTTTTTGTTGATGATGATAGTGATGGTAGTCATACAGGGGGATGGGTGCTTTGTTGTGGCGGAGATTTCTCTGTTTAATAACCTGTGGTTCGTACATCATATTCTCCATGTGAATGCTGGGGGCTCAGGACAAATAGTATCCCCACCTGATGGAATACATCTGCTAGGAATCATTTCTTTTCTACCCTTCAAGCTCTGTTAGTTTCTGCCTTGTTCCTGTTGTTCCTGACACCTCCTTCTTGTCTATTTTTTGCCATCTTGGTATACTCTCTTGCATTTTTTTCCAGAAAGACTTGAAAAGCTAACAATTCTCTCCCACGCCTAAGTGGGATGCGTTGAACTTGCCTTTCCAAATGCTTTAACGGAAGCGCAACTAATTTTCACTCTTATGACAGACAACAAAATTTGCTGTCTGAGCGTCCGACGGCGACAACGACGACGACGACGACAAAGAAGAAGAAGAAGAACAAGACGAAGAAGAAGAAGAAGAAGCAGAAGAAGAAGAAGAAGAAGAAGAAGAAGAAAGAAGAACAACAACAACAACAACAACAAGAACAAGAAGAACAAGAAGAACAAGAAGAACAAGAACAAGAACAAGAAGAACAAGAACAAGAAGAACAAGAAAACAAGAACAAGAACAAGAAAACGCGTGCACACTGCTTTTTTGTCTTTATACACCATCCCCGAAGTCAAAATTCAGTAACCTTACTCATGGGCGGTGGTTTACGCATATTTTGACTATTAGTAATCATCGGAGTTCTCTCCAAATAACGAAAGTCGAGGTTTACCCTTTATGAATAGCAGCAGAAAAATCATGGTAGAAAGTGCTGAATATCAAACTAGGCCTAGAAAATGCCCTCTGCCAATTAACTAATATTTTTTTTAGATCCAAGGTGTTAGTGTTACACAAAATAATCCTGCCTGAAATGCTTTGTCACGCATTCACCAAGCAAACCCCACAGTACAAACATGATCAAAGTAGAGGCCAATTCTTCTTTTGGACACAGGAAGTTTCAGTAGACACAGGAAGGAAGGAAGGAAGGTAGGATGACAGACTGTGAGATCCTGTGATGCTGCAGGTGCTGCACAGAATAAAATTAATGAAGCAACAGCAGATACGTCTTTCTTCTTTGGACATTTTAAAGAACACTTCCTAGTGCTACACAGAATTAATGAGGCAACAACAGACACGTCTTCCTGCTTTGGACAATCAGAAAATACGTCGTAAGTCTTGTCTGGATAGTTGTGGTTGTGAATGTTAATGACATGATCAGCATGGGTTTTTGAAAACTTAAAAAGACTGATAAACTGTCATCTATCTATCAGGTCATATGAGAGAGAGAGAGAGAGAGAGAGAGAGAGAGAGAGAGAGAGAGAGAGAGAGAGAGAGAGAGAGAGAGAGAGAGAGAGAGAGAGAGAAGACAGACAGACAGACAGACAGACAGACAGACAGACAGACAGACAGACAGACAGACAGACAGACAGACAGAGAGAGAGAGAGAGAGAGAGAGAGAGAGAGAGAGGCAGACAGACAGACAGACAGACAGACAGACAGAGAGACTGTGGCATACCATTTGTATGGTGAATGTCAGGTGACAGAGTTTTCAGTGTGCACAATCAGCAGCCATGTTGAGAAAAAAGATTAAGGCAAATGAAACATTCAGGAAAAGTAAAGTCCCCCAGACCTGGTTTTGCTGAAGAAGGGGCAGACTTGTTATTATGTAGTCCACACATTTACATATGCCAGACAGAAATGTCCGTCTATCATGACAGACTTCTTCCCATTTTCTACTCAGACTTCTCTTTTTAATAACAGTTCTGTAATACTCTTCTTGCACACATTTGCATAGCTGTGGAGTTCTTTGTCTACTGTTGGCATAGCAACACGCCAACCAACCAGCCAACGAAAAACACCAACAAAAACAAAAACCTTATTGTGTTTTTTTCCCATGTGGCATGTTGGAAAATTGTGGATGAAATTGGATCTTGCAGAATCTGGCTCTTTGCTGGATCCCATGAGATGCTTACCCTTAATTGTCTACCATACAGGGAAGCTCCATTCCCCTCTCCCCCTGCTCTCCTTTCTCCTCCCCTCCTTCCCCTTTTCCCCCTCCCCTCTCTTCCCCCTGTGTTGTCATTAACGCCCAGACAGAGAGGTCGACCTGTCTGATCATCCTTACCTCCCCTGAACGGCTTCTGGTCACACAATGCTGACCTTCTGTTATAAACTCACACACTGTGCTGTGTCTGCCTGTCTGTCTGTCTGTCTGTTTGTTTGTATGTCTGTTTGGCTCGCTCTCTTCCGCTGTGTGTGTGTGTGTGTGTGTGTGTGTGTGTGTGTGTGTGTGTGTGTGTGTGTGTGTGTGTGTGTGTATGAGTGTGTGTGTTTGTGTGTGTGTTTGTGTGTGTATGCTCGTGTGTATGTTTGTGTTTGTGTGTGTATGTGTGTGTGTTTGTTTGTGTGCCCCCCCCCCCCCCCCCCCCACAACAGTAGCTTTTATCTTCAGAATTTTGCAAAAACAACTGTCTTCTTGCTTTGGGTTCTTTTATGTGCACTGAATATGACTATGCCATACATTAGGAATTTAGTTTATCCTCTCATCTAAATGACTATAAACTGACGCCCGCATCACCACTCAAAGGCTTGTGGATAGGGGAAAGCTTGGTTCCTAATCGGACATGTAAGCTGCTGGTGGATCGGTGGTCTAGGTGGTAACGCGCCTTGCCTAGAAAGCAAAAAGTACGGTCGGAGTGTGCGGTGGTTTGTGCCCTGGTTTGTACCCGTTTGGGCCCAAAACTTTGCCCCCATCCATTAGACTATGAGTGGTGGTCTTGGCGCTAGTCTTTTGGATAAGACGATAAACCGAGGTACCGTGTGTTACACGTCACTATTTAGCACACAGTACAAGAACCTACGTCAACAAGGGGGTTGACCCTGGCAAAATTCTGTAGAAAAAAGCCACTCTGATAGGGAAACAAATACAGTTGCATGCAGGAAAAAGAAAAAAAAAAAGGTAGGCGCTGTACTTGTAGCTATGCGCTCTCCCCGGGGAGAGTAGCCCGGATTCACGCAGAGAAATCTGCTGTGACATAAAGTGGTACAAAAATACAAATACAAAATAATGTTGTAAGAATATAAGCAGAAAACAGTTAATGTCCACTTCAAACACAGTTTTCCTGTCAATTGTATAAAAAAAACACGTCAGTAGATTTCTGGATAAGACAAGTGTTAGGATAGTGGTTTTCACTTTCTAACGCCTAGCAGGTGACCTGAAGCTTACATTATCTTGCTGGTGCCCATAAGGCGTTCCCAAGCTTAACACTTTCGGGTTTATCCAGAATATACTGTCTCACTCATCAAATCTGAGAATCACGGTAAGACCATATGTACACTTACCAATTTAGTTTAATTCAGGGTTTGGTGGGTTATGGGTATATGAGATAACCAGCATGTTCACTTTATCAGGAAACGGATGGGTTCAACTTGTCCAAGAGACACTGCCTGAAAAATTCCCCAACGATTCCTCATAGAGTTAAGGGAAAAGAGAAGAGGTGTATGAAAGATGATGCATATCTCAAAGTATCGGTGAAGATGTCCAGAGAGATGTGTTGTAGTCTAAGTCTTTCCATGTCTTGATCCTAGCTTTAAGGGGGAACGGGATAGCCTAGTGGTTAGAGCGCTGAGCTCGTGATCTGATGGCTCATGACCTAGACGCCAGCGCCAAATTCATGCCCTCGAAAGTCCTTCAGATGGGACTACAAAACGAAGGATTTATGTGAAAACGCACGTAAATCCCTATCTTTCCAAAAAGTAGGCCACCTCGTGCTGTTAAGAACAGATGACAATATTTAAAACACATTCTACCTTTCCGAGGATCACATTTTTTACGTTAAAGATCCCGTAATTCGTGCCAGCGGTCGATGGGTCTGAAAACACAAACATATCCATTCCTGACGTTCGCATGTGGCTACGATCATGGTGGGCACAAACGGTCGAACACACAAAATATTACCACTAGTGAGCCTTGGAGCACTAGCCAAGGAACGTAAAACAAGATATTCAGAACTTCTGTCTCTGTCCCCAAACCAAGAATCTTCTTTTATCGGAGAGAAAAAGGGACACCTCTGTTCATTCTCTCATCCTTTTCTGGGAGATAATTGAAGCTATACACGTTGTCCTTTTGGCCTGCTCTGTGAAGTCACTGTTGCTTTTTGTATCTGAAAACATGACCCATGAACAGATGTACTTAGTAGTGCATACTACAACCTTCAAAATGGGATGTTTTCACTGAAAGTGATCAAAACTGAGTGAGCTGTATGATAAGTCAATAAAACGATGCATACAGCTATTCTGCAGATGGAATCAAAGTGTTAGCCTTTGGTAGATTTCTCTCTGATGCTGACTAAACGTCGATGTACAATGAATGCCAGAAACAGCTAATGTACAGGAAACAGTTCGATGAGCACAGAGCAGCACACCATACATTGATCAGTGTCTGATAAATTTACCTTGATGATGTTGGAGAATACTATAAGCTGTTAGCGTGTTGTTGTTGTTTATGATGGAGTAGTGTACAGTTTGTTCTTTTTCGGAACAAACATATTTAAACCAATACTTTATCACTATGTGTTGGAGGAGAACTATAGAAGAAGAAATGAAAATAATGGGCAAAACATGGAATGAGATCGGCTGGCTTGCCCAAGACAGAGATGGCTGGAGGAGACTTGTTGGCGCCTTTTGCTCCACCCGGAGCGAGGAGGATTAAGTTAAGTTAGTTAAGTAAGTAAGTAAGTTAAGTAAGTTAAGTTAAGTAACTATGTGTACCTCAGCAGCTGATGCTGCCATTCCAGGAAAATATCCCAACGAAAAGAGAGTGGTTATGCTGTGCTGTATGTTTGCATTTTATGTAATCTCTCAGTCAAACAGTAAAAGTTGTGATGATGAATAATCCATAAAAGCCTTTTAGCAATTGATGTTATCTGTCCAGGAGAATATTCCAATGAAAAGTCACTACTATAATCTTTGACACTAGCGATAAAAACTCTGGTAACATTTTACACTAATACTAAATTCAATTTATAAAGCGCCATAACTTGCAAAAAACAAATCAAAGCGCTTGCATTCAGCCTATTCTTACACATGCAACCAGTTGCAATAATTAAGAGTTTTAACAAATTCAATGTACACACACACACACACACACACACACACACACACACACACACACACACACACACACACACGCACACGCACACACACACATACACACACACAAACACACAAACACATACACACACATACACACACATTATACACTTTGGTAGGCTGATGGGGATTTCGTTTGTTGAAGGCACGGATAAATATGATATGAAAGAACAGGGTAAATCTTAGTTTTGAAATAGAGAATGTGTTCTGTGGCTGGATTAAAAAGTGTCATGATAGAGCTTTTCATTCCAATAATCAATCAAAGAAACCCATCAATAATTTGGGTTACTCTTTTTTTGTTTGTTTGCTTTTTTATATAGAAAAATATACTTTAATAAGTGGATAACTATAATTATTGCCTTCTATATGTTTTCTTGATCTGCACTATCTCTAACAATAATTGCAAAAACTGTGATGGTAAAAACCTATGCGCGCGCGCGCGCGCACGCGTGTGTGCGTATGAGTACGTGCGTGTATGCTTGCTTGCAGAACAGAGCAGAGCAGAACAGAACAGAACAGAGCAGAGCGGAGCAGAACAGAGCAGAGCAGAACAGAGCAGAGCAGAACAGAGCAGAGCCAGAGCTCCGCCCCTCAGTACCATCACTTTGAACTGTCTCTCTTTTGAACTGCATTGCCCCTCTCTCTCATCATCTCTCCCTTTCTCTCTTTCATCATCAGCGCTCACTCCCCCCCTCCTTTTCCCTTCGCTCTCACTTTCTTTTGAAGACTGATGGTAATTATGAGAACTACGTGGACTACACTTTACGTATAGAAAGAACTATTTAGTCAAACTTCTGCCTATTTCAAAACATTTTAAGAGAAGAAAAAAAGGACTTTTTGTGGGTTTGAGAAAAGACATATATACTAAATGCTCTATGGTTATAAAAATGAAAAGTACAATAATCAATTAATTGTTGTTTTTTTTTAAATTCCAAATGGAGAACTCCACAATTGCCCATTGTGTTTAAATGAGAACAGATGACGATCGCTTGCAATGTTATAGGCAAAATCACGTGACTTATGACCAAAAAGACAAATATCTGCAGAGATTATAGGGATTTAAAAAAAAAAAGACATATCAGTAAGAACTGTTCGCAATCCGTTATGTTATAGCGATATACAACGATGCAGGTCCAGCACTTTAGTTATGGAGCGCGGCCCTGAAACATTCACCTTGTAGTCGTCAGTCTATATTTCCAGTGTAGACAGTTTTTCCTCTGCTGCCTCCAAGCTGTGGATGGGTCCCCTGGACTGCAGCATCGACCCCGGCCCTGAAAATCCCCTGCAGCTTCAGCAGTCGTGAGGACAGCAAAAGACGGGCCTCTGTACTTCGTCTGCAGAGTTGAAAGGCATGGAGCGTTTTGGTGACATCGATTCCTGGCCCCGTCAGGTCCTGTGCAGGGATGCATTGATTTTCTTCACTGCCAGCACTACCTGCCTTCACCATCCTCCTCTTTCATCTTCCTGCTTCAAACAAGTCTCCGGCAACTATCAGTCTGGGTTTACTTTTGGTCAGGTACTGCGGTAGATGCAATAATATTGGGGCAAAAAATAATCGTTTTGAAAGTATTACACTGCAAGACCATAACACTGTTTTAGCCCCTTAAAGAAGAGTGGTCGTAAATGCCATGTACTGACTAAAAACACCGTCTGTCATCATTTGTGGTAGTGGTGTGTGTCAATACTTGGTCTCGGCAAAGTTTTTATTTTATCCATTCAGTCGTACTGTTTATGTTTCTCTCTCTCTGTCTTGTTACCTGCACTTCCTCCACTTCTATTTTCTGAATCATATATTTTTTTGTCAAGTGCAGAATTGTATTTCTTAGGAAGGGATAACTTACTGTCAGAGCACTCGCTTTTCCCCAGCCAAGGTTAAGCAGCATCGAGCGTGGTTACCAATTGTATGGGTGAGCCTTTGCGCGCCTTGGCTCGTTACAGTCCCCCGTTCACCCAGCTGTAAATGGGTACCTGCCCTCTTTAGGGTCAGGGAGGTAAAGCAGCGAAGGAGAGGAGATGGGCGCCGCCCTCAATATGCTGGCCCCTAAAGAAGCTGAGGTCTCTGATGCCTTCGCTCCCCTACGACCACATTGGTATAGAGACACCTTTACCTTTTATCTTTTTTTATAGATCCAAGAGTGGGTCATTTTATTATCATTCTTTTTTTAAAACTTGCATTTTAAGTGTATGGCAGTGTTTGTGGTTTATCTCGCTAAGACTGATTAATTAGCTGGATACGTACTTTATAACATCCCTTGAATTCTGTAGATAAGATTCCCAAACACAAGGCACACATATTCACTGAGGCGTATATTTATAACTCCTATTTACATGTTTTTTTGTGCAACATATACTTGCAGCATATTTTCTTCTCGTTTTATCATATCTTTCAATGGCACCTTTAATTGGCCACAATACTATAAAATATTCTGTCAATACGATTTTGACACTTTTAAATTATGAAGTGTCTTACTATTAAAAAAACCACTGAAGTAAAGAATTAGAACATCTTATGGATGTCTAAAACAATCAAGCGAGGGGCCGAAAACTTGATTCACATCAGATCAATAACATAGGCTTTATCCAAAACGCCGACAATCTGTATCACACATTTGTTCATAAAATGTTCTCAATGATAAAACTTATTGGTTACACGCACTAAATTATTTTCTCCAAAGTTTTGAAGTACATTAAGAAAAAACATTACGAAGTATGCAAACTCTATCGTAATAAAACGTATACAGTTTCTGCGAATTGTCTCTGTGTAACACTTTTACATTCAAGTTAAAGATGCGGAATAGACTGGTGGTTACAGTACTAACTTATGAACTGATGGTTTCGGATCGACCCCAGGTTTGAGGCACTGTCTATTTCAGATGATTTATTGGCACCATCTTCATTACCCCGCATGTTTTTTCGGATGAGGCTTTTATACAGAAGTTCCGTGAGTGAAAGTGGTATAAAGGAATGACAAGTGTACTAAAAAAAAACCCGCATGCACATAGCTTATTTATGTCCTTCGGATGAAACTATAAATTGAGGTCTCGTGTGCGAACGCATGCAGAACATCTTGCGCACACGTTAAAATCTGTTCCGCTTTTCGGAAGAGTAGGCCATTGTGTGCTGGTGGGAACAGATGACAACATTTACACAACACTGCAAACAACATTGAGAGAGAGAGAGAGGAGAGACAGACAGACAGACAGGCAGAGACAGACAAGACAGACAAGACGAAAATTCATTCCAAAGATAAAATACGTGAGCTAAAAAAACCCAAACAACCCACGGCCTTTTGTGTCATGTTGTCATAGCAGAAATCAATACCAGTTCTGTGTGGAACTGACTGATTAACCCAATCTGGGAAGAGGACCACACCATCTGGAAAAGAAAACTGAAAGAACAGGAAGAAACCTTGACAGATGATCATTCCGCAATAAATCATGGAACATTTGCTGACCTTTTGAGGAAGGAGGTATAAAAAAGAAAAAGACGAGTGGGTTTTTTATGAACTGATGAGTTTTGATCTTTTGTGGTGTTGTTATCTGAAAAATTCCGCGACCCTCATCTTCCTATAACCATAGTTACCTGGAGAATTGTTTTCACAAAGTCATTGGATCTTTTTACGTGGCCACGCAAACTTGTTTCCTTAACATGATGTCAGGAACATCTTAATATTCTTTTATTGAAAATCACACCTATCTCCTGACAACCAGGTCAAAGAATTGTCAGTTATTGATGTAAGCTAGGAACTTAAGGGCCAAAGTCTACACTAAACTTTTGGCATGCTGAAAAATGTTATATTGAAATTGTATTAGCCATGACACGCTCTTAGCATAACATGCTATACTTTATTTGAAAGGAGAAGAAATCCTGACGGTTTCTTTATTTATTCGTTCTTTTATATCAAGAATAATGGAATAAGCACTCACTTACTTTTCTACATCCAATCCCCGTATGCATGCAGTTTTGTAAACTTTGTCATCTGTTCCCACTGGCACACAATGGTCCTGCTCTTCCAAAAGGTGGAACAGTATTTAGCGTGTGTGCAAGATGTTCTGCGTGAGTTCACACACGGGGGTCTCGGTTTATAATCTCATCCTAAGGACTTTTGGGGAGTATACGCTTCTTCCTCGGTGTGTACTTACAATCTCACAGCGATTCTTATAGATGGGAGAAGTGATACATAGTGCATATTTTAGGTGATCCCCAGAGAGTTAAGATGGGGAACGCACAGTAGCAGCAGCAGCAGCAACACAACCACACAGCAGCAGCAGCAGCAGCAGCAGCACAGCAGCAGCAGCAACAACAACGACAACGACAACGACAACAATAGCTTAAACAAAAACAAAAACCAAGTCTCCCAATAAATAGTCTTCTGTGCTTAACAACCTGGCCAGTCCTTCATTAGCCAAGACAAGTTTCAATCAGAAGAAGATAAAAACAATGGCTACAGATGTCATCCAGGCTGATTAACTCCCTTTAATTTCTGTATCAATTTCTTTGCGTTATTCAGCGAGCGGAAATTAACTTCATAATCCCTACAAGCAAAACTATCTTCTATAAATGATTGCCGTGGATGTGGGGATGGACACGGGTTTAACAAATTATTATTGGAATTCATCTGTCCATGAAAACTTTTTGCTTTCTTCATAAAGATCGCACAATAGTTCTAATGAGCAGCAAATACTGAACTAGGAAGTAAGGAAGAACTTTGGTCTATTGTTCACAATTGTTTTGTCTGATCATTGATTTCGGAGAAAAACCTCCCGACATAGCAGTTGAAGTGAAGTATGGGCTGGAATGACAGGTAGGATTAGAGCGTTGGACTTTTGACCTGGAGTACAGATGGTCCAGCGGTAACACACAACAACAAATATGATGATGATGATGATATAAAATAATAATAATAATAATAATAATTAATAATAATAATAATAATAATAATAATAATGAATAATAATAATAATATAACAACAACAACAACAACAAATCCTCCTCCTCCTCCTCCCTCCTCCTCATTATCATCATCACAACAACAACAATACTAACAACAACAACAACAACACAGCAGCAGCACAGCAGCAGCAGCACACTACTACTACTACTACTACTACTACTACTACTACTACTACTACTACTACTACTACTACTACTACTACTACTACTACTACTCTACTGCTGCTGCTGCTGCTGCTGACTACTACTAACTACTGACTAATAATAATATAATAATAATAATAATAATAATAATAATAATAATAATAATAAAATAAAAATATAATTTAAAATAATGATGATGATGATGATGTATGATGATGATGATAGATGATGATGATGATGAAGAAATACGATGATGTATATAATAATAATAATAATTTAATAAT
>CM060322.1:44654735-44657235 GCA_030674155.1 Stramonita haemastoma | reverse complement strand
GATAACAGCAATGCAGAGCTGCCTCTTGTCAAGGGTCTAACATCTAGCTTCTTGTGAGCGTCTAGTAAGGGTACTTTTTAGAAACTGAGATGAATGTGCAATATTTTTCAAAACTCTTATCTACTTTTTTCATCTTTTTTGGAAGCGACTTTGAAAGATCACACGGATGATGCAGAAGGAAAGGCTTTTTGTTGATATCCTCTCTCTGGAAGTCATTACAATTTCAAACTTATTTTTATACGTTTACCTGCAAAAATAATGATCATCATTATTTTAACAGAATAAGAAAAGGAATCTTTAAATCATCTTAGAAACAGAAAATTGTTCTGAAACGTAAAAAGGCATCATTACAAGAGTTCTATGAAGATGATTTTTGTGTACGCTGTAAGACAACGCATACGTTTTTGTTACTTGCGTCCTTCAAGGATTTCTTTATTCCGCTGCTCATTCAAGTTTGTAGCATTTGTTTTTATTCCTTGCCAAGAGCTTCGAGGTTCACCAATCGTGAGATTTTTGCGTTGTGCAACCGCCCCCCCCCCTCCCTCACACGCACACACACATACAGACACACAGACACAGACACAGACATAGACACACACACACACATACACACACGCGCGCCCGCGCGCGCGCGCGCGCCCGCGCGCACACACACATGAAGGTAGCTGCATTCTATCTTCGGAGATGAGTGTCAAAACACACCTGTGTGCATGTTTTTTTCTTTTAAATTTTGTCATCATTTCCTACCTGCACAAAATAGCCTACTCTTCCAAAAGGCAGAACGGGTTAGTGCGCGCAAGATGTTCGACATGCATTCGCACACGAGGCCTCTCTTATAAGTCTCATCCTATGGACTTTTATGTTCAGTTCGATTTTCCTGTCAAAGTTGAGAGAAGAAAGGAAAAGGCTGGGAATTGAGACTAGAACCTCGGGGTTTACTTTGTTAGGCAGATGAATGTCTTAACCATCCTGCCACCTTGCTTCTTGCAGCATTTTCAGTAATCGGATCAAGAATGTAGAGTTGGTTTTTTTTTGGTTGTTTGTTTTTTTCAGTGCAGAGGCATGACAATATAGATTACGGTAAAAGACAAAAAATGTGCCTAAGAAGATTTCTTTCATGATTTCAGCTTGTGCAGTGATGTATCATATTGAGTGGACAGATTAGCTTGGCTGAACAAAAGTAAACGAAAAAAACCTAAAAAAAACAACAACCCCAAAACCTGCTTTCCAAATCTACAAAGACTTTGTCGAATTTTTCTCTTATTTCGTGTTTGAATCTTTATCGATTTATCTCATTCTTAAAGGTTGGTCTCTTTTGTGGTCTAAGATTATTTGTACGCCTGGATATTTCTGTATTCGTGATCTAAATCATGCGTGTACTTTTTCTTAAAAGTTGAATTTAAATAAGAAATTTAAGTATTGCCAAATAGGTCCTACGCGTTTATGCTTATGAATGAATTTTAAGGTTGCATATTTTTTACTCTTTCTTGGTGTATACAGTCAGATTTTTTTTAAATCTTACCAGAATTTGACGTAAGAAATTTTGTTTCAACTAATTTCATCTTTGACTGAACTGAAAGACAAATCTATTCTCAACTGGAAACAAGTTCTTTATTTTGGTTTATACTACCGTGAATGGGAGACCGTTTGCGCGCCTTGGCTTCAGTTCAGTCCCCAGTTCACCCAGCTGTAAATAGGTACTGCCCTCTTTACGGTCAGGAAGGTAAAGCACCAGGGAGAGGAGATGGGCGCTGCCCTCATATGCTGGCCCCTGGGAAAGTGAGGTCTCGAAGCCTCGCTCCCCTATGATAACATAGGATTATGGGATCCCTTACCACCTTTTCTACCACCGTTTTTATTGTCATTTTTTGCATCAATACTTATTTTTACAACTGCACAATATATAGATAGATGTAGATGTTTTTAATCAATGACCATTTTGTACATCCATGGATAAATGGGCTTTCATTTAACAGAGAAAAATTGCATGCAGTGACAAGTTTACAACGTTTCATTAGTTGGAGATTTTGCCTTAGGGTTTTTTCTCTATCGTTTATCAGCATTTTTTTTACATCGAAAGAAGCCTAAAGCTACTACAATTTCTGTTTTCATTTTCAAACAGCTCGAAGCATTGTTTGTTTCTTTTCTTGTCTTCATTGCTTTTTATTATCCTTTTTTTCATTTTTCCCTTTCTTTTAGTCTTCATTACTTCCTCTTTCTTTTTTTTTCCTTTTTCTACCAGCTTTCTTCTTTTCTTCTTCTTTTTTCTTTGTGTTTCTTCCATTTTTCTTTCTTAGGCAATTCAATAACACAAGCTATTAGAAAGTTTTGTGACTTAATATCAAAAGCTTTGACAAGATGAATAAGACCAGGCCTGAACATGACAGAATAATAACAGAAATAATAACATTTTTACTCACATGACAGAAAAAATAGTTGCATGGGTGCAGTGAGAGTTCTACGAAAAAAAAGATGAAAAATGGCAAAGTAATGCAAGAAT
>CM060322.1:44639735-44649735 GCA_030674155.1 Stramonita haemastoma | reverse complement strand
ATACATGATTGTTCATTGATTAATAAGCAGAGTAGTGGATAAATAGGACAGAACAGGAACCAATACTGTGACCTTTTTTCTTACTGAACATCAACATCAGACTCCTCTGGAGTTAACATCACTGCTGACTCCACTCTCCCCAAAAGTCCTTTGGATGAGACTTTAAACCGAGGCCCGTGTGCGAACACACGCAGAACGTCTTGCGCACACGTGAAATCCTGTTCCGCTTTTCGTAAGAGTTGGCCAGTGTGTGACAGTGGGGACAGATGACAAGATTGACAAAAACTGCATACACACGGGGACTGGGTCTAAAAAAAAGCATATTAGTGCTTACTCCATTATCTTCGATATAACAGAGTAACATATATAACTCCACAAAGACAACTCTGTCATTTCTATGGCTTTTCCCTTTGGACAGCAAATTCATTCATGAAACAAATCCCTGACAAGCTGTGCATTTTGTCGCTTTTACTCCTCAGTGGCCGGTGAAGATGTGATGATTTATGATGACGTAATTAGTTTCCATGTCAGCGTAAGAGAGCTCGAGGATAACGTAATATTGGATTATGTCCCTTTCACAGCAGCACCTCTTTGAATAGGAAGGAAGAAAAAGGAGGATTAATGATTGAAAATATGGATCTGTCTCCATGTCAGTGTTGTGTGTGTGTGTGTGTGTGGTGTGTGTGTGTGTGTGTGTGTGTGTGTGTGTGTGTGTGTGTGTGTGTTTATTTATTTATTTTATTAATTCTTTTATATCGAGGATAACAGAATAAGCAATCATGTGCTTTTTTTTCATCCGGTCCCCGTGTGTATGCAGTTTTGTAAATATTGTCATCTGTTCCCACCGGAACACGATGGCCTACTCTTACGAAAAGCGGAACAGGATTTAACGTGTGCGCAAGATGTTCTCCGTGCGTTCGCACACGGGCCTCGGTTTAAAGTCTGATCCGAAGGACTTTTGGGGAGAGTGGAGTCAGCACTGATGTTAACTCCAGGAGAAAAATTTCCTAGACCGGACTCGAACCCGGGTCGTCAAATTGCCAGCGCAATGTTCTGACCACTAGGCTATCCGCTGTGTGGTGTGTGTGTGTGTGTGTGTGGTGTGTTGTGTGTGTGTGTGTGTGTGTGTTGCCTGTTGTGTGTGTGTGTGTGTGTGTGTGTGTGTGTGTGTGCCTCTGTGTGTGTGTGTGTGTGTGTGTGTGTGTGTGTGTGTGTGTGTGTGTGTGTGTGTGTGTGTGTTGTGTGTGTAAGTGTGTGTGTGTAGAAATGTTTGTCTTTAGGCTATAATTGTTTATTTTCGGTTTCTGACTGTCTTACTTCGTGTTCGTGTTCGTGTTGTGTTCGTGTGTGTGTGTGTGTGTGTGGTGTGTGTGTGTGTGTGTGTGTGTGTGTGTGTGTGTGTGTGTGTGTGTGTGTGTGTGTGTGTGTGTGTGTGTGTGTGTGTTTGCACGCGCGCGCGTGCACGTGTGTGTGTTGTGCATGTGTGTGTGTGTGTGTGTGTGGTGGGGGGTATTTGTCTGTCTGTCTCTTCATTTTTCTGTCCCAGCCATTTCCTGTTTATTACTCCCGCCCTCCCCTCCCTCCCTCCCTCTCTCTCTCTCTCTCTCTCTCTCTCTCTCTCTCTCTCTCTCCTCTCTCCCCTCTCTCCTCTCTCTCTCTCTCTCTCTCTCTCTCTCTCTCTCATCTGTGTGTATGTTTGTATGTCTCTGTCTGTCTCTGTCTGTTTGTATGTCTGTCTGTCTCTATCTCTCTGTCTGTCTGTCTCTTCTGCTCTCTCCTCTCTCTTCTCTTCTCTCTCTCTCTCCTCTCTCTCTCTCCTCTCTCTCTCTCTCTCTCTCTCTCTCCTCCTCTCTCTCTCTCTCTCTCTCCTCTCTCTCTCTCTCTCTGTGACAACATAAAGCTGAAGAATCTGGTCAGGCTCGCTTGTCCTACAGATTTGATGGTGTGGATTTTTGCCCTGTGGCCAGACACTTGATGACCGCTGTCCATCTTCAGCAGGCCCATTAAATAAGCCAGCCCTGGTTTGGCTGCAGGTTTTGTCACGGTCAGTGCAGGGAGGGAGGGAGGGAGGGAGGTCGTTTCTTTTCCCCTTTCCACTGTGTGTGTGTGGCTCAACATTCTGAATTTAAAGAATTTTACATTGTGTTATGCGTTGTAAGGGCTTGAAATATCAGGTTTGCAAAGAATGCACTGTCTTAGTGTTCTGTGGTTTTGTATTTTATCGGTTGAAGTCTGTGAACTATAGAAACGTGGTCGAATCTTTCGGAGGCTGATCAATTGAAGACATGAAATAAGAAAAAGTAGATGAGTCTTTAGAGGGGGTTGATCAGTTGGATACTGTGAAATAAGGAAAAGTAGGTAAATATTTAGGGGCCTGTTCGGTTAGAGTCTGTGAATTTAAGGGTAAATGAGTGGATCTTTCAGGGGCTGATCAGTTGGGGACTGTGAAATAAGGAAATTTGGGTAAATCTTTCAGGGTTTGATCAGTTTTAGACTATGAAATAAGGTAAAGTGGGTAAACCTTTAGGGGGTTGATCATTTGGATACTCCGAAATAAGGAAAAGTTAATGAATCTTCAGAGGGGTGGGTCATTTCTTGTTTAAGAACAAAGCATAAACCACATTTTTAGGTTTTGCTCGTAGTACGCATAATTTTGTGGAAACTTTGAACATGACTTTTTTTGGTCAATAATAGGGAAAGAATGAAGATCTTTTACATAAGCAGTACGTGTGTGTTTTAGTGTGTGTGTGTGTGTGTGTGTGTGTGTGTGTGTGTGTGTGGTGTGTGGTGTGTGTGTGTGTGTGTGTGTGTGTGTGTGTGTGTGTGTGTGTTTCGGTCAGTCTAGTTAGTGAAGTGTTGTCTATTTTTTTGGCTGTGGTTTCTGTCTCTGATAATGTCATTTCCTCAGTTCTTTAGGCGCAGGCATGTGTGTTTTCTTTTTGTTTGTTCTCTCCTCCTGAATTTGTCACTGTGCTTTTTTTTTCTTTGTTACTGTATGTCTTTCTGTCTGCCCCCCATCCCATCCCATCCCATCCCATCTCTCTCTCTCTCCTGTTTTTCTATCTATCTATCTATCTATCTATCTATCTATCTATCTATCTATCTATCTATCTATCTATCTATCTATCTATCTATCTATCTATCTATCTATCTATCTATCTATCTATCTATCTATCTATCTATCTATCTATCTATCTATTTATCTATCTATCTATCTATCTATCTATCTATCTATCTATCTATCTCTATCTAATCTCTCTCTCTATCTATCTCTTTATCTATCTATCTCTTTATCTATCTATCTATCTATCTATCTATCTATCTATCTATCTATCCATCTCCATCCATCCATCCATCCATCCATCCATCCATCCATCCATCCATCCATCCATCTCATCTATCTATCTATCTATCTATCTATCTATCTATCTATCTATCTATCTATCTATCTATCTATCTATCTATCTATCTATCTATCTATCTATCTATCTATCTATCTTCTACTGTCTGTCTGTCTGTCTGTCTGTCTGTCTGTCTGTCTGTCTATCTGTCTGTTTATCTGTCTATCTATCTAATCTTATCTATCTAATCTTATCTATCTAATCTATCTATCTATCTATCTATCTATCTATCTATCTATCTATCTATCTATCTATCTATCTATCTATCTATCTATCTATCTATCTATCTATCTATCTATCTATCTATCTATCTATCTATCTATCTATCTATCTGTTTACCTCTCTGCCTGCCTATCTATCTGTCTATGTATGTAAGCTGATAGTTACCGTTAGGTAGGTAGGCGTCTTTGATCTGTGAAGATTACTCTTTGATCTGTGGCGGTGTCTTTGAAGTTACCGCCTTTTAGCATGCCATGGTTTCCGTCAGTGACCCTGGAATACTTTGATGTACATAGTCTTTAGCACGAGAGCGAGCGAGCACAGGTGTGTGTGTGTGTGTGTGTGTGTGTGTGTGTGTGTGTGTTGTGTGTGTGTGTGTGTGTGTGTGTGTGTGTGTGTGTGTGTGTGTGTGTGGTGCTGTGTGTTTTGTGTTTGTGTGTGTGCGTGCGTGCGTGCGTTGTGCAAGTTACTGTGTGCGAATGTATGTATGTGTGTGCGTGTGTATTGAGTTGTGTGTGTGTGTGTGTGAGAGAGAGAGAGAGAGAGAGAGAGAGAGAGAGAGAGAGAGAGAGAGAGAGAGAGAGAGAGAGAGAGAGAGAGAGAGAGAGAGAGAGAGAGAGAGAGAGAGAGAGAGAGAGAGAGAGAGAGAGAGAGAGAGAGAGAGAGAGAGAGAGAGAGTATTTCCCTCTTACTTTAAAGCTTTTTAAGTCGATCTCTTTGTCTCTGTATGACTCGCTGTTTGTCAGTCAGTATCTGTGTTCATCTGTCTCTGCCCGTTCGTCTGTTTGCCTCTTCCTGTATCTGTCTCTGTCTGTCTGTCTGTCTTTCTGTCTGTCTCAGTCTCTGTCTGTCTGTCTGTCTTGCCTGTCTGCCTGTCTTTGTCTGTCTGTCTATCTGTCTGTCTGTATGTATGTCTGTCTGTTTCTCTCTCTCTTCTCTGTCTCTGTCTCTGTCTCTGTCTCCTCTCTCTCTCTCTCTCTCTCTCTCTCTCTCTCTTCTCTCTCTCTCTCTCTCTCTTTGTCTGCTCATCTCTCTCTTCTCCTCTCTCTCTCTCCTCTCTCTCTCTCTCTCTGGGCCGCCTGTCTATGTGTCTGCTGTTATTTATCTTCCTATTCATTACGCCATATAACTGTGGACTTTGTTGCCTGTCATCATTGCTTTTATCTCTTGACTTCAATCATACTGTCTTCCAACCCAGGCTAATCTGTTTTATCCTAGTGACCAATAACGTTTTATAGTGTGTTTGATTTTGGTTTAACCTGTGCAACTGCTAATCTAAAATCGGTTATTATTTTCTTCTTTGACCTTGCATTCTTTTCCCCATTTTTCTTGATGACGATATAAATCTGACAAATGATTTTATGAGAAAACAAACAAAAAACTTTTTCAATTTTTTTTTTAGTTATTTTAACAAATATTTTTATCTCCTTTTTTATTTTCAGGCTAGGAGATTTTTCCCAATATTTGATTTGATATGGGTTTTTTTTTTTCAATTTCAAGAAATAGTGAAATAAAAGATTAATTTCAAAGAAGCAGCAAATTTTGCCAACACCGTTTGCAACTGCTTTGTTCACCTAGAAGAACAAAAATAAAACCAGGTGTATAACAAATGAATGTTGAAAACGAATGTTTGATTAGGAAGACCGTTGGCCGATTTTGAACCGATTTGTATGATATCACTTTTGCAGAATCAGTTTCCAATTAACAAATGAAACTTTCATGCAAACAATAATAATAAATATAGTCTAAAACTACTGGCAGTATTTTGTCCTGTCAACGCTTACAACAAAAAACAGTTGAGCAAGAGTTTAGTCAAAAGAACAGGAGATCAGAGGTTAAGAGCTAACATTATACATGTCCAGAAAGTAGGAAATCGGGGACTTGATATCCGTTTGAACTCAAAATTTTACCCCAACCTCTAAGACCTTTGAGTGGTCGTCTAGGTGCTAGTCTTTCAACAGAGACGATAAATCCGGTGCCTCTTTGTAATACACGCTTAGCGCACGTAAAAACAAAAAGCACCCACGACAATAAGAAACTCCTCCAAGGCAAAATCCTGTTGTTGTTGTTGTTGTTTTTAAAGCTTTTAAGGACACATGTACTCATTCACACTAGATTTGTTGTGGGGGGTACCGCATGCGCTCTCCTTTCGGAGAGACAAGCCCGAATTTCAAGCAGTGAATGGGGAAAAAGTTGGAGTTTTAAACGGGAATCGAACCCATGATGTCTTGATATCCACACCTGTGTGATACTACTAGACCCCCGATCCACATAATTATGTTTATCTACTATGATACAAAGCCGCCGCTGTAGGTCCATGCTGTAAATGCCTTATGGTAAAAAATCGAACATTGTCATTAATTCATACTAAGCATTTTTTTCTTTCTTTTTTTATCTTCTTATCCCCTAACCATTTCTTGAGCTTAAAAGTAGCATATCTTAGCGTTGAACTTCACGAATTTTATGCCACATGAATGAACACTTCTGTCTGACGATCTGCTTGTATGCTTCCATGTATGTTCAGCCTTGATTTATCCATGTTTTTCTCTGACTGCAAGGCTGCGTCAGCTTAAAAAAAAAGTTTCAAGGAAATACGGCAGAACGACGACACGTTTTAGAGAAATTTATTCTTTTTTGTGATCCTTTTCCTGCATGGAGGATACTGAAACAGCAGCCTAGTTTTTTTAGCCTCTTTTTCCTTTTTAACTATGTTTAATCAGTTCTCATCTATTGGGGTATGGAAGATTAGGGTGAACACCAGATAGTACCAGGAACAAATAAAACTTTTAAAAAGAAAGAATGCGCTGCCGTGTATAAAACCATCTGATTACATATCTTGAGACAACTTATTATATCGTCACCGTCGTCACCATTGTAATCATCATCGTCGTCGTCATCATCATCATCATCCCCCTCCCCCTCCTCCTCCTCCTCCTCCTCCTCATAATCACCATTCGTCGTCGTCGCCGTCGACATCATCATCATCATCAGCAGCAGCAGCAGCAGCAGCAGCAGCACAGCAGCAGCAGCAGCAGCAGCAGCAGCAGCAGCAGCAGCACAGCAGCAGCAGCAGCAGCAGCACAACAACAACAGCATTTTGTTGTCGACATCATCATCATCTTCCTCTTTTCCTTCTTTTCCTTCTTCTTCTTCTTGCGTTGAATGTCTTTTTACGAACAAAGAACTTTGGAACATTAGCCAGAATCTTATTTGAAGGTGTACATGTCTTTGATATAGGGTTGATTGATGTCTTTGATGTTTCTGCCTTGTATGATGTACTTGGCTTCCGTTTGTGGGCTGTAATATTCTACATGATATTATCCACATTAGTTTTTCATTACATGTGTGTGTGTGTGTGTGGTGTGTGTGTGTGTGTGTGTGTGTGTGTGTGTGTGTGTGTGTGTGTGTGTGTGTGTGTGTGTGTGTGTGTATGTTTGTGTGTGTGTGTGAGTGTGTGTGCGTGCGCGTGCGCATGTGTTTTTTAATTTTGGGGGGGGGGGTATTTTGTTTTTGTATTTCGAAATTGATAGAATAAGCACTCGAGTGTCTTTTTACATCCAGTTTTGTCATCCGTTCCCACTGGCACACAATGGCCTACTCTTTCCGAAAAGCTGAACGGGTTTTAACATGGTGCAAGATGTTCTGCGCGCGTTCGCACACGGGACCTCGGTTTATAGTCTCATCTGAAGGATTTTAGGGGGTAGTGGAGTCGGCGCTGATGTTGATGAACTCCAGAGGAAAAATCCTCTCTAACGAGTTTCGAACCCGGGTCAGCAGATCACGAACGCGTCACTCTGACCACTAGATATATATATATATATATATATAATATATATATATATATATATATATATATATATATATATATATATATTGCTTTAAATATGTGTACAAACACATATTCACATGCATCTAAGCCTCAGCGTCTGTGCGTGCATGCAAGTATATATATATGTGCATGCATTTATATGTGTATGTCCACACCCACACACGCGCGCACTTACACCTACACGTACCCTTACACCTACACCTGGCTTGCACGTTTTGATTAAGCTATTTTATCATTTTTGTACCTGTACTGTGCCCTCTCTTTTGACTGTATGGTCAGTCTACCTGTCCACGTGTTGATTTCCTGAGTTTTCAGATCAATATTTTCTTGAAACCAGGCCAATTTGTCATGTATTGATTTTTTTAGAATGTCTGTTTGATCTGCCGTGGTTACCTAGGTAACTCTATGGTCTCATGATAGAATTTTTTTCTGGATTTTTTTTTTTTTGCTTTTGGAAAGAAGAGAAGAAAGTCATGTCATCTGAAAGCTTCATCTTTTTATGTGGATTATTTTTTTTAAGTCTAGCTACTTCTAGTAATTAGACTCGAACAAGGGATTTTGTTTTGAGTGCAGATTTTGGTTTTTTTTTCTTTTTTTTCTTTCTTTTATTTCGAGTATAATGGAATAAGCACTCATGTGCTTTTGTTTCTACATCCAGTCCCCGTGTGTATGCAGTTTGTAAATTCTGTCATCCCTTCCCACCGGCACATAATGGCCTACTCTTCCGAAAAGCGGAACGGGTTTTAACGTGTGCACAAAGGTGTTTTGGCGTGCGTTCGCACACGGGACCTCGGTTTATAGTCTTATCCGAAGCACTTTTTAGGGGGAGCGGATTTTGGCACTAATGTTAACAACTCCAGAGGAAAAATCCTCTCTAACGAGATTCAAACCAGGGTCAGCAGATCACGAGCGCATCACTCTGACCACTAGGCTATCCGTCCCATCCTGTTCATGTCAGTTTATCCTACAAGTCAGTTCTGAGAATGATAACTTGTATCGATGGACGTTGCAGTCGAGTGGATAGAGTGGCTGGTTCCAATGTCTGTTTCTATATATACATACAGTCCAGGGTTCAAACCTTGGCTGTTGACACTGTTAAATCAAAGGTGGGTCAGCTTAGCTTGCAGACCTGCCAGTGCCTTAAAAACTCCATACAGTGTGCAAACGCACGCAGAACATCTTGCGCACACGTTAAAACCCGTTCCGCTTTTCGGAAGAGTAGGCCATTGTGTGCCTGTGGGAAACGGATGACATTTACAAAACTGCATACACATTGGGACTGGATGTAAAAATAAGCCCATGAGTGCTTCTTCCATTAATAAATAAATAAAGAAAGAAAACAGAGGTATAAAGATCATATAACTATGCACGATGAAGATCTTGTAAGACAATGGCAGTGTTTAGTGGTTGTTGAAACATGAAGGTACCCAGCATGCACCTATATCTGGAGATGGATGGGCTCCACCGGGTTCAACTTGCTGGCCAAGAGACATGGAGAAATGACCTGTACAGAGGATTGGAGACACAGAGAAAGAAGTATACTTTTTTTTACTTTTACTTTACACCATTTCATGTCACGGCAGATTTTTCTGCGTGAAATTCGGGCTGCTCTCCCCAAGGGAGAGCGCATCGTCACAAGAGCAGCGCCTACCCATTTTTTTGTTTTTCTTTTGCCTGTCTGCAACTGTATTTGTTTCCCTATCACAGTTGCTTTTTTCTACAGAATTTTGCCAGGGACAACTCCTTTGTTTCCGTGGGTTTTTTTTCCAGGTGCGTTTAATAAGTATGTGTAAACACACGGGACCTCAGTTTATCGTCTCATCCGAAAGACTAGCACCCAGACCACCATTCATGGTCTAATGGATGGGGGGAATGTTTTAGGTCCAAACGGGATTCAAACCACCGCACACTTCGACCGGGACTTTTCGCTTCCTTGACAGGCTCTAGACCACTGATCTATATAGAAACAGAAATTATAGTTACTGACATACTACTAACATTTTTTGCTGTTGTTGTTTAGTATCATTATTGTTGTTGATGTGGGATAGTTGTTTTGCTGTTGTTAAACTTTGATGGGTGGTTTTTTGTTTTCTTGAATTCATGTTTTATTGTTGTTGTTACTGGACTATTGTTGTTGCAGTGGTGGTGATCGTTGGTGATACCTTGTTGTTTTTGAGACGTAGAAAGTAACTCAAGCAAAATGAACAACGACATGAAAACACTAACTAGAAAAAGAAAACTGAAAATGTCATCAAGAAAAGGTAAAAATGGTAAAGGTGTCCAAGAACCTATGGTCGTAGGGGAGCGAGACATCAGAGACCTCAGCTTCTCTAGGGCCAGCATGTTGAGGGCGGTGCCCATCTCCTCTCCCTTGCTGCTTCACCTTCCCTGACCCTAAAAAGGGCGGGTACCTATTTACAGATGGGTGAACTGGGGGCTTGTACTGAAGCCAGGACATACAAACGGTCATCCAGCCAACTGGTAACCACCCTCGATAATACTTAACTTTGACTTGGGAAAAGCGAGTGCTCTGACCACTGAGCTATCCGTC
>CM060322.1:44627235-44632235 GCA_030674155.1 Stramonita haemastoma | reverse complement strand
GTAGTAAGAAATGGAACCAGTTTTCACAAACAGGAAGCAAAAAAATGACAACGTTTTCATTAATTTTTTCGATGCTTAATTACGTTAATTCAGCGGGAGGCATCCACGGGAACCAGCTGCTATGTAATGACAAGGGATCATTGCATAATTTGAATTAACGAAGCTTGTTTCGTGTTTTTTTTAATCGTTTCTTTCATATCTAAAGAGTTATTAAATGCAAAAGGAAGAAAGACTAAAATCTTCTCTTGCTTCCCGATCTAAGTCGTTGCTGTCTGTCTGTCTATCTGTCTAATTTTGTCTGTCTTTCTGTAACTCACTATCTGTCTTTCGCTTTGTATGTCTCGATCTGTCTGTCTGTCTCCACCTTTTTCTTTGTCCATAAAGTGGTCTGTCTCTCTGTTTATTGTTCTTTCGGCCCACCATTTGTCTGTCAGTCTGTCTCTGTCAGTCTGTCTATCTCTCTATATCTCTCTCATTCTCTCTCTCTATCTGTCTGTCTGTCTGTCTGTCTGTCTGTCTGTCTGTCTGTCTGTCTCTCTGTCTCTATCTCTGTCTCTGTCTCTGGCTCTCTCTCTCTCTCTCTCTCTCTCTCTCTCTCTCTCTCTCTCTCTCTCTCTCTCTCTCTCTCTCTCTCTCTCTCTCTCTCTCCCTCTCCCTCTCCCTCTCCCTCTCTCTCTCTCTTCTCTCTCTCTGTTTTTATCTCATTGTCCCACTCTGTCTACCTGTCTATCAATATGTCATATACATACAGCAATATGATTCACCACAGCAAACTGCAGGGTCCCCGCCACATGCGCGCACACAAACCAACACACTGACAAACACCAACGCGCGCGCGCGTACGCACATGCATCATACCCACCCCCATGCAGAAAAAGCTGCCGTTTTGCGCCAAGATACTAGCCAAAGAGCCGTTTTCAGCCCCGTCCGACCCCCACTTTTGCACGGTAAAAGATCCCACAGCACCAAGACAATATGGCACTGTATGCCTACACTCTCTCCAACCATCTTGGATATGCGTGGCGTGTTTGTTTGTGTGCGCGCATGTGGCGGCGACACTCCAGTTTACCCTGGTGCATCATATTGCTGTATATTGTCATTGTTCCTATGCGCAATGCTTGTTTTCTATCGCGTACACTTACCAGCTTTCCTTCACACACAAACTAGCTTTCTTAGCTCTTCGGGGTTCTCTTGTCGCCACAAATCCGACGCCACACCTCTCAAAGATGGTGGGAGAGAGTGCATGCATACAGTACGATACTGTCTTGGTGCCGAGAGGTTTTTTTACAGTGCAAAAGTCGTGGTTGGACGGGGCTGAAAACGGCTCTTTCGCTGGCATCTTTGCTGAAAACCGCAGCTTTTTCGGGCGGGGGGTGGGTATGCGTGCGCGCACGGTCGCACGCGCTTGTGTTTATCAGTGCGTTTGTTTGTGTGCGCACATGTGGCGGCGACCTCCAGTTTACCCTGGTGCATCATATTGCTGTATAGTGTCATTATTCCTTGGCACAATGCTTGTTTTCTGTCCCGTACACTTACCAGCTTTCCTTTACACAAACTAGTTTTCTTAGCTCTTGGGGGATCTTCTGTCGCCATAAATCCGACGCCACACCTATCCAAGATTGTGGGAGAGAGTGTATGCATACAGTACGATACTGTCGTGGTGCAGTGAAGTCTTTTAACGTGCAAAAATCGGGGTTGGACAGGGCTGAAAACGGTTCTTTTGCTGGTATCTGTGCTCCAAACGGCACCTTTTTCGGGCGGGGGACGGGTATGCGTGCGCGCACGCGCGCGTGCGCTGGTGTTTATCAGTGTGTTTGTTTGTGTGCGCGCATGTGGCGGCGACCCTCCACTTTGCCCTGGTGCATCATATTGCTGTATATTGTCATAATTCCCATGCGCAATGCTTGTTTTCTGTCGGGTACACTTACCAGCTTTCCTTCACACAAACTAGCTTTCTTGGCTGTTGGAGGCTCTCCGGTCGCCACAAATCCGACGCCACACCTATCCAAGATTGTGGGAGAGAGTGTATGGATACAGTACGATACTGTCTTGGTGTCGTGGGGTCTTTTACCATTCAATAGTCGGGGTTGCACGGGGCTGAAAACGGCTCTTTCGCTGGCATCTGTGATCAAAACGGCACGTTTCTCGGGAAAGTGATGGGTATGCGTGCGCGCACGGTCCGGCGCGCTTGTGTTTATCAGTGTGTTAATTTGTGTGCGCACATGTGGCGGCGACCCACCAGTTTACCCTGGTGCATCATATTGCTGTATATTGTCATTATTCCTTTGCGCAATGCTTGTTTTCTGTCGCGTACACTTACCAGGTTTCCCTCACACAAACTAGCTCTCTTAGCTCTTGGTGGCTCTCTTGTCGCCACAAATCCGACGCCACACCTATCCAAGATGGTGGGAGAGAGTGTATGCATCATACAGTACGATACTGTCTTGGTGCCGTGGGGTCATTTACCGTGCAAAAGCCGGAGTTGGACACGGTTGGAAACGGCCTTTTCGCTTGCATCTCTGCTGAAAACGGCACCTTTTTCGGGCGGGGGACGGGTATGCGTGTGCGCACGCGCGCGTGCGCTGGTGTTTATCAGTGTGTTTGTTTTTGTGCGTGTATGTGGCGACAACCCTCAAGTTTACCCTGGTGCATCATATTGCTGTATATTGTCAGTATTCCTTTGTGCAATGCTTGTTTTCTGTCGTGTACACTTAGCAGCTTTCCTTCACACAAACGAGATTTCTTGGCTCTTGGGGGCTCTCCGGTCGCCATAAATCCGACGCCACACCTATCCAAGATTGTGGGAGAGAGTGTATGCATACAGTACGATACTGTCTTGGTGCCGTGGGGTCTTCTACCGTGCAAACATTGGAGTTCGACGGGGCTGAAAACCGCTCTTTTACTGGTATCTGTGCTCAAAACGGCACCTTTTTCAGGCGGTTGGTGGGTAAGCGTGCACAAACGTGCACGCGCGCTGGTGTTCATCAGTGTGTTTGTTTGTGTGAGGGCATGTGGCGGTGACCCTCCAGTTTACCCTGGTGCATCATATTGCTGTATATTGTCATTATTCCTTGGCACAATGCTTGTTTTCTGTCGGGTACACTTACCAGCTTTCCTTCACACAAACTAGTTTTCTTAGCTCTTGGGGGCTCTTCTGTCGCCACAAATCCGACGCCACACCTATCCAAGATAGTGGCAGAGAGTGTATGCATACAGTTCCATACGGTCTTGGTGCTGTGAGGTCTTTTACCATGCAAAAGTCGGGGTTGAACGGGGCTGAAAACGGCTCTTTCGCTGGCATCTGTGCTCAAAACGGCACCTTTTTTGGGCGGGGGACTGGTATCCGTGCGCGCACGCGCTCGCGCGCTGGTCTTTATCAGTGTGTTTGTTTGTGTGCGCACATGTGGCGGCGACCCACCAGTTTACCCTGGTGCATCATATTGCTGTTTAGTGTCATTATTCCTTTGCGCAGTGCTTGTTTTCTGTCGCATACACTTACCAGCTTTCTTTCACACAAACTAGCTTTCTTGGCTCTTGGGGGCTCTCCGGTCGTCACAAATCCGACGCCACACCTATCCAAGATGGTGGGAGAGAGTGTATGCATACAGTACGATACTGTCTTGGTGCCGTGGGGTCTTTTACCGTGCAAAAGTCGGGGTTGGACGGGGCTGAATACGGCTCTTTGACTGGCATCTGTGATGAAAATGCCACCTTTTTCATGCGGGGGGTGGGTATGCGTGCGCGCACGCGCACGCGCGCTGGTGGTTATCAGTGTGTTTGTTTGTGCGCGTGCATGTAGCAGCGACCCTCCAGTTTACCCTGGTGCCTCATATTGCTGTATATTGTCATTATTCCTTTGTGCAGTGCTTGTTTTCTGTCGCGTACGCTTACCAGCTTTCCTTCACACAAACTAGTTTTCTTAGCTCTTGGGGGCTCTTCTGGGGTCACAAATCCGACACCACACCTATCCAAGATTGTGGCAGAGAGTATATGCATACAATACGATACTGTCTTGGTGCCGTGGGATCATTTACCGTGCAAAAGTCAGCGTTAGACGCGGCTGAAAACGGCCTTTTCGCTGGCATCTGTGCTGCAAACGGCACCTTTTTCGGGTGGGGGGTGGGTATGCGTGCGCACACGCGCGCGTGCGCTTGTATTTATCAGTGTGTTTGTTTGTGTGCGTGCATATGGCGGCGATCCTCCAGTTTACCCTGGTGCATCATATTGCTGTATATTGTCATTATTCCTTTGCGCAATCGTTGTTTTCTGTGACGTACACTTAACAGGTTTTCTGAACACAAACTAGATTTCTTGGCTCTTGGGGGCTCTCTGGTCGCCACAAATCCGACGCCACATCTATCCAAGATGGTGGCAGAGAGTGTATCCATACAGTACGATACTGTCTTGGTGCCGTGGGGTCTTCTACCGTGCAAACATCGGGGTTGGACGGGGCTGAAAACCGCTCTTTTACTGGCATCTGTGCTCAAAACGGCACCTTTTTCAGGCGGTTGGAGGGTATGCGTGCGCGAACGCGCGCGTGCGCTGGTGTTTATCAATGTGTTTGTTTGTGTGCGTGCATATGGCGGTGACCCTCCAGTTAACCCTGGTGCATCATATTGCTGTATATTGTCATTATTCGTTTGCGCAATGTTTGTTTTCTGTTGGGTAAACTTACCAGCTTTTCTTCACACAAACTAGCTTTCTTAGCTCTTAGGGGCTCTTCTGTCGCCACAAATCCGACGCCACACCTATCCAAGATGGTGGCAGAGAGTGTATGCATACAGTACGATACTGTCTTGGTGCCGTGGGGTCTTTTACCGTGCAAACATCGGGTTTGGACGGGACTGAAAACGGCTCTTTTGCTGGCATCTGTGCTCAAAACGGCACGTTTTTCGGGCAGGGGGTGGGTATGCGTGCGAACACGCACGCGTGCGCTGGTGTTTATCAGTGTGTTTGTTTGTGTGCGCACATGTGGCGGCGACCCTCCAGTTAACCGTGGT
>CM060322.1:44619735-44622235 GCA_030674155.1 Stramonita haemastoma | reverse complement strand
AAATGCGATGAGAGCAGTAGGGGCTGTGGTCTCTTTGTGGGCATCCGCTCTCTGCGACATTATTTTCACCGACCGTATCTTTCTTCTTCAAACGCTCAGACAGCAACTGATGTTTTCTGTCATATGAGCGAAAATGCGCTAAACTGCCGTTAAGCGCCTGCACAAGTCAGGCCCAGCGCATTCGGCTTCGGCGTGTGTGTATGTAACCCACCGTATGAGGTTGACAAGCATTCGAACACGCCACCACCCCTGCTTTGCACACTTCAGACATGTCAGTACAGACTGCAGCCTGTCAACGTGCGTGTGTGTGTGCACACTGTCCACAAAAGTCACCCAGTCACTTTCATTTTTCTTTTAGCTCGAATCAAAATTTGTCCCTGAAGTTCTCTGCAAGGCTCACTGACCAGAGTTGAAAACTTTCCTTATCCTCAGTGGTCACAGAGAGAGCCCACCAATCGTGTCGTTGAACACGAATTCGGGTGTCCTGAATCAGCACCATATGCCAACCCTCGCACACCGTTCAGTGCTCATGAGGGGAAGGGACACCTCACGCCCCCAAACATGGTATTGAAGCACTTCCCAGACCTTCTGGGTCACTCCACTTCTTGCTCTGAAACCTCAGAAGTCTAGCATTGGTGTCGACAGTTGTCATGGGGATCGAATCACAGTTCGGGGCTTGTGTGTCTCTCAACAGTATCAAGAACTATCATCGTCGCTGCAGCAACAACGAGTTCGTCACCGTTGCAGCATCAATATATCGTCGCCGCAACATCAAGATCATCGTCGCTGCAGCAAGATCATCGTCGTCCCAGCAAGTGTTAATCACCAAATCACCATCAAGAGTTCGTCGCCGCAGCAACAAGATCATCGTTGCCGCAGCAAGATCATCGTCGCCGCAGCAAGTTTTAATCGCCAAATCACCATCAAGAGTTCGTCGCCGCAGCAGCATCAAGATCAACGTCGCCACAACATCATCGTCGTCGCCGCAACATAAAGATTATCGCTGCCGCAACAACAAGAGTTCGTCGCTGGAGCATCAAGAGCTAGCATCATCACCGGAGCAGCGTTAAGACCATTGTCGCCGCGTCAAGGTATAGTCCCCTTTGCAAAGTCAAGGTCGTGGACGCAGAAACATTGAGTTCGTCGCCGCAGCCTCAGCATCAACATCACCGTTGCCGCATCAACATCACCGTCGCCGCATCAACATCGCCGTCGCTGCATCAACATCATCGTCGCCGCATCAACATCATCGTCGCCGCATCAACATCATCGTCGCACATTTACGGTACGTTTTTGATCTATCAGACAGGGATGGTAGATAAGCAGAGTTGTGTTCTAACCACTTGGGTGTTTTCCCAGACCCTCTCCCAGAAGTCTGTTTAAATTGGAAAGTTCTTGAAAAATAGTTCAACACCCCGCATCCCCCCTAAAAGAAACGGCAATAAAACCCGAAACCAAATTCCTGTCGAGCTGATTTTAGTTTCCTCGTCTAATATAAACGGAAGTGGAATCCACAAGTGAAGCTGATAGCAGAAAAAAATAAACAGGAGGTCTTTGCAGAATCCCTTTACGTTCACATCATTCAGGTCATGTTTTACTTTGATTTTTTTTCTATATTGTTCCTCCACTCGATCTCCGCGACTTACCAACGGTGATTTTTTGTGAATGCGACCGTTCACCTACCATTTAGGTAGCCACATACCTACCTCCGAGAGGATTTTTCCTTTGGAGTTAAGTGCCGACTCCACTCTTCCCAAAAGTCCTTCGGATGACACTATAAACCGAGGCCCCGTGTAATAACGCATGCAGAACATCTTGCGTACACGTTAGAACCCGTTTTGCATTTCGAAAGAGTAGACCATTGTGTACCGGTGGGAACGGATGACAGAATTTACAAAACTGCATGCACATGGGGACTGGATGTAAAAAAGCACATGAGTTCTTATCCCATCATCCTCGAAATAAAAGAATAAAAAAAAAAGAAAGATGTATTTTAAAGTAAGTCTGAATTTGTTTCTGTTTGATCATGCAAACTGTCAGGATTTTTGCTCAAGTTGCTTGTTGATGATGTTTTCAGGGGTTCTGGTGCCAAACCAAAGTATCCAGCGGCCAACGTATCCGAAGTGACCAGTTTTAGACCACAAGAAACGGTCAACGAGAAAGAGAACAAGATTGGATTGGAGGAGGAGGAGGAGGAGGAGTAGAAGAAGTAGTAGTAGTAGTAGTAGTAGTAGTAGTAGTAGTAGTAGTAGTAGTAGTAGTAGTAGTAGTAGTAGTAGTGTGTGTGTAGTGTGTGTGTGTGTGTGTGTGTGTGTGTGTGCGTGCGTGCGTACATGCGTGCGTGCGTGTGTGTGTTTTGGTGGGATTTTGTTGTTGTTGTTTTTTTTTAATGAATCTGAGTTAGCGATTGGATGTAAAACAAAACAAAAAAAACGCACATTTTTTTCTGCAAGTCTTGTAGGACTGGTAAACATTTTTTTCTTGGTAAATGGAATCGATT
>CM060322.1:44612235-44614735 GCA_030674155.1 Stramonita haemastoma | reverse complement strand
ACACACACACACACACACACACACACACACACACACACACACACACCACACACACACACACACACACACATATTCAAACAAACTCAGTGCATCAAAATTACGGAAACAACTGTGACTGGTTTAAATAAATTCAAATTCCTGTCAGAAATAAATACATCCACAAAATACCTAAAATCTTTATTTTCCAAAATATCTTGCGTATTTAATTAAATGCATTCCGGACAAAATTTGTTTACACACACACACACACACACACACACACACACACACACACACACACACACACACACACACACACACACACACACACACGTACACATACACACAAACACCACACTCACATATATATATAATATAAATATAATAAATATAAAACATAATATATATATATATATATATACATATATATACATATATATATATATATATATATATATATATATATATATATATATATATATATATATATATATATATATATATATATATATATATATATACATGAACAATATCGAGCGCTGGTTCTCGTTTTAATTCTCTAGTTTCAACAAATGCATTTTGTTCAATATACTTAACAAAAACGCACTTTATAAAAAATAAACTTAATGTCAATCATTACAATCAACGGAAACTCTGGCTGAATGTAAACGAAATACCCGATTTACGAAACTGCATTTAGTAGTTTCCATTGCAAAACAGACGATGTCTGACCGGTTGCTTATCCCCCCCCCCCCCCCCCAGTGTGACACATCGACATTGATAATAAACTACACATACATAGTATGCAAATGAGCTCTCTGCACAATATAAAAACACACAAAAACGTAAGGCTATCCCATAAATAAATATCTGGATTGGAAGATTAAAGCCTAGTCACAAATTTAACACACATTTTTTTTTGGGGGGGTGCGCGCACACACATACACATACACACGCGCACGCACATGCGCACAGACAGACAGACCAACACACACACACACACGCACACACAACGCGTATGCACGCACGCACGCACACACATACACACACACATATATATGTATGTATGAAATAATATATATATGTATGTATGTATGTATGTATGTATGTATGTATATATATATATATATATATATATATATATATATATATATATATAATAAAATATCCGAGAGCCCACATGTGCATGCGCGCACGCACTCACATATACACACTTCTGTCACACACACATATACACACTTCACTGTCACACACACACATTCACTACAAACACATCACACACACAACACCACACACCACACACACACACAACACACACACACACACACACACACACACACACACACACAACACACACACACACACACACACACACACACACACACACACAACAACATCTCTCTCTCTCTCTCTCTCTCTCCTCTCTCTAAACAAAGTACATTAATAAAAACTAAAAAGCCCCAAAACTTTGGACTAATGCTACATGGTTTAATTTGCAAAATCTAACAAAAGAAGAAAAGCCACACTAATCTAGATGAAACTTTTTTTTAAAAAAAGCACAAGGGTTTAGAGATAAGAAATGATAATCCTAGTTGTAGACAAGACACTCTTATCAACGAAGACATTCAAAAAGATAAAGTGTTCTGTTTTTAAAAAAAAAGTTTAACAAGTTGAAAAAGAAAGAAAGAAGATTAACAGATAAGCCATCATCTTGTCTGTTGTCAGTCTGTTCTGAAAAGGACCTGCAGACACCATGTCCATTACTTTATTCCAGAGTAGATCACAGACACAGCACTGGTTGGTGCCGAAGTTTTTGTCTGGGTTTGTTCCTCTGTGGAATATTGTCTGGGAATTTTAGCACGCAGTTTGAATACTAAGGATTGTTGATTTGTGACGTGATGGGATTATAGACTGCTTTCTTATTGTTATTTTCGCTGGCTTGTATGTTGGTTGGTTGTTTGTTGGTTAGTTGGTTGGCTGGTCCGTTGGTTGGAGGGTTGGATAGTTGGCTGGTTCGTTGGTTGGTTAGTTGGTTGGTGGGTTAGATGGTTGGTTCGTTGGTTGTTAGTTGATTGGTTGGTTGGTTGGTTTGTCCGTTGGTTACAGGGTTGGATAGTTGGCTGGTTGGTTGGTTGGTTGGTTGGTTGGTCCGCTGGTTCATTGGTTGGTTTACTTTGGTTTGGTTTTTGTTTCTTTTGGGGGTTTGTTGTTGTTTTATTTTTTTCAATTTTCGGCTAGAGCTCTAGGTTCACTAATGGTGAGATTTTGCGTATGTGACTGTTTTTGCCCATCACTAAGTTTCCATATTCCAACTTCGAGGATTATACTGTGCAAAAACGACACCAGTTTCATGCATGTGTGTTTGTTTTTTCGTTTCGTCGATTCGCTTTTTCGTTTTTTTCTTTGTGACTTTCTCTCTACCCCCCCCCTCTCCTTTCAGTGCCTCTGCCTCTCTCTCTCTCTCTCTTTCTTAATCTCAGCTCTCTCTCTCTCTCTCTTCCTCTCTACTCTCTCTTCCATC
>CM060322.1:44597235-44607235 GCA_030674155.1 Stramonita haemastoma | reverse complement strand
GATCGGGAATCGAACCCGGGTCGTCAAATTGCGAGTGTGTGTGTGTGTGTGTGTGTGTGTGTGTGTGTGTGTGGTGTGTGTGTGTGTGTGTGTGTGTGTGTGTGTGTGTGTGTGTGTGTGTGTGTGTGTGTGTGTGTGTGTGGAGGGATAAGTGTGTGTGTGTATATGTGCGTGCGTGCGTGCGTGTGTTGAGGCACAAGGGATACTGCCAAAGGATCTTGTATCCATCTTGGAATGTTATCAGGCAACCATTCCTTTTCTTTTCTTTCTTTTTTTTTGCTTTTCTGCTTGTTCGTTTGCTTTGTTGTTGTTGTTGTTGTTGTTGTTGTTGTTGTTGTGTGTTTTGTTTGCTTCCTTTTTTAATGTTGTTGTTATTGTTGTGTATGTGTGAGCGTGTGTGTGTGTGTGTGTGGGGGGGGGGGGGTCTGCTCCTTAACCTATGTCCTTCAACAGCTCTTTGACAAATTTCAGTGAAGTACTTGGATCCAGTTACGTGGCCACACCATTATATATGATTTATCATTTTTTAAAAAATCCAAAAAAGCACGCATACTATAAGCAAATAATGTGAAATTGCGTATCATCATGGAATAGTTTTCATTTGTTTCACTGATGTTGGCAGATGCCTGTAGGCAAGGTGCTGTGTACTGTCAGAGAGCCAGTTTGGCACAGGCTATGTCAGATATCTCCCCTGGCACTAAAACAAATGTCACCCGGTGCTACCTTCCACATGTTGAATGTCAAAAAATTCAAACCAAAATATCAGAACTGGTGAGGGATATGACCCTTCAGGCATGACCTCTCCAAAACATGAATACATGAATACTTTATAGGTAAAGCTGTCTCATAACGTATGTAGTTGTAGGGGAGCGAGGCATCACAGAGACCTCAGCTTCTCTTAGGGCCAGCATATTGAGAAGGTGGCGCCCATCTACTCTCCCCCGCTGCTTTACCTTCCCTGACCCTAAAGAGAGCATGTACCCATTCACAGTTGTGTGGACTGGGGGACTGTACTGAAGCCAAGGCGTCCAAACGGTCACCCATCCACTTGGTAACCACGCTCAATGTTGCTTAACCTTAGCTTTGGGAAAGCGAGTGCTATGACCTCTGAGTTATTCCGACCCCATGAATACTTTACGAATGCAGAATGTAACAACACTTGCAGTTCCATGTTTGTCACATGAACTGCGATTTTGCACTTTTTAAAGCAAAGAGAATTCATTGAAAAAACTTAGAGGATTCCCCAAGTTTTATTTAAACGTTGATTCTTTTTTTGTTTTATTCCAAGGAAATGCGACACCAATTCCCCTTTGAGGTATCATGTGCAAGGGCATGCACAGTTTCTTGCATACACTTTAAAAAGACATTCCGACTTCACAAAAAACGTACGGCAGTTATGGTTTACAATATAAATGGCACCATGAAAAAGAAAGTACGCCAGTTATGGTACAACATAAGTGACAACATGGAAGAAAGAAATAACACCAGAAAGAAGAAAAAGGAGAAAGTACGCCAGTTATGGTTTACAACATAAATACCACCATGGAAAAGACAGTACACCAGTTACACCATGAAAAAAAGAAAGTACGCAAGTTATGGTTAATGACACAAATGACACGAACATACCTAGCATGCAATCTGTGATGGAGGTATGAATGGGCTCCACCAAAACCAAACTGACTGAGACACGCTAAATGTTTCTGTACGGTGCTCCAGTGATCCTCTTTACGAAATTGAGAGGGAAAAGAAAAGAAAAAAAAATTGTTTCAATTCTATTCGTTCGCTGTGGGATTGCTATTACTCTTTCCAATTTTCCCTTGCAACAGAGGTGAATGGGTGACTGAAAGGTCATAGCGTGTGACAGTGGGGGTATGATGTTATTGCAGGCCACACGAGTCCCAAACTGCTGTGGTCAAAGTGCTGTCCAGTCTCCTCTTAAGTGTGTGTGCGATGGGGGGCGTTGGGGGGGGGGGGGGAGCGGAGAGATAACAAAGGTAGTGTTTTTGCCATCTAATATCGCTGCTGTGATATATTGTCTGCTATTGGTCACTATAGTCGTTTCTTTGAGGATGGTAAATCATACAATAGGTTTCTGAAGTTGCGTCTTTGAAAATAGTACGCAAATCGTAGGTATTTGTCTCACTGAAGGGTAAAGTTAAAGGTGTCCCATAACCTGTGTGGTCGTAGGGAAGCAAGGCATCAGAGACCTCAGCTTCTCTAGGAGTCAACATATTGAGGACGGCACCCATCTCCTCTCCCTCGCTGCTTTACCTTCCCTGTCCCTAAAGAGGGCAGGTACCCATTTACAGCTGGGTGAACTGGGAGGGACTGTACTGAAGCCAAGGCGCACAAAAGGGCCACCATCCAACTGGTAACCGCGCTCGATGCTGCTTAACCTTGGCTTGGGGAAAGCGAGTGCTCTGACTCTTTGAAGGCTTGTTTATATCTCGCTCCTTTGAAGGTAATATCTAAAGATAATATACAAAGGGTATCCTATTTACCTCTCTGAAGAATTTATAGAAAAAGGCTGTCTGTAACGTGGCTCCTCTAAAGATGATATTGAAAAGGTCTAGGTAGAACGGTGCATTTCGCTTAGGGTTGATGCGGGTTCTTATATTTGTTTTGGTTTGTAATCTGTGTGTCTATCCTTCTCATTCTGTCTCTGTCTCTGTATCCACTCACTTGATAATTATATCTAGCATAACTGGTCTGTCTACAACCTTTCTCTGCCCCCCACCCCCACCCCCCACACAAAGACCTACCACCTCTTTCCTACCCCCACCTTCACCACCACCCCTACGCTTAGTCCCCTCATGCTCTCGCTCTTTTTAAAAAAATATTTCTTTTACTGTAATTGCATTTTTAACTTCTGTTAGTCTGTCATACTGCCTGTCTGTCTCTGCCTTTCTGTCTCTGCATGTCTGTATGTTTGTCTGAACAAACTATGTTCATTGTCTGAGTGTCTATGTATTGTCTGTCTGTGTCTCTGTCTATCTGTCTGTCTGTTTTTCTTTCTCTGTTTGATTATCATTGTTCCTTGACTGAGTGGTGGATGTATTTAAAAAGAAAACAGTTGTGGTGCATGTTTCTTCTTTTCTCACCTAAAACAGACTAAATAATTAATTAATTAATTAATTTATTCATTCTCTCTCTCTCTCTCTCTCTCTCTCTCTCTCTCTCTCTCTCTCTCTCTCTCTCTCTCTCTCTCTCTCTCTCTCTCTCTCTCTCTCTCTCTCTCTCTCTCTCTCTCTCTCTCTCTCTCTCTCGTGAGTGAGTGAGTGAGTGAGTGAGTGAGTGAGTGAGTGAGTGAGTGAGTGAGTGAGTGAGTGAGTGATGTGAGGCGAGCGAGCGAGTGAGTGAGTGAGTGAGTGAGTGAATGTGTATGTATGTGTGTATGTGTGTGGTATGTATGTGTGTATGTGTGTGTGTTTGTGTGTGTATGTGTGTGTATGTGTGTAAGTGTGTTGGTATGTGTATGTATGTATGCATGCACGTACGTGTGTCCGTACCGTCAGCCTCTCTCACTGTGTAAAGGAGAACCGGTTTCTGACATCAAAGATGCCATCGTTCATTCAAAGGTTTTGTCTGGAATTTGAATTGGAAGATTGACTTCTTTTGGAATGAAATCAATAAGTCATTTCAGGGAGGCGCGGCAGCTTGTTTTGTGGCAGACTTTTTGTCTTAGTTGGCTTTTTTTTGGTGTTGTTCGGCGTTGTTTTTTGTGTTGTTCTGGGTTGTTTTTTGTTGTTGTTTTTGTACATCACCATTTTCTTCCGTGACGGAATTTCAGAGGAAAGTTAAGCAATTGTCTTTGAATGTGAGTGTATTCCGAAATTGGGGACGGGATAGCTCAGTGGTCAGAGCACTCGCTTTCGCCCAAGCTAAGGTTAATTAAGCAGCATTGAGCGCGGTTGCCAATTGGATGGGTGACCGTTTGCGCGCCTTGGCTTCAGTACAGTCTTCTTGTTCACCAAGCTAGCTGTAAATGGGTACCTGCCTTCTTTAGGGTCAGGGAAGTTAAAGCAGTGACGGAGAGGAGATGGGTGCCACTCTCAAAATGCTGTCCCCTAGAGAATCTGAGGTCTCTGAGCTGACGCCTCGCTCTCCAACGACCGCAGAGAGTATGGGAACACCTTTACCTATTCCAAAATGACTTGATTATTTTGATTTAATTTCTTTCTTTCTTTGTAGTTTGTTGTTGTTGTTATTGTTCTTTTTCTTCTCACCTAATTGCTCCGAAGTTCACCAATAGTGATATTTTGCGTATGTGACTGTTTGCCCACTATTAAGGTAGCTGTATTCCGACTTCGGAGATAATGTCTAAACACAAAACCAGTAAGCTTGCGGGTTTTGCTTTTCACCTGTTCTTTACTAGCACGCAATGGCCTACTCTTCCAAAAAAGACGGAACAGGTTTTAATTTTAATGTATACACAAGATGTTTTGCGTGCGTTCCTACAAGATACCTCAGTTACATTCTCATCTTTAAGACTTTCAGGGGGAGTAGGGTCAGTACTGATATCAACTCTTCAGAAAAAATCCCGTGGAATGTGTGCCTCGGTGGAGGTTTGAACCTAGGCCATCAGATTGCGAGCTGGTGAATGCTACATTCAAGTGGTTAAAACCTTTCGACTTCAATACCATGGATCCATGGATCCACGGAGTCGTGGGTTCGAATCTCGGCAGCGTCTGGTAAATTAAGGATGATTTTTTTTTGCGATCTTCCAGGTCAAGTTTCAAGTCTAGACCCTGCTAGTGCCTTAATTCCCTTTGTTATGCAGAAGATCAAATATGCACGTTAAAGATCCTGTCATTTATGTCAGCGTTCATTGGGTTATGGAAACATGAACATACCCAGCATACATCCCCGAAGTTGAAATGTGGTTACCTCCATGGTGGACAAATAAACGGTCGCACACGCAAAAATGTCACCACTGGTGAACAAAAACAACAACAACAAAAAGAAAGATCACAATCTCAACACTGTAACCCACAACACTATCCACTACCCAACCTCTTCTCCGCCTCCCCCCACTCCCACCCTCCACACCATCCACCTACCCTGCTGCCCCCACACCACCCACCTACCCTGCCCCCCACTCCCCCACCCCCCATCCCCACCACCACCACTACCGAATTCTCTTGGTGGAGTCATTGTGACATTTCTGTTGAATATGTAGGCAGGCAGTGTATGTCGTTGGATAGATTAACACTGAGGGTTCCTATCCATCGTCCCACACGCTGTCATGTTTCATCTCCTTTGGGGACAATGACTTGTGAAGACACGTGGAGGCTGAAGAATTTCAAAGTCTAATGGGGTTGGGCATAATACATGTTTCACATCATTTATCGGATGTGGCTTTTCTTTTTCTGAGTTACCTTTGTCTTTCTGTCTGTCTGTGTGTGTGTCTATCTGTCTGTGTATCTGTCTGTCTCTGTCTCTCTCCATATATGTTTATCTCTGTCTCTCTCTGTCTCTGTCTGTCTGTCAGTCTCTCTGTCTCTGTCACTGTCACTGTCTCTCTGTCTCTCTCTGTGTGATCTCATTTCTTCTGTCTGTCTGTTTAAATCTGTTTTTTTCTTTCTTGTCTGTCTGTGTGTGTTTGTCTGTTTGCATATGTCTAGGGGGTATTTGTCTGTCTGTCTGTCTGCCTCTGTCTCTCTGTCTATCTGTCTGTCTTTCTCTCTCACACACAGATACAGACACACACACACACAAAACACACACACACACACACACACACACACACACACTCACGCACACACTCACGCACACACTCACGCACAGATACACAGTCACACACAGACACACACAGACGCACAGACACAGACACACAGGCGCAGAGACACACTGTCTCTCTCTCTGTCCCTTTATGTCTCTCTGTCTGTCTCTTTCTTTATGTCTGTTTCTGTCTGTCTGTCTACCCCCCCCCCCCCTCTCTCTCTGTGTCTCTCTCTCTGTCTCTCTTTCTGTCTAGCTCTGTCTGTCTGTCTGTCTGTCTGTCTGTCTGTCTGTCTGTCTGTCTGTCTGTCTGTCTGTCTGTCTGTCTGTCTGTCTGTCTGTCTCTCTCTCTCTCTCTCTCTCTCTCTCTCTCTCTCTCTCTCTCTCTCTCTCTCTCTCTCTCTCTCTCTCTCTCTCTCTCTCCCTCTCTTTCACAGCAATCGACGCTATATTGTATTGCTGAAACTCATGAAGTACTTCATGACCTTTCTTGTAATGTGTACGTGCATTCATTCCCTCTTTCTTGCAATAAGTCTCTGATCAGTGGAAATTCAAACAATATAGGGTGAAGTGAGATTCTGTTATACAACTGGTGCCTGTAACTTAATTTCGGAATTTCATATTTCAAGCATTTAGACACAGTTAATTCATAATGATTTCTATTTTACGAAGATAATGAAGACTTTTAGGGGAAAAATCAGAGAACTTGAGTTTGCTTTAGATGCTTCCAAGCTGAATGGACTTATTCATGTGCAATATTGTTGGTTTGAAAAATAATCAGAATACTTGAGTTAGCTATAGATAGTTTCAAGCTGTTTTAGGCTTATTAATATGTAATATGTTGTTGGGTTTCAAAACAAAACAGAATACTTGAGGTTGCTATAGATAGTGATAAACTGAGTAGGCTTGTTAATATGTAACATGTTTGGGGGGTGGAAAATAATGAGAATACTTGAATTTGCTATAGATACTTCAAAGCTGAGTTGGCTATTAATGTTTAATAGTTGTTGGGTTTTGAAAAATGTAATCAGAATACTTGAGGTTGCTATAGATAGTGATAAGGCAAGCAGGCAATAAGTAGTGTGTTTTGGGGTTTAGAAAATAATAAGAATATCTGAGCTTGCTATAGATGCTTCCAAGCTGAGTAAGCTTATTCATAAGTAATATTTGTTGGGTTTTGAAAAAAAATAATGAAAATACTTAAGTCTGCTATAGAAAGTGATAAACTAAGTTTATTAAAATATAGTATGTTTTGGGGGGTTGAACAAAAAATGATCAGAATTTACTATAGATGGTTCCAAGCACAATACTTCCAAACTGAGTATGCCTATTAACAAGTAAAATACTGTCGGACGTTCCCAAGTTTAACACCGCGGAGGTTACCTAGAATATGTACTCTGTCTTACTCATCTCACCTTAACTTGGAATCGCCGAGAGACTTCAAGAACACTCTGGAAGAGAAGTAAGTGTGTATGTATGACTGCCTGTAGAATTTCCCAAGGGAAGCTGATGACAGATCAGAGTTGTGTAGAAGGATGGAATGTCAATGAGCTTAGTGAGATGTTTAAAAAAATGAGTTAGACGGAATGAATAAAAAAGCAAGACGAAAATTACAAGGGAATACAGAAATGATTGATCTAACCAATGATGAAGTAAACAGATGAATAAAACAAGATATACATGAATAAAGCAGAAATAGGTAAAGAAATATATAGTTATGTAAACTGATTGAAAACTACATCAAACAAAACGTTAAACAAAAATCAAATAAATACCCAAATAAATAAGACTAAGCTGCTAAGTAGCTAACTGACAGATTTAATCAATCAATCAAATAGAAAGAAAGAAAGAAAGAAAGAAGAAAGAAAGAAAGAAAGAAAGAAAGAAAAGAAAGAAAAGAAGAAGAAAGAAAGAAGGAAATAAAGAAAACGAAAGAAAGAGACAGACAGACCTACAGAAAGAAAGAAAACAAAAAATTACAGAAATACAGAAGTACAGAAAGAAAGAAAAAATGAAAGACAGACTGACGGACAGAAAGGAAGAAAGAAAGAAAGTCAGACAGACCGACAGAAAGAAAGAAAGAAAAAAAGAAAATAAGACATACAGACATACAGACAGACAGAAAGAAGAAGGAAAGAAAAAAAAACCCAAAGAAAACAAAAGAAAGAAAGAAAGAAAGAAAGAAAAGAAAGAAAAAAAAGAAAGAAAAGATAAAAGAACGATAAAAAGTAAAAAGAAAGATAAAAAGAAAGAAAGCTAGCATGAGTACAGTGCTCTATTGTTTCGTACTTCATTATCCTTGTTTCTTTTCTATGCTAAATACGTACACGAATAGTAAGACAAACATTAAGCCACTAAAATAAAAGGAGGAAATAAAGAAAGAGGACGAGGAGAAGAAGGAGGAGGGGGAGAAGACAGAGGAGGGGAGGAGGAGATGGTACAGAAGAAAAGATAATCGAGATCGCTCACATCAGCAGAAAAAAGAAAACAAATAATAAATTTCAGATTTGTTGCAGAAAAAGAAACATTACTTTCTTTCCCCTTCGGCGTATACCTCTGTCCATTTTTTTAGTCTTAAATTTTCCATGTCTTTCTTTCTTTCTTGATTTGTTCCTTTTTTAGGCTCAACGAAGTTAATTGCAAAGGATTTCGTAGTTTATGTGGGGTTTTTGTTTGTTTGGGTTTTTTTTGTTGTTGTTGCGTCGATTGGCTTTGCCGCCAACTTTTTGAATTCCTTTTTTTTCTTTTTAGAAAAAGGGACGGGGGGGGGGGGGGGGGGGGGGGGGGAGGGGGGTAAGTGGGTTCATAGAGGGATGGATGTAAGGAGCTTGGGGTGGGGGAGGGGGGAGTGGAGGCGGGGGATCATTTGGGGGAGGGAGGTCGAAGCGTTATTTACAGTTTTTCGCGCTTGATCTTTGTCATTCAAAAAAGTTATAATGATTGTGTTTACGATTCGAAAGTTTTTGATTGATCGTGCACTTATCTTCAAAGAAGAAATATTTGTTAATGATGATACACAAGTGTTTTGTGTTTTGCGTTGTTTATTTTTGCTGTTTTTAGTCATTAAAATATTCATAATCATGTTTTTGTTGAGGACAAAGTGTAGGAAAAATAAGTGCAAGCAACCACTAACAACTTCTTGGTCATTTAGAAAAATGATTGATCAAAAATTCAGTTACAAAATTCTGGGAAATAATGTCTTACAATGGTAGCATTGATTGAAGCTCCACCTGCTGTGGTACCTTACATGTACAGCAAGACACTTTTCAGAATTCAAAAGTGTCAATTGCATCCACAGGAATATTAGATATTCCTGTGACCTTTTCAAGTTGCCCTCAAAAGACTATGACAAAAAGAGAACCAAAATATGCTTAGAATATATTTTGAAAAAATTGAATAGGTGAAAATAAACACCTAGTGAATCTTTGCGCCTTATGTTTGGGGATCTTATTTAAAGGATGCCTTTATATCTATGGTAGGAGGGGTGCAGAGATAGCCTTGAGGTTAGAACTTTGAACTCCTTACCTGATATTGATGATTTGATTTGATTTGATTTATTCTTTTATATCGAGGATAATGGGATAAGCACTCTTGTGCTTTTTTATATCCAGTCCCCGTGTGTATGCAGTTTTGTCAATCTTGACATCTGTTCCCACCGGCACACGATGGCCTACTCTAAAAAAAAAAGCGGAACAGGATTTAACGTGTGCGCAAGATGTTCTGTGTGTTCTGTGTGCGTTCGCACACGGGGCCTCGGTTTATAGTCTCATCCGAAGGACTTTTGGGGAGAGTGGAGTCAGCACTGATGTTAACTCCAGGAGAAAAATCTCAACAACAACAGCAAAAAGCGTAGACTAAGAGTGCAGGTTCGGTTTTCTGCTGGTGTGTGTGGGTTCGGGACAGGGTTTGGGGGAGGAAACCTCTGGAGTTCATATTGATACTGACAACACTCTGTTGAAAGTATGAGGTAAATGTATGTAAGTATAATTAAAGGATACCTCTAGGCTAGCCTCGATTGATGTTGTTAAGATTGTATTATAGTCTTAACGGAAAATACTTAAATTTCTGGACTGTGAAGAGAAATTCAGAGGCTTGAGTCAGATCAGAGGGCATTAATTTGTGGACCACCACACTGCAACAAAAAGAAACACATGAAAAAGGCTTGAAAATCCTGGAGGACACATTCTAACTGTCTAGCTGTACCCACCGGAGGTAATGTGCAGAAATGGAACATCAGACATCTCCGCTCTGTTCTTTATAGAGGCCCCATTTGAACGCT
>CM060322.1:44582235-44587235 GCA_030674155.1 Stramonita haemastoma | reverse complement strand
AGAGAAGCTGAGCTGGGAACATAGATGACACTGTTCTGCCACTGTGGCTGTTTTTTGTCCTGCTTAAAAAGGGAGTAGTCAGGGGTTTTGTTGTGAGTGTGTTCTTGTTTTGTTCTTTTTGTTTCTTTCTTCTTTGTTGTGTTCTTCTTGTCTTTCCTGTTTTGAAGTGTCTGCTGCTGTCTCCATGTTTCAATCTTTGTTTGGGCCTTCCTTTCCTTTACATGTTGGATTCGTTTTGGTTTCTGTTTACTTTGTTTTGTTTGGGTTTGTTGGTTGGTTGTTTCTTTGTTTCTTTGTGTGATTGGTTTTTGGTGATTTGAGTTATCTTGTAGTTTCTATGTTAATCCTCCATGTTTGTTTATTTTTTAATTGGATTAATAGGTCTAAAGTTTGAGCTCCAATATACATATTGCTAATGTCAGTTTTACGAAAGATACATCTTTTTGTGTAGAATTTTAGATAGACATTTTCGTTAACAACTCTTCCCTTCTTTGTTTTTGTGTTATCTTGGCACAAAATGATACTTAATCTGCCTTTTATTTTCTCTAGAATACTTTTAATCTTTCTTTTTTTAAATTATTATTAATAACAAATAGTTGAATTCAGTGCATTAATTTACACAAAATATATGCATGTTTTGCTCAAAATAGTGCAAGACGTAGAAAAATTACTATCATATAAGAAAGCGTGTTCAAAGGAAAAAACTTATAAAACTAGGAAGATAGCATCCAAAAAAATTTAATTGGTAGACTGCAATTACTTAAAAGTAATGAGGTGATATAACCATTAGGTGAAACTGCCAAATAAAAAAATTAAACAAAGAAACAAAGAAAATTGGAAAAGAGAAAGAATACCCCACAAAAACAAGCAGCCTGAAAAGAAAAGAAAAGAAAAACAGAAGAAAAGAAGGAAGAAAACAAAGCAGCAGATAAGAGTGTACAAGCCTGAGAGCTGGGAGAGAACAGATGAGAGAAGCTGAGCTGGGAACATAGATGACACTGCTCTGCCACTGTGGCTGTTTTTTGTCCTGCTTAAAAAGGGAGTAGTCAGGGGTTTTGTTGTGAGTGTGTTCTTGTTTTCTTCTTTTTGTTTCTTCTTCTTTGTTGTGTTCTTCTTGTCTTCCTGTTTTGAAGTGTCTGCTGCTGTCTCCATTTTTCAATCTTTGTGGGCCTCCTCTTTTCCTTTCCTTTTACATGTTGGAGTCATTTTTGTTTCTGTTTACTTTGTTTTGGTTTGGTTTGTTGGCTGTTTGTTTCTTTCTTTCTTTGTGTCGATCGCTTTTTGTGATTTAAATAATCTTGAAGTTTCTATGATTGTTCTTCCACTTTATTTATTTATTTTGTATTGGATTAATGGGTCTAAGCTGCACATTTTTAATGCCAGCTTTATGTAAGATGCATCTTTTTTGTGTAGAATTTTAGATAAACATTTTCTTTACTAACCCTTACCTTCGTTTTTGTGTTGTCTTGACACAAAATGAAACTTTATCTACCTTTTCCCTTTAGATGACAACAGTTACAAAACTGCATACACACGGGGACTGGATTTTTAAAAAAGCACATGAGTGCTTATTCCATTGTCCTGAAAAAAAGTTTTTTAAACGGCTTGTAGAGAGGGGTTCTGTAACAGAACTGATAACTGACCAAAATATCCCGACAACTCCTTAAGGAGTTAAATTACAAGTCAAGTCAAGTCAAGTCAAATCAAGAGAATTACTACTTTACAGCACATTCACCAGAGACACTTTTTCTAATGACAGATATTCTTGGAAAGGCTCAAACCTCTTATTTTTTCTTTAATGAACTCGATTTTATCTGACCATTACATTTGCTTAACTTCGTTTTTAACCTCCTCATTGCCACGCGAATGGTTCGTTTCCAGACGAAAAGATGGATTGAGTATGGATTGCGTTCATTCATTCATGAATGAATACGTCCCTGCTCCCTTTCAGTTAATGAGGTAAACCATATTGTGTCTAACTTGAGGAGGATAGGCTGGGTTAGGTCAGGTCTGCCCACCAGACGTCGATTGCTCGTCTGGACCCTAAACATTCACGTGGCACCACAGAGGAAAGAAAATGAGCTGAGTAGGTTGTTCTGTGGGGACGGGATAGCTCAGTGGTCAGAGCACTCGCTTTTCCCTAGCCAATGTTACGCAGTGTCGAGATGTGTGTTTTTGGATGCGTGACTGTTTGAGCGCCTTGGCTTTAGTACAGTCCCCCTAGTTCACCCACCTGTAAATGGGTACCTGCCCTCTTTAGAGTCAGGGAAGGTAAAGCAGTGAGGGAGAGGAGATGGGCGCTGCCCTCAATATGCTGGCCCCTAGAGAAGCTGAGGTCTCTGATGCCTCGTTCTCCTACGACCACATAGATTATGGGACACCTTCACCTTTTTAACCATTTTAGATTGTTCTGATCAGGAAAAACGTCGAGCTCGTAATTCATTCATTCATTCATTCATTCATTCATTCATGCATTCATTCATTCATTCATTCATTCATTCATTCATTCATTCATTCATTCATTCGTTTGTTTGTTTGTTCGTTCATTTAATTCATGCAATTCATAATTCATTTCTCCTGCATTTTTCCTTCCTTCCTTTCTTCCTTCCTTCCTTCCTTCCTTCCTTCCTTCCTTCCTTCCTTTCTTTCTTTCTTTCTTTCTTTCTTTCTTTCTTTCTTTCTTTCTGTCTGTCTTTCTTCTTTCTTTCTTTTCTTTCTTTCTTTCTTTCTTTCTTTCTTTCTTTCTTTCTTTCTTTCTTTCTTTCTTTCTTTCTTTCTCTTTCTTTCTTTCTTTCTTTCTTTCTTTCTTTCTTTCTTTCTTCTCCTTCCTCCTCCTCCTCTTCTTCATCCTCTTTCCCCCCTTATAATTTGGATGTAAATCAAGCGACGTACTTTGAATATGCCATGCGTCTGGGAAAGTGACAAAAGACTTTCAAATTGTCTACACACGCGACAAAACTTGGATTTTAGCAATGTTGAGAAGAAAGTTGGACCTAGCTGCTAAAGAGAGCCAGAGGGATGGGGAAGGGGGCGGGGGGGTCCTTCGAGTTCAAGTTGCCCAAGGACACAAGGCCTGAAAACTTCAGTGCAGTGCCCCCAACAACTCCTCAGGGAGTTAAGGGGAAGTCATGTCGCCCACGAACGGACTCACATCATGGGCAAGTATGTGTAAGTTTATGTATTGTAATATCGTTCATTGTCGTTACATTACGTTATAGCTCGCATTCGGATTTTGTGGGGTTTTTTTTGTTTATTGCGTATTTTATTCTTTCTGTTGTTGTTGATGCTTTTGTTGCTGTTGCTACTGTTGCTGCTATTGCTCCTACTGTGGTTAAGCTTGCTTGTGCCCTCATCCAACCCACCTCTCCCCACACGTATTCCTACCCCTCACCTCCACTATTCTTTCCCAACTAAGAATTAGAAGAGAACAACAAAATAAGAAACATCGAAGGCGTCCTCTGACCTTCGTCAACAATGAAAAAAGAGAGAGAGAGAGAGAGAGAGAGAGAGAGAGAGAGAGAGAGAGAGAGAGAGAGAGAGAGAGAGGAGAGAGAGAGAGAGAGAGAGAGAGAGAGAGGGGGGGGGGAGGGGAGAGAGAGAGAGAGAGAGTGAGAGAGAGAGAGAGAGAGAGAGAGACAGAGACAGAGAGACAGACAGACAGACAGACAGACAGACAGACAAACAGACAGACAGACAGAGACAGAGACAGAAACAGAGACAGACAGAGGCAGAGAGACAGACAGACAGACAGAGACACAGAAAGACAGAGAGAGACAGAGAGAGACAGAGAGACAAAGAAAGACTACCCCAGCTTTCTTCGTCTCATCCTCTCACATATAACAAGCATCGACAAAGACAATGATACCGCCGTGACTGTCATGTATTGCATTATCTTGTTCCCATCCACTTCACTTCTCGTACACTCACTCACTCTCTCTCCTGTATGGGTTTCTTTCCTGGTGGTGCCAGAGCCGCCAATCCCTCTTCCCCTGTTGCCACTCTCTGCTGTCATGTTCCATGGTGATACACGCTAATGCCGTGGTCTGATTTCAAGCTGCCTGCCTGCATGCCTGCCTGACTGCTGGGTAACCTGACTCGGTTCTAACTCTGTCACTGTTGCCAGACTAAATCTGATGAACATATAGAACCACTCATTAGATGGAGAGGAGGGGTGGAGGGAGTTGGGGGCTGATGGTGGGGTTGTTGCTGTTGTTATTGCTGATGATGGTGTTGGTGGTGGTGTTGATGTTGTTGTTGGTGGTGTTGGTGGTGGTGATAGTGATGTTGGCGTTGGTAATGGTGATGGTAGTGGTGTAGTTGGTGGTAGTTGTGGTGTTTGTGGTGTTTGTGGTGGTTTTGTTGCTGCTGCTGCTGGCAGATAATGATGCTGTAATTGTTGTTGCTTTTGAAATCTGCTGCTGCTGCTGGTGGTGCTGGTGCTTAAGAAGTTGCTGTTATTGTTGTTGTTGCTGTGGCTGCTAGTGGTTATGATCCTGTGGATGTTGTTGTTTGGGGATCTGTTGTTGCTGCTTCTGCTATTTCAGCTGCTGTTGTTGCTATTGTTGCAACGTCTGTGCTGTTGGTTCTGTTTTTGTGACTTATTTGTTGCTGCTGTTGCTCTTGTTGCTGTCTGTTTTGATGCCGTTAATGTTGCTGTTGCTACTGTCATCGCGTTGTGTTCCTGCTGTCAGTTGCCACCATATTTTATTGTTGCTGGTGGTTGTGTTTCTGGGGCACTGCTGTTTTTGTACCAGCTGCTTGTAATGCTATAGGTCTTGTTGATGTTGCTGCTGCTGTATTTAATGTTACTGTCTTTATTGTTTCTGTTGTGAGGGTCGTTTTTGCTGCCTCTCGTGTTGACCTGGGTCTTGTTTTTTTGTTGATGTTGCTATTATTACTATTGATTGTGTTACTTTCTTTAATGTTTCTGCTGTTGATTTTATTATTGCTCCTACTGCTTGTGCTCTCACAGCTGATGTTGTTGACATTGTTCTTGCTGG
>CM060322.1:44544824-44547324 GCA_030674155.1 Stramonita haemastoma | reverse complement strand
CACGGTTTACTTGTTAGTTAGGGAGGTGAACATCTTAACCGTCCTGCCACCTTCCTTCTTAAACCTCAGTGTACAGCGTTCTCAAGAGAATGGAAGTTAACAAGATCTGTGAACTTTTGTTTGATGTAAACGGAAAGATTTCTTTAACTTCCCTTGTGATAGGGGGTTATTGGTTGCTTTCTTACTTCAATGTCTGTTAATACAAGAGGACGATTTTAGACTGTAGATAAAACAAGATTACTGTGTTAGAGCGTAATCTATGGATCGGTGGTCTAGGAGGTAACGCGCCTACCTAGAAAGCAAAAAGTCTGGGTCGGAAATATGCTGTGGTTCGAATCCCGTTTGGACCCGAAACTTTTCCCCCATCCATTACACCATGAGTGGTGGTCTGGGTTCTAGTCTTTTGGATGAGTCAATAAACTGAGGTCTCGTGTGTTACAAAAAAAAATATTAGCGCACGTAAAAGAACCCACGGCAACAAGAGAGTTGTCCCTGGCAAAATTCGGTAGAATAAAGCCACTTTGATAGGGAAACAAATACAATTCCACACAGAAAAAAGAAAAAATAGGTGGCGCTGCTCTTGTGGCGACGCGCTCTTCCTGGGAAGAGCAGCCCAGATTTCGCGCAGAGAGATCTGCCGTGACTTAAAAAGGATTAAATCATAAAATGTAAAAAAAAAAAAAATCTCGATCTTACCAAAAGCTGTTCTGTTCCAGTGTGCCATTGCTTCCTCAACTTGACCAATTGAATAATTGAGAACACACACACCTTACACACACATTACACACACTATAATACACACATACACACACTTATATAACATACACAATCATATAAATAAAATATATAAATATTTAGACATAATATATAAATATATAAATATATATATATATATATATATATATATATATATATATATATTATATATATATATATAAAAGGAGAGAGAGAGAGAGAGAGAGAGAGAGAGAGAGAGAGAGAGAGAGAGAGAGGAGGAGAGAGAGAGGAGAGAGGCAGAGAAGAGAGAGAGAGAGAAGAGAGAGAGACAGAGACAGAGACAGAGAGAGACAGAGACAGAGACAGAGAGAGACAGAGAGACAGAGAGAACACAGTGACAAAGATAGATAGATTAATAAAAACAAAAGATAAATAGATATAGATAAAAAAAGATAGATAAAAAAGATAGATTATATGTACAGCTTGGTCTGCCAGTCACTTCAGACGTTACCTCCAAACAAACATTGTCTCCCGAGGCACAAGAAGCCTCTATTACTAGTATTGGAACATTCTAAGCCGACACAAATCTATATTGATGCCCAGCTCACATACATCAGACTATGACAGAAATTGTGTAGCCTATAGACCGTCTGCTAAACGCTTTTCGGATAATAATGTCATCTTTGTCACAGTAGTGGTCTTCAGCAATTCTTGTTACAAAAAAATGAATGTAACCCCGCATAGTCTTTCTTTATAGTTCCAGTTTGTGTGTAGTTTTGCCATTATCATTATCTCTCTGTCAATGGTGTAGTTTATTATCGTTATAATTGGCATAAACAGTAACATCATCATCGCTTGTGCCACAAGCATACCATCATCATCATCCTCTATGTTGTTCTCGTTGTCGTTAACATACAAAAAAAACCGTGCAGACTTACAGACTCGCAGACGCAGACATAGAGAGACAGAGATGCGGACAGACAGACACACATAGGTTTTTAAATTCACACATACACCCACACTCACAAACACATACACACATACACACACACGCACACATACACACCACGCACGCACGCACGCGCACACACCACACGCACACACACACACACACACACAACACACACACACACACACACACACACACACACACACAACACACACACACACACACACACACACGATTCAAGATTCAAATTCAGATTCAAGATTTAATTCCTTTCACCCTTTTGGGCTGGAGGATAACAAACAAGTTCAACAGGAGGGAAAGAAGCTACAGCAATAATCCGAAAGTATTATCATTACAACCAGGAACTGAAAAGCAAGATATTCATCGCAAAATGATAAATAATCAATATTAAAGATCAGGACATTTTCTTTAAAGGTATGTAAATTTCGTGTTCAAAGTCACGTAATCACACACACACACACATCACACTACAACTCCACACACAACATAACAACACCACAGACAGCACAACACGACACGCACGACAGCACACGCGTACACGTACCCGCCGCACACACACACACGCGACACGTTGTACGCAGCGCGCGCACACCACTACTACACACACCCACATGCACACACAACATACCCTGTCTGTCTGTCTGTCTGTCTGTCTGTCTGTCTGTCTGTCTGTCTGTCTGTCTGTCTCTCTCTGTCTCTGTCTCTGTCTCTGTCTCTTGTCTGTCTGTCTGTCTGTCTGTCTGTCTGTCTGTCTGTCTGTCTGTCTGTCTCTCTCTCTCTCTCTCTCTCTCTCTCTCTCTCTCTCTCTCTCTC
>CM060322.1:44527324-44529824 GCA_030674155.1 Stramonita haemastoma | reverse complement strand
AAAAAATTCTCTGTGTGTGTGTGTGTGGCGCGCGCGCGCGGGTACGTGCGTGTATGTGTGTGTATGTGTGTGTGTGTTTGTGGGTGGTGTGTGTGGGTGGGTGGGTGGGTGGGTGCGTGCGTGCCTGCTGCCTGCCTGCCTGTCTGCCTGCTTTGTTTTGACTTGTACCCAGCTTTGTATAAACTATGAGCCCAGTGGGAGAATTCTGAGACCACAAATCGACCGTCATCCATTTGACAAAACGCAAAATTGATATATTTTCTTGGAGTGCGTCTATAGACAGCACTACAGGTATGTGTCTGTATCTTTTAGACATGATTGGCTTCATGGCTTTGTTTGGAAGGAAGTCTGGTATAACCTTGTCTCAAAATGAACTGGATTTCAATACTGTTCCAATAATGTCATCTCCGTTATAACTGGCTATCATGGAATAAATAGAAATAAACATGTTCCACTTTAATGGTACACTGGTACGGGTACGTCACACGGATATCTGGACTGGCCAAGACTGTCCTAAAGGAAGCGGTAAAAGGAAAGTCACGAAGAGGCAGACAGAGGAAACGATGGGAAGACAACATCAGACAGTGGACAGGCCTCGGGTGGAGAGATCTGCTACGGACGGCGGAGGACCTTGAGGAGTGGGGAGGAATGCTGGTTACAAAATCTTCAGTGGTGCCCCTCACGGTCCGCGGGACAACGGGACAGGTGAAGGTGAAGGTGACGCCCAGTCTTTTGAATATTATGGTAGACTAAAAATAAAGAATTGCAAGATACCAAAACAAATCAAGCAGCCGAGCAACTAACCAACAGGAGGTTAAAAAAACAACAACTAACAAAAATCAAACGTGTAGAAAGGGCACTATACTATGTCAGATATCTGTACAAACTATGGAACCAAGAAATAAGTAAACTAGCAAGCAAATACAACAAATATAAACGTGTTGTACAAAAACATACGGTGACCCAAACAAATCAACCAAATAACATACAAGCAAAATAATAAACAAAAACAATTCAATTTGTTTGAAAAGGCATTCAAATTTAAAATAGCCTACAGAAACCAACAATAAAAAAAATAACAAAAATAAAACAACACCCCCCCCCCCCCAAAAAAAAAAAAAAGCAAACAAACAGAAAACAGCACACAAGCAAACAAACACAATAAAATTGACATGAACGGTATAAAAATGCAAGCTGACTTGCGCAAACTAATCAGCAAACAAACCGTTAAACAAAACAAATGAAAGCAACATCATCAACAGCATAAACATGTGAGATGATTGCACAAAGAAACAAAAATAGGTGAACAAAGAAACAAAATAAACAAACATTCGTATACGGTGTAAACATCTGAAATAACCTGTACAACGGAATGAAATAAAAAGCTACAAACTGAAACAAACAAACAAATATAACAAACTTATATAAGATAGTACAAAAAATGTGAAGTGACCTAAAAGCAAACCAATCAACTAGCCAACAAACATGTTAAAAAAAGGAAACAAACACAAGAAATGGACGTAAATAATATAGATTATGTGTAATGACATGAAAAAAAACCCCACCCTAACACACAAACAAACAAAAACAAGGAAACACATACAATATATTCAATATAGAAATAGTAAGAAAATGTAAACTGACCACAATAAGTCAAAAACAAAATTTAAAAACCCAAACCGAGGAACAAGAAAAAGGTTACACACTATTACGTTTTAACAAAAGATGACGTGCGCAAACCAACCAATAAACAGACATTGAAGTAAGCAAATAAACAAACACCCAAAAATTACATAAGTCATGGTAAAATATGAGCTGATATTTCTAAATTCATCAGCAAATATACACAGAAATTTTTTTTTTTAAACCGAAGAAGCAAACAAACCTACCCCTCCCCCCCTCCCCCCAAAAAAAAACGACAACAAAAAAACAACCAAAAACTGTGGGATTCCGACCCTGGTGGTGCGATAAAACAAATCTGGGTATGGCTGTGGCAGGGATATTGAAATGAGCGGCGTGGGAACAGCAGGACAGAAACGTCATAGAAGATGAGGTAGCAACAACAAAGTAAAAAAGAATGCAACAAACAAACGCATGGACTTTGTAGAAATGGTAGAAGATCTGATAGGACACGTACGTACAAAACAACAAACAAAGAGACCAACAAAATACACAAAGGTAAAAATTTACGTGGAATATATAGACATCTAATAGATGTATGTAGACTTACAAACAAACAGACAAACAAGCAAACAAACACTACAGATGATCTGAATAGTATATAGAGATGTGATACAAACTTGTGTACACCATTAAAAAAACGCACTGTACTGCTTAAACCTTGACCGAGATCTTATGACTGTAATGATCTGCCTCGGAGGGATTTCTCTCTTACCTCTTTCTTTCTTTGCTTCTCAGTCTGTCTGCCTACCTGTCTGTTTGTCTGTCTGTCTGTCTGTCTGTATGTATGTATGTACGCACGTGCGTATGTACGTACGTA
>CM060322.1:44514824-44522324 GCA_030674155.1 Stramonita haemastoma | reverse complement strand
ACAGAATCTGAAAGATTATTTTAGGAAAACTAACGAGAAAATTTAGGGCCATCAATATTGCAATTAGTTCCGCTGAAAATATCGAGATATCTTTTCCAAGATGAAATTGGTTTTCAGTTTTTAGATCTGGTATAATATAAAATATAAATATTTCCCTCTGTGTGTGTGTGTGTGTGTGTGTGTGTGTGTGTGTGTGTGTGTGTGTGTGTGTGTGTGTGTGTGTGTGTGTGTGTGTGTGTGTGTATGTGTGTGTGTGTGTGTGTGTGTGTGTGTGTGTGTGTGTGTGTGTGTGTGTGTGTGTTCGTATTGTGATGTGTGTGTGTGAGTGTATGTGTGTCTCTGTGTGTGTGTATGTGTGTGTGTGTTTGTGTGTGTGTTTGTGTTTGTGTTTGTGTTTGCGTTTGTGTTTGTGTTTGTGTGTGTGTGTCACGTCGCTTATTTCAAATTCTGACAAGAGTATAAGATTGTTTCGTCCTTTCTCTTCAGGTAAACACAATTACAAACTTGCCCTATACACTATTGATAGCCAGTTAATATTATAAAAAAAACCTACATTGCCCAAAGCCGTATACATATCTTTACACATGAATAACAAGTCGATTTTCCATTTCCATCTTTCGACCGACACCATTAAGTAATGTATCATGTAATAGGAATAGAAACTAATAAAGCGTTTTATCTAAAGCAATCCCAAGGCGTCAAAAGATTATATTTTAGATTAAAAAACACAAAAAATAACGTGAAAGCAATACAACTCTAATCAATTAGGATTTTTTTCCCCGTTCTTCGGCTAGAGCTTCGAGGTATACCACTGGCGACATTTTTGCGTAGTGACTGTTGCCCCCCTCCCCCCCCCCCCCCCCACCCCCCCCCCCCCCCCCCCCCCCCCCGCCACCACACTGTCCATTCGCTCCCATGTCCTCCCATCTCTTCCTTTGTCTGCTTTTTTTGCTTCCTCCTTGGACAGTGCCTTGCAGTTTCGTCTTTACAAGTCCTTTTGATCTTGTGACACAGACTAACATTATCTATAAAAAAAAGGACTCTGTAGAGCATCTATGGCAGCGGAACATCACTTCAAATGTTGTAACTGTTTGTACATGCTTTGTACAACCAAAAATCCCAAACAAAACAAAAACAACAACCTAAAACCTAAAGACAAAAACAAAGAGAAAAAAAAATCTACAAGAAAAATGCAGGGTTTATCTATCGTACATAGACCAATGAGATTGAAAGCTTTTACGTACAGCAACACACACACACACACCACACACACACACACACACACACACACACACACACACACACACACACACACACACACACACACACACACATTTCTTAAGAGTGTGACATAAAAATCAGTCAATTCTGTTATGAAAAAAAACTTGTAGTTCTCTCAATGCTTTCAACAAATTGCTATGTTTCATTTGACGGATTGTAAAAATGCTTCAACGTTTCTGACGAAATTGGCAAGATTCATTTTGCGAAAAAACATGTTTATATTTCTCATCCATGTATTTATGTTCATCTGTTATACTTGGCCCTTCAATCAACGAGTTGATACAATTGTTTCATTTTGACGAATCAGTACACTTCAATGTTTTTCTTGAGAGACTGACAAGTTTCCTTATGTGTAAAGCACATAGGTATTGGTAATTTATATTCAATCATTTTACTAAACTTGTGTTATTGTTGTTAGTTGTTAATGTTGTTATTGCGCGTTCCCAGCTCACCACCCTAAAGGTCCCCAGAATGTGTACTATGTCTTACTCATCTTTTCTAGTACATCGCTACATAGGCAGCCGTAATCCAACTTCATGTGATTTGTTCTCCTTTAAAGGAGAATACAGATTGTTATGCCATGTGCTTGTCATAGCTAAATACAATCTCAACATAACACTACAAAGCATAAAAGATTTAAAAAAAAAAAAAAAAAGGTAAAAGTGTCCCATAACCTATGTGGTCGTAGGGGAGCAAGGCATCAGAGACCTCAGCTTCTCTAGGGGCCAACATATTGAGGGCGGCGCCCATCTTCTCTCCTTCGCTGCTTTACCTTCCCTGACCCTAAAGAGGGCAGGTACCCATTTACAGTTGGGTGAACTGGAGGACTGTACTGAAGCAAAGGTGCGCGCAAACGGTAACCCATCCAGTTGGTAACTACTCTCGATGCTGCTTAACAAATGGCTGGGGGGGGGGGGGGGGGGGGGGGGGGGGAGCGAGTGCTCTGACCACTGAAATACCCAATACGTCCCCAAAGCATAGCAACATTTTAATATAAGCCTCTGCACTTAGCTTAAATAACACAATGACTGACAAAGTATTTGGTTTAAGCCAGACGAATGTTATTATTACTTCTTTCCCGTCAAGTAACTAAATTTAGATCCACGACGCTGCGATTGGCAGTTCCGATCGCATGGGAAGTAATCTAATTACCGCCCCGTCACACTTTAAAGAAACATCCCTTAAATTTCTGACCGACATTCAGGTCAGAGGCAGTACTAAATTCCACGTTCTTTGTGTAACAAGCTTTAAGCAAAATCACAGGTAGTACCAACCTCTTCTCTGATCAGCCTAGCTGAAAAGAAGGTGTCAAGAGCGATCAGGAAAAGCAGCATAGTGTGAACATTTAGGGTCAAGGTAGGGAGAAACAATTGTTCCAAGAGTTCAATCATTTTTGCACACCCAGGCCTAGAGGAACGATTTTATCCTTTAAATTAAGGTGTTTTTCTCTATAACCTATGCGGTCGTCGGAAAGTGAGGTGTCAGAGACCTCAGCTTCTCCAAGGATCAATATTTTGAGTGTTGGGCCCCTTCTCTTCTCCCTTGCTGCTTTACCTTCCCTGACCCTTTTTTCCCCTTTTTTAAAAATATCTTTTTATCGAGGATAATGGAATAAGCACTCATGTGCTTTTTTACATCCAGTCCCCGTGTGTATGCAGTTTTGTTAATCTTGTCATCCGTTCCCACCGACACACAATGGCCTCCTATTACAAAAAGCGGAACAGGATTTAACGTGTGTGCAAGATGTTCTGCGTGCGTTCGCACACGGGGCATCGGTTTATAGTCTCATCCGAAGGACTTTTGGGGAGAGTGCAGTGGAGTCAGCACCGATGTTAACTCCAAGGGAAAAAATCCCCTTGAACGGGAATCGATGAGGACAGTTTGCTAACAAAGACTCGGGGGGAAAAGTGAAAGTGGTCGAGTCTTAGTGACTTAAATCTGGAGGATTATAGGCTAGGCAGAAATGATTTGTGATGAAAACCAGCATTACTGTTGGTACAGAGTAACTAGAGCATAACATTATTCACCAATAGATAAACGTAGCCAATTTAGAGAGAGAGAGAGAGAGAGAGAGAGGAGAGAGGAGAGAGAGAGAGAGAGAGAGAGAGAGAGAGAGAGAGGAGAGAGAAGAGAGAGAGAGAGAGAGAGAGAGAGAGAGAGAGAAATAAAGAGAGAGAAATAAAGAGAGAGGGAGAGAGTGGAGAGAGAGGAGAGAGAAGAGATGAGAAGAGAGAGATGAGAGAGAGAGAAGAAGAGAGAGAGAGAGACGAGAGAGAAGAGAGAGAGAGAGAGAAGAGAGAAGAGAGAGGAGAGAGAGAGAGAGACAGAGAGAGACAGACAGAGAGAGACAAAGAAGCAGGGAGAGAAGAGAGAGAGAGAGAGAAGAAGAGAGAGACAGACAGACAGACAGACAGACAGACAGACAGACAGACAAGACAGACAGACAGGACAGACAGTACAGACAGACAGACACAGACACAGACAGCACCACAGTCAACAATAGCAGACAGTACGCAGGACAGACAGATGACTAGACAGACAAAGACAAGATCATGATACACAGACTGAGGACTAGATGAAAGTTCAAATGATTTATTCAGTTAGGTCATTTTCCTTCGTCTTTTATTTGTCTCATTGTGAGCGTCAGCAGGTTACGATTATAACTACCGCAACCCAATGACACCGACATGTGCTTTATTTCATCCCTTCGTATGCATTTTGAATCGTCATCTGTTCCACGGCAACGTGGCCTACTGCTTGAACGTTCATGAAAGATTTCTCGTGGCTAAGATGTTGCGTGATGTTGCACACGGTATGAGACTTCTGGAGAGTAGTCTGCTTGATCTTTTTTTCTGCTTTTTCAACCCGGTGTCAATTGAAAGTTGAATGGTTCAGAGTTCTGATCTTGGATTAGTTGCGCTGGCTTAATTTATTTATGTTATCATATGATTAAAATTTTTCTGTTCCCAGTTTTGTGTATGGGTTTCATTTTTCTTCTGTCTGTTGTCTGTCTGACTCTGAGCAGGATTTTTTTTTAAAATCACAACATGAGCTGCTTCAATTCTATTCTCTTTTTTATCGTCTTTTTTTGTGTACAGGAATCACATAGCTCAGTGGTCAGAGCACTCGCTTTCCCCAAGCCAAGGTTAACAGCATCGAGCTGGTACCAATTGGATGGATGACCGTTTGTGCGCCTTGGTTTCAGTACAGTCCCCCAGTCTACCTAGCTGTAAATGGGTATCTGCCCTGTTTAGGGTAAAGGAAGGTAAAGCAGCGAGGGAGATACATCACAACACAACACAACACAACACAACACAACACAAGAAACACAACACAATACAATACAATTACAATACAATACAATAATCATACAATACATACAATACAATACAATACATATGCAATGCAATGCAATGCAATGCAATGCAATGCAATACAATACAATACAATACAATAACACAAACAACACAACACAATACCTCTCTTTCTTTTCAAAGATGTGTACAGAAATATTGTCTGATTTTTAACAGTTTGCCAATTCTTTTTTTTTTAACTGACAGCAGTCGAGCGAGTCAGATTCTGCCTTGGTAAATCCGATACGATTGCAGAACTAATTCTTTTTCTCAAGTTTGAAAGAATTGAAAATTCCAAAACAACATGTACTTCATCTTATATTACCAATTGACTCAAATCAAGCTCTGACTGCTGTCTGTTGCATATACTTTCAAATGTACACAAAAGTTCTGATACAGCATATCTAAATTTGGTATCATGCTTGTTTGACATATCTATTCGTTTCTACTCCTGTAGACTGTTCAATACAGAATGCAATGACGTTTTAAATGTTTATATATGGAAACAGTCGAACAATGTTGTGAATGTGGCTGTTCCATTTTTGCTATCTGCAATCAACACCTCACACACACACACACACACACACACACCACACACACACACACACACACACACACACCACACACACACAACACACACACACACACACACACACCACCCCCACGCACACGCACAGACACACACACGAACACAGGAGAAGAGAGAGAGAGAGAGAGAGAGAGAGAGGAGAGAGAGGAGAGAGAGAGAGAGGAGAGAGAGAGAGAGAGAGAAGAGAAGAAGAGACGAAGAGAGAGACAGAGGAAGAGAGAGAGGAGAGACAGAGAGAGAGAGAGAAAGAGAAGAGACAGAGAAGAGACAGAGACAGAGACAGAGACAAGAGGCAGACAGGTTCACAGACGGACACACACACACACATCACACACACACACACACACACACACACACACACACACACACCACACCACACCACACCACACACACACACACACACGACGCACGCACACACACCCCACCACACACACACACACACACACACACACCACACACACACACACACCCAAACACACACACACACACACACACACACACACACAGCAGAAGCAAACAAGCTTACAGAACAACAGCAGAGAAACAGACAGATGAAAAGAAAAAAAGAAAAAAAAACTCCAACAGGAAAAAGGAACAGTTCAGAGAAGCACAGTTATTGAGCGGTCAAGCAGTTCATCGATGCCACCTTCGTCAAGATAGGGGAAAGATCGAAAGTCAGAGAGATCTACAATGAGGGAGGAAAAAGAAGAAAGAAGAAGAAGAAAAAGAAAGAGAAAAAAGACAGGAAATGAAAAGAAAAGAAGCAAAAGAAACGAAGGGGAAAAAAAGAAAAAAAAAGAAAAAGAAACGGAAATGAAAAGAAAGAAAAACAGGAGAGAGAGAGAGAGAGAGAGAGAGAGAGAGAGGAGAGAGAGAGAGAGAGAGAGAGAGAGGAGAGAGAGAGAGAGAGAGAGAGAGAGAGAGACAGACAGACAGACAGACAGACAGACAGACAGACAGACAGACAGACAGAGACAGAGACAGAGAAAGAAAGAAGAGAGAAAGAGGAAGGGAAGAGAGAGAGAGACAGAGAGAGAGACAGAGACAGAGAGACAGAGAGACAGAGAAAGAGAAGACAGAGAGACAGAGAGAGAAGGAGAGAAAAGAGAGAAGAGAGAGAAGAGGAGAGAGAGGAGAGAGAGAGGAGAGAGAGAGAGACAGACAGACAGACAGACAGACAGACAGACAGACAGACAGACAGACAGACAGACAGACAGACACGACAGACAAACAAACAAACAGATACACAGACAGAGAAGCAAACAGGCTTACAGAACAACAACAGAGAAACAGACAGATGAAAGAAAAAGAAAAGAAAAAAACCCAACAGGAAAACGAAACAGTTCAGAGAAGCACAGTTATTGAGCGGTCAAGCAGTTCATCGATGCCAGCTTCGTCAAGATAGGGGAAAAGATCGAAAGTCAGAGAGATCTACAATGAGGGGGAGGAAAAAGAAGAAGAAAAAAAAGAAGAGAAAAAAGACAGGAAAGGAAAATAAAATAGGAGAGAGGAAGCAGAAAGAAAGGAAGGGGAACATAAAGAAACAAAAAAAGAAAGGGAAATTTAAATTCAAAGAAAGAAAAACAACAGGAGAGAGAGAAGAGGAGACAGAGACAGAGACAGAGACAGAGACAGAGACAGAGACAGACAGACAGAGATGGACGACAGACAGACAGCAGACAGACAGACAGACGACAGACAGACAGACAGCAGACAGAAGAACAGACAGACAGACAGACAGACAGAAGACAGACAGAGGGATGGAAAGGAACTGAAGAGAAGAGGTTAAAAGACAAAAAAAAGAGAGAAAAGAAGACAGAAAAAGAAAGAATGAAAGAAAAGAGGAAACGAAAACAGGAAGAAAAAGAGAAAAGGAATAAAAAAAGAAAACGTAGGCGGTAGAAAGTGGATAGATAAAGAAAGAAAATAAAACGAAAAAAAAGAAAAGACAGAAAACAACAAACAGCCTAGAATGATCAATCCATCAATCCCTAAGTGTCAATTCAAAATTCAGAAAAAAAAGAAATAAAAGTTGAAGAAATAACCACAAACGAAGACAAATAAGCCCCTAAAAAAATCAGCAGCAAAACAAGAAGAGCAAAAGAAAAAGTCACCTGTCTTGAAATGAAACTAATATAAGCAAAAAAAGAAACAAACAAAGCCAAAACAAACAAACAAAGAAACAAAAACAACCACTAGAAAAAAGGAATAAAGTGAATAAATCAAACAAACAAATCACAAATTCAACACTTTTCCTATCATCAACCAACCCTCCTT
>CM060322.1:44493811-44501311 GCA_030674155.1 Stramonita haemastoma | reverse complement strand
AATCAATAGTGATAAAAGCAACATCAACAACAAACAAGACCCATGTCAACATGAGAGGCAGCAAAAAACAACCACAACAACAGAAACAATAAAGACAGTAACATTAAATACAGCAGCAGCAACATCAACAAGACCTATAGCATTACAAGCAGCTGGTACAAAAACAGCATCATCAAAAATAGCAGTGCCCCAGAAACAATACCACCAGCAACAATAAAAACAATGGCAACTGACAACTGGAACAAAAGGCAATGGCAGTAGCAACAGCAACATTAATGGCATCAAAACAAACAGCAACAAGAACAACAGCAGCAACAAATAAGTCACAAAAACAGAACTAAAAACAACAGCAGAAAACTCACAACAATAGCAACAACAGCAGCAACAACAATAGCAGCAGGAGCAGCAAAATCCGAAACAACAACAAACACAGCATCATGATGACTAACAGTGACAGCAGCAACAACAATAAGAGCAGCTTCCTAAACAGCAGCAGCAGATGATTCAAAGGCAACACCAATCACAGCATCATTAACTGGCAGCAGCAGCAACAGAACAACACCACCACACAGCCACCACAACCACCACCACTATCAACACCCCTACCACCAATACCAACACCACAACCACTACCACAAATACCAACACCAGCAACATTAACACCAACACCAACATCATCAGCAACAACACCTCCACTAGCCCCCCTCCCCCCCCTCCCCATCTAAATGAGTGGTTCTATATGTTCATCAGATTGAGTCTGACAACATTCACAGAGTTAGAACCGAGTCAGGTTACCCAGCAGTCAGGAAGGCAGGCAGGCAGGCAGGCAGGAAGGCAGCTTGAAATCAGACCACGGCATTAGCGTGTATCACCATGGAACATGACAGCAGAGAGTGGCAACAGGGGAAGAGGGATTGCGGCTCTGGCACCACCAGGAAAGAAACCCATACAGGAGAGAGAGTGAGTGAGTGTACGAGAAGTGAAGTGGATGGGAACAAGATAATGCAATAAATGACAGTCACGGCGGTATCGTTGTCTTTGACAATGCTTGTTATATGGGAGAGGATGAGAAGAAAGCTAGGGTAGTCTTTCCCTATCTGTCTTCTTTTTTTCTTTCTATGTTGTTGAAGATGGTTAGACCACGTGTTTGATGGGTTTTTAAAATTTTGTTATTCTCTTCTAAATGTAAGTTGGGGAAAGAAGAGTGGAGGATGGGGTGGAGATTAGGGTGAGGGTGGGTTGGGTTGGAAGAGGCTGCAAACTAGCTTAGCAGCAGCAGCAGCAGCAAAAGTACCATCAGAAGTAGCAGTAGTAGCTGTGGTACCAGAAGCAACAGTATCCCCAGAAGTAGCAGTAGTGCCAGAAACAGCAGTAGCACCAGAAGTAGCAGTGGCACCAGAAGTAGCAGCAGCAGCAGCAACACTAACATCACCAACAAAAACATCAGCACCAACAGTAGCAGAACCAGCAGCAACAACAACAGCAACAAACCCTCCACCAGCCCCCAACTCCCTCCACGCCTCCTCTCCATCTAATGAGTGGTTCTATATGTTCATCAGATTTAGTCTGGCAACAGTGGCAGAGTTAGAACCCGAGTCAGGTTACCCAGCAGTCAGGCAGGCAGGCAGGAAGGGAGGAAGGCAGCTTGAAATCAGACGGCATTAGCGTGTATCAACATGGAACATGACAGCAGAGAGTGGCAACAGGGGAAGAGGGATTGGCGGCTCTGGCACCACCAGGAAAGAAACCCATACAGGAGAGAGAGAGAGTGAGTGTACGAGAAGTGAAGTGGATGGGAACAAGATAATGCAATGAACGACAGTCACGGCGGTATCGTTGTCTTTGTCGATGCTTGTTATATGAGAGGATGAGAAGAAGCTAGGGTAGTCTTTCCCTATCCCTCTTCTTTTTTTCTTTCTATGTTGTTGAAGATGGTTACACCACGTGTTTGATGGTTTTTTTAAAAAAAAAATGTTATTCTCTTCTAAATGTAAGTTGGGGAAAGAGGAGTGGAGGGTAGGGTGGAGATAAGGGTGGGGGTGGGTTGGGTTAGAGGAGGTTGCAAACTAGCTTAACAGCAGCAGCAGCAGTAGCAGCAGTAGTATCAGCAGTAGCACTAGAAGCAGTAGCAGCACCAGAAGCAGCAGTAGCAGTAGCATAGAAGCAGCAGCAACACTAACACCACAACCAACATCAGCAACAACAGTCCCTCGGCCAGCACCCAACCCCCCGCTCTCTTTGGTAATGAGTGGTTCTATATGTTCATCTGATTGAGTCTGGCAACAGTGACAGAGTTAGAACTGAGTCAGGTTACCCAGCAGTCAGTCAGGCAGTCAGGCAGTCAGGCAGGCAGGCAGGCAGGCAGCTTGAAATCAGACCACGGCATTAGCGTGTATCAACATGGAACATGACAGCAGCGAGTGGCAACAGGGGAAGAGGGATTGGCGGCTCTGGCACCACCAGGAAAGAAACCCATACAGGAGAGAGAGTGAGTGAGTGTACGAGAAGTGAAGTGGATGGGAACAAGATAATGCAATAAACGACAGTCACGGCTGTATCGTTGTCTTTGTCAATGCTTGTTATATGAGAGATGATGAGAAGAAGAAAGGTGGGGTAACTTTCTCTTTCTTTCTCTGTCTTTTTACTTTCAGTGCTGTCGAAGAAGGTTAGACCACGTGTTTGATTTTTTTTGCATTTTGCTGTTACTTTCTAAATGTAAATTGCAGAAGGAGAGGAAGGTGGGGCATAGATTAGGGTGGGGTTGGGTGGGTTAGATGAGGGTGCAAGTTGGCTTAACAACAGCAGCAGCAGTAGCCCCAGAAGTAGTAGTAGAAGTAGTAGCACCAGTAGCAGTAGTAGCACCAGAAGAAGTAGTAGAAGTAGTACCAGTAGTAGTAGTAGTAGCACCAGAAGTAGCAGTAGCACCAGGAGCAACAGCAGCACCAGAAGTAGTAGTAGAAGTAGTACCAGTAGTAATAGTAGTAGTAGCACCAGAAGTAGCAGTAGCACCAGAAGTAGCAGCAGCAGCAGAAGAAGCAGCAGCAACAATAACACCACCACGAACAACATCAGCAGAAGCAGCAGTAGCAGCAGTAGTAGAGCCAGAAACAACAACAACAACATCATCACCAACATCAACAACACCTCCACTAGCGCCCCCCCCCCCCTCTCCATCTAATGAGTGGTTCTATATGTTCATTTGATTTAATCTGGCAGCATTCACACAGTGAGAACCGAGTCAGGTTACCCAGCAGTCAGGCAGGAAGGCAGCTTGAAATCAGACGGCATTAGCGTGTATCACCATGGAACATGACAGCAGAGAGTGGCAACAGGGGAAGAGGGATTGGCGGCTCTGGCACCACCAGGAAAGAAACCCATACAGGAGAGAGAGTGAGTGAGTGTACGAGAAGTGAAGTGGATGGGAACAAGATAATGCAATAAACGACAGTCACGGCTGCATCGTTGTCTTTGTCGATGCTTGTTATATGGGAGAGGATGAGAAGAAGAAAGCTGGGGTAACCTTTTTCTATCTTTCTCTGTCTTTTTACTTTCAGTGCTGTCGAAGAAGGTTAGACCACGTGTTTGATTTTTTTTGTATTTTGCTGTTACTTTCTAAATGTAAATTGCAAAAGGAGAGGAAAGTGGGGCATAGATTAGGGTTGGGTTGGGTGGGTTAGATGAGGGTGCAAGTTAGCTTAACAACAGCAGCAGTAGTAGCCTCAGAAGCAGTAGTGCTGGAAGCAGAAGCACAAGAAGTAGCAGCAGCAGCAGCACCAGAAGTAGTAGTAGTAGTAGCAGTAGTAGTAGTAGTAGTAGTAGTAGTAGTAGTAGTAGTAGTAGTAGTAGTAGTAAGTAGTAGCAGCAGCAGCAGCAGCAGCAGCAGCAGCAGCAGCAGCACCAGAAGTAGTAGTAGAAGTAGTACCAGTAGTAGTAGTAGTAGCACTAGAAGTAGCAGTAGCAGCAGAAAGAGCAGCAGCAACAATAACACCACTACCAACAATGTCAGCAGAAGCAGCAGCAGCAGCAGGAGAACCAGCAGCAACAACAACACCAACATCATCACCACCACCAACAACAGCACCCCTCCACCCCTCCTCCCCAGATAATGAGTGGTTCTATATGTTCATCAAATTTAGTCTGACAACAGTGACAGAGTTAGAACCGAGTCAGGTTACCCAGCAGTCAGTCAGGCAGGCAGGCAGGCAGGCAGGCAGCTTGAAATCAGACCACGGCATTAGCGTGCATCAACATGGAACATGACAGCAGAGAGTGGCAACAGGGGAAGAGGGATTGGCGGCTCTGGCACCACCAGGAAAGAAACCCATACAGGAGAGAGAGTGAGTGAGTGTACGAGAAGTGAAGTGGATGGGAACAAGATAATGCAATAAACGACAGTCATGGCCGTATCGTTGTCTTTGTCGATGCTTGTTATGGGAAAGAGGATGAGAGAAAAAAGCTAGGGTAATCTTTCTTTGTCTCTCTCTGTCTTTTTTTCTTTCATTGTTGTTGAAGAAGGTGAGACCACGTGTTTGATGTTTATTTTATATTTTGTTGTAGTCTTCTAAATGTAAGAAAGAGGAGAGGAAGGTGGGGTGGAGATAAGGGTGGGGGTGGGGTGGGTTGGAGGAGGTTGCAAACTAGCTTAACAGCAGCAACAGCAGCAGCAGTAGCAGCAGTAGTAGCAGCAGTAGCACTAGAAGCAGTAGCAGCACCAAAAGCAGTAGCACCAGAAGTAGCAGTAGCACCAGAAGCAGCAGTGCTTCCAGAAGCAGCAGTAGCAGTAGCATAGAAGCAGCAGCAACACTAACACCACAACCAACAGCATCAGCAGTAGCAGAACCCCAGCAGCAACAACAACATTATCACCACCACCAACAGCACCCCCTCCATCCTCCTCCCCAGATAATGAGTGGTTCTATAATTATTATGTTCATCAGATTCAGTCTGACAACATTCACAGAGTGAGAACCGAGTCAGGTTACCCAGCAGTCAGTCAGGCAGGCAGGCAGGCAGGTAGGAAGGCAGGCAGCTTGAAATCAGACCACGGCATTAGCGTGTATCACCATGGAACATGACAGCAGAGAGTGGCAACAGGGGAAGAGGGATTGCGGCTCTGGCACCACCAGGAAAGAAACCCATACAGGAGAGAGAGAGAGAGTGTACGAGAAGTGAAGTGGATGGGAACAAGATAATGCAATGAACGACAGTCACGGCGGTATCATAATCTTTGTCAATGCTTGTTATATGGGAGATGATGAGAAGAAGAAAGGTGGGGTAACCTTTCTCTTTCTTTCTCTGTCTTTTTACTTTCAGTGCTGTCGAAGAAGGTTAGACCACATGTTTGATTTTTTTTGCATTTTGCTGTTACTTTCTAAATGTAAATTGCAGAAGGAGAGGAAGGTGGGGCATAGATTAGGGTGGGGTTGGGTGGGTTAGATGAGGGTGCAAGTTGGCTTAACAGCAGCAGCAGCAGCAGTAGCCCCAGAAGTAGTAGTAGAATTAGTAGCACCAGTAGCAGTAGTAGCACCAGAAGAAGTAGTAGAAGTAGTACCAGTAGTAGTAGTGGTAGCACCAGAAGTAGCAGTAGCACCAGGAGCAACAGCAGCACCAGAAGTAGTAGTAGAAGTAGTACCAGTAGTAGTAGTAGTAGCAGTAGCACCAGAAGTAGCAGTAGCACCAGAAGTAGCAGCAGCTGCAGAAGAAGCAGCAGCAACAATAACACCACTACAAACAATGTCAGCAGAAGCAGCAGCAGCAGCAGTAGTAGAGCCAGAAACAACAACACCAACATCATCACCAACATCAACAACACCTCCACTAGCCCCCCCACCCCCCACCCCTCCGCATCTAATGAGTGGTTCTATATGTTCATCAGATTTAGTCTGGCAACAGTGGCAGATTCAGAACTGAGTCAGGTTACCCAGCAGTCAGTCAGGCAGGCAGGCAGGCAGGCAGGCAGGCAGCTTGAAATCAGACCACGGCATTAGCGTGTATCACCATGGAACATGACAGCAGAGAGTGGCAACAGGGGAAGAGGGATTGGCGGCTCTGGCACCACCAGGAGAGAAACCCATACAGGAGAGAGAGAGAGTGAGTGTACGAGAAGTGAAGTGGATGGGAACAAGATAATGCAATGAACGACAGTCACGGCGGTATCATTGTCTTTGTTGATGCTTGTTATATGGGAGGATGAGAAGAAAAAAGCTGGGGTAGTCTTTCTCTATCTCTGTCTTTTTTTTCTTTTATTGTTGATAAAGAAGGTTAGACCACGTGTTCGATGTGGGTTTTTTTTTATTTTGTAGTTCTCTTCTAAATGTAAGTTGGGGAAAGAAGAGTGGAGGGTGGGTTGGAGATTAGGTAGGAGGTGGGTGGGTTGGATGAGGGTGTAACCTAACTTAAAAGCAGCAGCAGCAGCATAAGTACCATCAGAAGCAGCAGCAGCAGCATAAGTACCATCAGAAGCAGCAGTAGTATATATACTACCAGAAGTAGCAATAGCACCAGAAGCAAAAGCAGGACTAGAAGCAGCAGTATCACCAGAAGTAGCAGTAGCACCAGCAGAAGTAGCACCAGAAGTAGCAGTAGCAGTAGCACCAGAAGCAGCAGTAGCACCAGAAGTAGCAGCAGCAGCAACACTAACACCACCACGAACAACATCAGCAGAAGCAGCAGTAGCAGCAGTAGTAGAGCCAGAAACAACAACAACAACATCATCACCAACATCAACAACACCTCCACTAGCGCCCCCCCCCCCCCCCCCCTCTCCATCTAATGAGTGGTTCTATATGTTCATTTGATTTAATCTGGCAGCATTCACACAGTGAGAACCGAGTCAGGTTACCCAGCAGTCAGGCAGGAAGGCAGCTTGAAATCAGACCACGGCATTAGCGTGCATCAACATGGAACATGACAGCAGAGAGTGGCAACAGGGGAAGAGGGATTGGCGGCTCTGGCACCACCAGGAGAGAAACCCATACAGGAGAGAGAGTGAGTGAGTGTACGAGAAGTGAAGTGGATGGGAACAAGATAATGCAATGAATGACAGTCACGGGGGTATCGTTGTCTTTGTCGATGCTTGTTATATGGGAGAGGATGAGAAGAAAGCTAGGGTAGTCTTTCCCTACCTCTCTTCTTTTTTTCTTTCTATGTTGTTGAAAATGGTTAGACCACGTGTTTGATGAGTTTTTAAAATTTTGTTATTCTCTTCTAAATGTAAGTTGGGGAAAGAGGAGTGGAGGGTAGGGTGGAGATAAGGGTGGGGGTGAGTTGGGTTAGAGGAGGTTGCAAACTAGCTTAACAGCAGCAGCAGCAGTAGTATCAGCAGTAGCAGCAGTAGTATCAGCAGTAGCACTAGAAGCAGTAGCAGCACCAGAAGCAGCAGTAGCAGTAGCATAGAAGCAGCAGCAACACTAACACCACAACCAACATCAGCAACAACAGTCCCTCGGCCAGCACCCAACCCCCCGCTCTCTTTGGTAATGAGTGGTTCTATATGTTCAT
>CM060322.1:44483811-44491311 GCA_030674155.1 Stramonita haemastoma | reverse complement strand
ATCGAGTTCATTAAAGAAAAAATAAGAGGTTTGAGCCTTTCCAAGAATATCTGTCATTAGAAAAAAGTGTCTCTGGTGAATGTGTTGTAAGTAGTAATCTCTTGATTTGATTTGACTTGACTTGAAATCTAACTCCTTATGGAGTTGTCAGGATAGTTTGGTCAGTTATCAATTCTGTTACAGAACCCCTCTCAACAAGCCGTTTAAAAAAACTCTTTTATCAGGACAATGGAATAAGCACTCATGTGCTTTTTTAAAATCCAGTCCCCGTGTGTATGTAGTTTTGTAAATGTTGTCATCAAAAGGAAAAAGGTAGATAAAGTTTTATTTTGTGCCTAGACAACACAAAAACGAAGAAGGTAAGCGTTAGTAAAGAAAATGTTTATCTAAAATTCTACACAAAAAAGATGCATCTTACATAAAGCTAACATTAAAAATGTGCAGCTTAGACCCATTAATCCAATTTAAAAGAAAAAAAACAAACTTGGAGGAAAACTATAGAAAATACAAGATCATTTAAATCACAAAAAAACAATCACACAAAGAAACAAAGAAACAACCAACAAACAACAAACCAAACCAAAACAAAACAAAGTAAACAGAAACAATATGAATCCAACATGTAAAGGAAAGGAAAAGAGGAAGCCCACAAAGATTGAAACATGGAGACAGCAGCAGACACTTCAAAACAGGAAGACAAGAAGAACGCAACAAAGAAGATGAAACAAAAAGAACAAAACAAGAACACACTCACAACAAAACCCCTGACTACTCCCTTTTTAAGCATGGACAAAAAACAGCCACAGTGGCAGAGCAGTGTCATCTATTTTCCCAGCTCAGCTTCTCTCATCTGTTCTCTCCCAGCTCTCAGGCTTGTACACTCTTATCTGCTGCTTTGTTTTCTTCCTTCTTTTTTTCTTTTCTTTTCAGGCTGCTTGTTTTTGTGAGGTGTTCTTTCTCTTATCCAATTTTCTTTGTTTCTTTTGTTTAATTTTTTTTTATTTGGCAGTTTCACCTAATAATTGTATCACCTCATTACATTTAAGTAATTGCAGTATACCAATTAAATTTTTTTGGATGCTATCTTCTTAGTTTTATAACTTTTTCCTTTGAACACACTTTCTTATATGATCATATTTTTTCTACGTCTTCCACTTCTTTGAGCAAAATATGCATCTATTTTGTGTAAATTAACACACTTCAATCAACTATATTTTGTTATCAATTAAAAAAAAAAAAAAGATTACAACAATTCTAGAGAAAAAAAAGTCAGATTAAGTATCATTTTTGTGCCAAGATAACACGAAAACAAAGAAGGGAAGAGTTGTTAAAGAAAATGTCTATCTAAAATTCTACACAAAAAGATGTATCTTTGGTAAAACTGACATTGAAAAAAATATGTGTATCTTGGGCTCAAATAATAGACCTATTAATCCAATCAGCAGAAAACAACAAACTTAGAGGATAACTATAAAAACTACATGATCATTTAAATCACCAAAAAAAACAATCGCACAAAGAAAGAAAGAAAGAAAGAAAGAAAGAAAGAAAGAAAGAAAGAGAGAGAGAGAGAGAGAGAGAGAGAGAGAGAGAGAGAGAGAGAGAGAGAAGAGAGAGAGAGAGAGAGAGAGAGAGAGAGAGAAGAGAGAGAGAGAGAGAGAGAGAGAGAGAGAAGAGAGAAGAGAGAGAGAGAGAGAGAGAGAGAGAGAGAGAGAGAGAGAGAGAGAGAGAGAGAGAGAGAGAGAGAGAGAGAGAGAGAGAGAAGAAAGAAAAGAAAGAAAGAAAGAAAAGAAAGGGAAAGAAAGAGAAAGAAAAGAAAGAAAGAAAGAAAGAAAAGAAAGAAAGAAAGAAAGAAAGAAAGAAAGAAAGAAAGAAAGAAAGAAAAAAAAGAGAGAAAGAAAGAAAGAAAGAAAGAAAGAAAGAAAGAAAGAAAGAAACAAACCAACAAAACAAAACAAAGTAAACAGAAACAAAAATGACTCCAACATGTAAAAGGAAAGGAAAAGAGGAGGCCCACAAAAGATTGAAACATGGAGACAGCAGCAGACACTTCAAAACAGGAAAGACAAGAAGAACACAACAAAGAAGAAAGAAGAAACAAACAGAACAAACCAACAACACACTCACAACAAAACCCCTTACTACTCCCTTTTTAAGCAGGACAAAAAACAGCCACAGTGGCCGAGCAGTGTCATCTATGTTCCCAGCTCAGCTTCTCTCATCTGTTCTCTCCCAGCTCTCAGGCTTGTACACTCTTATCTGCTGCTTTGTTTTCTTCCTTCTTTTTTGTGTTTAATTTTTGTCTTTCCAGGCTGCTTGTCTTTGTGAGGTGTTTTTTTCTCTTGTCCAATTTTCTTCGTTTCTTTGTTTAAATTTTTAGTTGGCAGTTTCACCTAATAATTACATCACCTACCTCATTACGTTTAAGTAATTGCAATATATCAATTAAATCTTTTGGGGTGCTATTTTCTTAGTTTCATAAGTTTTTTCCTTTGAGCACGCTTTCTTATATGATCGTAATTTTTCTACGTCTTGCACTATTTTGAGCAAAACATGCATCTATTGTGTATAAAATTAACTCACTTCAGTCAACTGTTTGTTATCAATTAAAAAAAAGAAAGATTACAACTATTCTAGAGAAAAAAAGTCAGAGTAAGTGTCATTTTGTGACAAGATAACACGAAAACAAAGAAGGGAAGAGTTGTTAGAGAAAATGTCTTTCTAAAATTCTACACAAAAAAAAGCATCTTACATAAATGTGACATAAAAAATGTGCAGCATAAGCTCAAATAATAGACCCATTAATCCAATTAGCAGAAAAAAAACAAACTTAGAGGATAACTATAGAAACTACATGATCATTTAAATCACAAAAAAACAATCGCACAAAGAAAGAAAGAAAGAAAGAAAGAAAGAAAGAGAGAGAGAGAGAGAGAGAGAGAGAGAGGAGAGAGAGAGAGAGAGAGAGAGAGAGAGAGAGAGAGAGAGAGAGAGGAGAGAGAGAGAGAGAGAGAGAGAGAGAGAGAGAGAGAGAGAGAGAGAGAGAGAGAGAGAGAGAGAGAAGGCAAGGCAAGGCAAGGCAAGGCAAGGCAAGGCAAGGCAAGGCAAGGCAAGGCAAAGTATTTTATTCAAGGATAATAGATAAGCACTTGTGTGCTTTTTTACATCCAGTCCCCGCCCTTTTCAGGGATACATCAAGATGAAAAGATACTAAACAATAAAATTTTACGCAGTACCAAACAACACACAAGAATAAGGACACTATATATGATAAGGTAATGGAAATGCACTCGATCAGAAGACAAAAATCAGAAGTCACAATAAAAAGATTTTGATTATGGAAGAATAGAAAAGTGTTAATAGGTAAAGAGCAAACAAGAGAACAAGATGAAATAAACAACTGACAACATCAATCTACCACCATCTGTCAAAAGTTACACATGTGATATAAATCATACATTTGGATAAACGGGGGGAAACTTTTTTTAAACTAATATTGGAGGGGGGGGGAGAGATACTGTCAATAAAAATATAAATAAAATCAACAGTTATAATGATCCAAATACCAAAAGTAAGGAACCATACCAAGCATCAAACAACAGGCAAGAATTAACACAGAGATACAATATTATGGTAATGTTATAAAAGTCACTGATTCAGAAACGAAAATGAGAAGTAAGAATCAATGATGATTTTGAGTTGAAAAAAAAAGCAAGAAAAACAAAGAACAAACAAAAACAAAGCAAAACAAAGAAAGGGCGCAATAATTAAAGAGTAAACATGAGAATATGATGAGGTTAAATGACTAAAAACATTAATCCACCACCATCTATCATCAAAATAAGTCCCATAAAACATAAGATTTTGATAACAGGGGGGAAAGAACAACAACAACAGGTAAGGAATACGACAGAGATACAATATTAAGGTAATGTTATAAAAAGGCACTCATTCAGAAACAAAATATGAAGTAAGAATCAATGATGATTTTGATTTGAATAATAAAACAAAAACAAAAACAAAACAAAAGAGAGAGAGAGAGAGAGAGAGTAGAGAGAGAGAGTGAGAGAGAGAGAGAGAGAGAGAGAGAGAGAGAGAGAGAGAGAGAGAGAGAGAGAGAGAGAGAGAAAGAAACAAACAAACAAACAAACAAACAAACAAACAAACCAACAAACAACAAACCAAAACAAAACAAAGTAAACAGAAACAAAATGACTCCAACATGTAAAACAAAGGAAAAGAGGAGGCCCACAAAGACTGAAACACAGAGACAGCAGCAGACACTTCAAAACAGGAAAGACAAGAAGAACACAACAACGAAGAAGAAACAGAAAGAACACAACAAGAACACACTCACAACAAAACCCCTGACTACTCCCTTTTTAAGCAGGACAAAAAACAGCCACAGTGGCAGAGCAGTGTCATCTATGTTCCCAGCTCAGCTTCTCTCATCTGCTCTCTCCCAGCTCTCAGGCTTGTACACTCTTATCTGCTGCTTTGTTTTCTTCCTTCTTTTTTGTGTTTAATTTTTGTCTTTTCAGGCTGCTTGTCTTTGTGAGGTGTTCTTTCTCTTGTCCAATTTTCTTGGTTTCTTTGATTATTTTTTTTATTTGGCAGTTTCACCCAATAATTCTATCACCTCATTACGTTTAAGTAATGGCAGTATATAAATTAAATCTTGTGGGATGTCGTCTTCATAGTTTTATAAGCTTTTCCTTTGAACACGCTTTCTTATATGATAGTAATTTTACAATGTCTTGCACTATTTTTAGCAAAGCATGCATCTGTTTTGTGTAAATTAACTCACTTCAGTCAACTACTTGTTATCAATTAAAAAAAAGAAAGATTAAAACTATTTTAGAGAAAAAGTCAGATTAAGTTTCATTTTGTGCCAAGATAACACAAAACAAAGAAGGAAATTGTTGGTAAAGAAAATGTCTGTCTAAAATTCTACACAAAAAATATATCTTTCGTAAAACTGACATAAAAATATGTGTATCTTGAGCTCAAATAATACACACATTAATCCAATTAACAGAAAAAAAACAAACTTGGAGGATAACTATAGAAAATACAAGATCATTCAAAATCACAAGAAAAAAAAAACACTTACACAAAGAAAGAAAGAAAGGAAAGAAGAAAGAAAGAAAGAAACATAGAAAGAAAAAAAGAAAGAAAGAAAGAAAGAAAAAAAGAAAGAAAGAAAGAAAGAAAGAAAGAAAGAAAGAAAGAAAGAAAAAAGAAAGAAAGAAAGAAAGAAAGAACCAACAACAAACAAACCCAAACAAAACAAAACAAACAGAAACGAAAATGACTCCAACATGTAAAGGAAAGTAAAAGAGGAGGCCCACAAAGATTGAAACACAGAGACAGCAGCAGACACTTCAAAACAGGAAAGACAAGAAGAACACAACAAAGAAGAAGAAACAAAAAGAACACAACAAGAACACACTCACAACAAAACCCCCTACTACTCCTTTTTAAGCAGGACAAAAAACGGCCACAGTGGCAGAGCAGTGTCATCTATGTTCCCAGCTCAGCTTCTCTCATCTGCTCTCTCCCAGCTCTCAGGCTTGTACACTCTTATCTGCTGCTTTTGTTTTCTTCCTTCTTTTCTTCTAGTTTTTTGTTTGTTTGTTCTTCTCAGGCTGCTTGTCTTTGTGAGGTGTTCTTTCTCTTATCCAATTTTCTTTGTTTCTTTGTTTAATTGTTGTATTTGGCAGTTTCATTTAATAATTATACCACCTCATTACATTTAAGTAATTGCAGTATAACAAGTAAACCTTTTTGGATGCTATCTTCATAGTTTTAATTTTTTTCCTTTGAACACGCTTTCTTATATTATCGTAATTTTTCTACGTCTGGCACTATTTTGAGCAAAACATGCATCTATTTTGTATAAATTAACGCACTTAAGTCAAATATTTGTTATAAAAAAAAAAGATTGCAACTATTCTAGAGAAAAAAAGTCAGATTAAGTGTCATTTTGTGACAAGATAACACGAAAACAAAGAAGGGAAGGGTTAGTAAAGAAAACGTTTATCTAAAATTCTACACAAAAAGACGCCTCTTACATAAATCTGACGTTTAAAAAATGTGCAGCTTAAGCTCAAATATTAGACCCATTAATCCAATTAAAAAGAAATAATCAAACAGAGATGATAACTATAGAAACCACAAGATCATTTAAAATCACAAAGAAAAACAATTGCACAAAGAAAGAAAGAAAGAAAGAAAGAAAGAAAGAAAGAAAGAAAGAAAGAAAGAAAGAAGAAAGAAAGAAAGAAAGAAGAGAAAGAAAGAAAGATAGAAAGAAAAAAAAGAAAGAAAGAAAGAAAGAAAGAAAGAAAGAAAGAAAGAAAGAAAGAAAGAAAGAAAGAACCAACAACAAACAAACCCAAACAAAACAAAGTAAACAGAAACAAAAATGACTCCAACATGTTAAAAGGAAAGGAAAAAAGGAGGCCCACAAAGATTGAAACACAGAGACAGCAGCAGACACTTCAAACAGGAAAGACAAGAAGAACACAACAAAGAAGAAAGAAACAACAAGAACAAAACAAGAACACACTCACAACAAAACCCCTTACTACTCCCTTTTTAAGCAGGACAAAAACAGCCACAGTGGCAGAGCAGTGTCATCTATTTTCCCAGCTCAGCTTCTCTCATCTGCTCTCTCCCAGCTCTCAGGCTTGTACACTCTTATCTGCTGCTTTGTTTTCTTCCTTCTTTTTTGTGTTTAATTTTTGTCTTTTCAGGCTGCTTGTCTTTGTGAGGTGTTCTTTCTCTTGTCCAATTTTCTTTGTTTTTCTTGGAAGGGGGGGGGGGGGGGGGGGGGGGGAGGGGTATAGAGAATGTAGGATAGAAAGTGGGGTTGTCGTTTTTTTCGATAATGGAGATTAGGAGTAGAGAGTTGGCATGATGAAGATAGAGGAGAAGAAAGATGCTTAGATTATAGAAAAAAAACCTGGAAGATGTCAAACGCGTACATTTACACGTAAATAGGACTTTTGTTTACAGTCTTCTCTTAAGAACTTTCGAGGAAATGGAACAAGATGAATATTTATTAAATCCAAGGGAAAGATGAGGTGGATGTGCTTAAACAGACCAATTAGGGCAGACACGAACTCGTGCCCTCAGTTATCTTAATTTTATTGATTGATTTATTTTATTCTTTTATATCGAGGATAATGGGATAAGCACTCATGTGCTTTTTTTTCATCTAGTCCCCGTGTGTATGCAGTTGTGTAAATATTGTCATCTGTTCCCACCGGCACACGATGGCCTACTCTTACGAAAAGCGGAACAGGATTTAACGTGTGCGCAAGATGTTCTGCGTGCGTTCGCACACGGGGCTTCGGTTTACAGTCTCATCCGAAAGACTTTTGGGGAGAGTGGAGTCGGCAATGATGTTAACATCCAGGGGGAAAATCCCCTCCAACAGGAATCGAACTCGGGTCGTCAAATTGCCAGCGCAGTGTTCTGACCACTAGGCTATTC
>CM060322.1:44466311-44481311 GCA_030674155.1 Stramonita haemastoma | reverse complement strand
CACAAAAATAAATACAAAAAACGGCTCTACATTTAGCAGAAGACACAAATATCCCCATTATCTATTTCCCAGCTAAGCTTATCTAATCTGTTCTCCCCTAGCTCTCAGGCTTGTTCAATCTTATCTGCTGTTTTTTTTCATATTCTTGTTTTATATCTTGATCTTAGGTTGCTTTCTTTATGAGATATTCTTTTTTTTTTTCTTTTTTTTTTTTGGGGGGGGCGGGGGGGGGGGGGGTAGAAGAGATAGGAAAGAAAGCGGATTTGTTGTTGTTGTTGCAGATAATGGAGATGGAGATTTTAGAGTCACAGTGAAAGGGGGTAGGAATGGGGGCACACTAGGAAGACAGAGAGGGAGGGGGGTGAGGGGGCAAAATGAGTGCAAGGATAAAGAACACACAAGTACACACACACTATTAAATCCTTAAATCCTGTTCCGCTTTTCGTAAGAGTAGGCCATTGCGTGCTGGTGGGAACAGATGACAAGATCTACAAAACTGCACACACACACGGGGACTTGATGTAAAAAAAAAAAAAAAGAAAAGAAGCACATGAGTGTTTATTCCATTATCCTCGATATAAAAAACAAATAAATAAATAAATAAAAATAATAATACATGGAATTTATATAGCGCTATATGTAGCAAAAACAAACCAAAGCGCTTGCATTCGACCTTTACAACACACAAGCAATCAATGACAATTAATAGTTTTAGCAAATTCCAATGTACACACACGCACACACACTCACATACACACAAACACACACACTAACACACACACACACACACACACACACACACACACACACACACACACACACACACACACACACACACACACACACACACACACACACACACACACACACAGATAAGTAAATAAAACACGACGCTTTCAAGAGTTTGCAAACAACAAATCTGTTTATTCTTCGGCTTATGTACCCTGTTCTAGAAGTAAGCACTCTAGGGACATAGTGCCTTTTTTTGCAGTGTTTATTTGTTATTGCTGGTCACAAAGCCCCCCCCCCCCCCCCTTTACTTTACATCATTCAGAAAGTGACAAAAAAGCAGCACACATACCAGTATGGCCAGGTACTTCCAGGCTGAAAGAGTAAAAAAAAACCAAAAAAAACACCCCACACATTCACACGCACACACATTCACACACACACACACACACACACACGCGTGCGCACACACACGCAAACACACACGCACATTCACACACACACGCACGCACGCACGCATTCACACATGCACACACACACATACACGCATGGACACATACACGCACGCACACTCACGCACACACACACACACTTACACACACACCTTTCTGTACGTGTGCAAACACCACGCACATATATGCACACGTGCGCATGTGTGCATTCACACACACACACACACACACACACACACACATACACACACACATACACACACACACAAAAGCGCGTACACACAAGTATGCACTGCTGTCAAGCAAGTACGTATGTGGGGCTTTAGATAATAGTTCTTTATCTTGTTTACTGCCTAAAAGTGAAAGCTAGAAAATATAAGAAAAGAAAGCAGGAAGATAATTACAGATCGAAGGGATTAAAAAAAAGGAAAGATATAAAAAAAAGAAAGAAAGAAAAGGAACAGACAGAAAGAAAATGGTGAAACAAGCAAATGTGGAGACAGGCTTGAAAACAGAATAAAGAGATAAAGAAAGAAAAGCTTAAAAAGAAATTCGAGAAGGTAAGAAGGTAGGAAAAAATGAATAAGGAAAAAAGAAAGAAAAGGAACAAGGAAGTAAGAAAGTAATGACACATTTTGCAATGGCAGAGAGGAAGAAATGAATAGCAAAAAGATCCATAATTGCGAAAAAGAATTGCGAATAATTGCGAAGAAGAAGACTTGCGAAAAAGAATTGCGAAGAAGAATTGCGAAGAAGGTCATTCAGATGAGACTATAAACCGAGGCCCCGTGTGCGAAAGCACGCAGAACATCTTGCGCACACGTTAAAACCCCGTTCCGCCTTTTGGAAGATCAGGCCATCGTGTGCCGGTTGGAGCGGATGACATTTTTTTTTTAAAGCATGCGCAACACAGGTGTTGTGTTTAGACACCATTCCTGAAGGGAAAAAAAAGTGTAGGCGCTGCACTTGTGGCGACGCGCTCTCCCCGGGGAAAGCAGCCCGAATTTCACGCAGAGAAATCTGCTGTGACATTAAGTGGTATAAAATAAAATATACATACATACATACATACATACATACATACATACATACACACACACACACACACACACACACACACACACACACACACACACACACACACACACACACACACACACACACACACACACACACACACACACACACCACACACACACACACATACATACATACATACATACATACATACATACATACATACTACATACATACATACATACATACATACATACATACATACATACATACATACATACATACATACATACATACATACATACAGAACAAAAAACCCGTACAATACGATAAAGCAGTCAGCTGCGTTGGAAAGAAAATCGGTATTCTAACAATACACAAAATACCAGTGTCACAGAGAGCTGACACAGCTCATTGAAGAATACAGTTAAGCAGCTGAGGTTACAAGGAAGACTTGTCAGTTTAAAAAAAAGAAATGACTCTTCAGTATTTAGGAGATAAAAAAAAAACACTCACAGAGAAAAGGTGACATTACCCTGGTAACGCTCTTCCTTATTGATTAGATGAGAACTATTTAGGAAAATCCACCTCTTTGTAAGAAAGAAGTATCGATCACAGCTCTTCCTAATGTGGGAACACATCAACATACACACAAATACACATACACACGCACGCACGCACGCACGCGCACGCACACACACACATACACACACTGCACACACGCGCGCGTGCGCATTCATACACACACACAGTCACACACACACACACACACACACACACACACACACACACACACACACACACACACACACACACACACACACACACAAACACACACACCACACACACACACACACACACACACACACACACACACACACACACACACACACACACACACACACACACACACACATACACACACACATCTTGCTCACACGTTAAATCATGTTCCGCTTTTCGTAAGAGTAGGCCATCGTGTGCCAGTGGGAACAGATGACATTTACAAAACTGCATACTCACGAGGACTGGATGTAAAAAAACATATGATTGCTTATTCCATTATCCTCGATATAAAAGAATAAAATTAAAAAAAAACACACACACACACACACACACATGCCTAACGCATTCATACGCTCATCATCGAAGACTCGAACCTTTTGCCTAAAATAAAATTATACCTTCACATCACAGAAGTTTTTCGCTCAAACCACTACATTGTTTCACCCCCATGAGCCCCACCCCCACCCCCTGCCTCCCGCCTCCCTCCCACCTCTTACCCCTAAATCTCATCTAAATCATAGTTTAACGAGAATAACATCGCTATTCTAACAACCAAAGCACACAAGACGATCTCATGGATAACTGACGCAGTACATGTATTCAAATATGTATCAGTCGTACAGCTGAGAATACAAAAAAAAGGATAGGCTTGTTAGTCTTCAAGCTACAAAAAAACCAACCTCTACATCAGTTTTTAAAGAAGAAAAAAAGGTCTGTGATCTGTGACATGTCTCCCGCAAAGTTCGTTCTTCTTTATTGATCTTGTGGAGAACCCCGGAAAACTTGAAAGTGTAAGTGAAGAGATATTGATCGTTTCATTGCTTTGTATGTGTGTGTGTGTGTGTGTGTGTGTGTGTGTGTGTGTGTGTGTGTGTGTGTGTGTGTGTGTGTGTGTGTGTGTGTGTTAGTGTGTGTGTGTGTGTGTGTGTGTGTGTGTGTCTGTGTGTCTGTGTGTCTGTGTGTCTGTGTGTCTGTGTGTCTGTGTGTCTGTGTGTCTGTGTGTGTCTGTGTGTTGGTGTGAGAGAGAGAGAGATTGCGTGTGTGTGCATGTACAGACGTACGCATCCATGTACGTGCATAGGTATGCGTGCTTGAACGTATAAACACTTGCTTGTGCACACATAATTATGAGTATGCACACACATACACACTTGTAAGTGCATGCACATGATATACACATATGCAAACAAAAACGCACATACATTCAAATGTGTACATGTGTGTACACACATTATTCATATTGCATGCTTTCTTGGTTAAATGTTGTTTCCCCCCCTCTCACTCTCTCTCTCAATGCAAAAAAATACCCATACCCACATATAATATATACATATATATATATATATATATATATATATATATATATATATATATATATATATATATATCTGTGTTTGTGTAACGGAGTGGACATTTGTAATATCCCTATGCATAAAGTATGACATTTCACCGTGAAGGCGAAGTGTATGCAACCGACCGAGAGTTTTCACTTTAAAAGGAAGCAGAGCGTGGCCCAAGTCGCAGGTGTGTCTCAATTTAGAAACACGATGCGGCGACAGGCTCCTGATCCCATGGGAGGTAATCTACTTACAGCCCCATCACAACCACCACTGGCCAACTCGTACCACGACCCGAGGAACGCTACCTGACCAGCATATGTAATGCTCGAAGCCAGTAGCTTCTATTCTATCGATTGCTATCCACCAGTGACAATCCCATTTGGGTATTTCACCCCACCCATACAACCACTTGTGACAAAGCGGAGATATTTGATGTCTCATTTCTGCACACTATATCGGGTGGGCACAGTTAGAGCGTTCAAATGGGGCCTCTATAAAGAACAGAGCGGAGATGTCTGATGTTCCATTTCTGCACCTTACCTCCGGTGGGTACAGCTAGACAGTTAGAATGTGGCCTCCAGGAGTTTCGAGCCTCTTTCATATGTTTCTTTTTGTTGCAGTGTGGTGGTCCACAAATTAATGCCCTCTGACCTGACTTAAGCCTCTGAATTTCTCTTCACAGTCCAGAAATTTAAGTATTTTCCGTTGAGACTATAATACAATCTTAACAACATCAATCGAGGCTAGCCTAGAGGTATCCTTTAATTATACTTACATACATACATTTACCTCATACTTTCAACAGAGTGTTGTCAGTATCAATATGAACTCCAGAGGATTCCTCCCCCAAACCCTGTCCCGAACCCACACACACCAGCAGAAAACCGAACCTGGACTCTTAGTCTACGCTTTTTGTTGTTGTTGTTGAGATTTTTCTCCTGGAGTTAACATCAGTGCTGACTCCACTCTCCCCAAAAGTCCTTCGGATGAGACTATAAACCGAGGCCCCGTGTGCGAACGCACACAGAACACACAGAACATCTTGCGCACACGTTAAATCCTGTTCCGCTTTTTTTTTTTTAGAGTAGGCCATCGTGTGCCGGTGGGAACAGATGTCAAGATTGACAAAAGTGCATACACACGGGGACTGGATATAAAAAAGCACAAGAGTGCTTATCCCATTATCCTCGATATAAAAGAATAAATCAAATCAAATCAAATCATCAATATCAGGTAAGGAGTTCAAAGTTCTAACCTCAAGGCTATCTCTGCACCTCTCCCACCAAAGACATACATGCATCCTTTAAATAGGATCCCTAAACATAATGCGCAAAGATTCATTTGATGTTTATTTTCTCCTATTCAATTTTTTTTCAAAATGTATTCTAAGTATATTTTTGTTTCTCTTTTTATCATAGTCTTTTGAGGGCAGCTTGAAAAGGTCACAGGGATATCTAATATTCCTGTGGATGCAATTGACACTTTGAAATTCTGAAAAGTGTCTTGCTGTAAGGTACCACAGCAGGTAGAGCTTCAATCCCTACTAGGACCTCTGATGAAGGCTCATCCAGGAGCTGAAACTCGAGTCAGGTCAGACCAAAAGCATGGTTCTGACTCAAATAATGCCTAAAATGCTGGCATTGAAAGACATGATTTCCTTGAATTGTTTTTATTGGATCTTTGATAAATCATTATCTAAATAATCGAGAAGTTTTAAGGGGTTACCAGCACTAATTTTCCTCCACTACTTTTTCCTCAATAAAGACATAATGATTATGAATAATTTTTTAAATGACTAAAAACAATAAAAATAAACAAAGCAAAACACAAAACACTTGTGTATCATCATTAACAAATATTTCTTCTTTGAAGATAAGTGCACGATCAATCAAAAACTTTCCAATCGTAAACACAATCATTATAACTTTTTTGAATGACAAAGATCAAGCGCGAAAAACTGTAAATAACTCTTCGACCTCCCTCCCCCAAATGATCCCCCGCCTCCACTCCCCCCTCCCCCACCCCAAGCTCCTTACATCCATCCCTCTATGAACCCACTTACCCCCCCCCCCCTCCCCGTCCCTTTTTCTAAAAGAAAAAAAAAGGAATTAAAAAAAGTTGGCGGCAAAGCCAATCGACGCAACAACAAAAAAAACCCCAAACAAACAAAAACCCCACATAAACTACGAAATCCTTTGCAATTAACTTCGTTGAGCCTAAAAAAGGAACAAATCAAGAAAGAAAGAAAGACATGGAAAATTTAAGACTAAAAAAATGGACAGAGGTATACGCCGAAGGGGAAAGAAAGTAATGTTTCTGTTTCTGCAACAAATCTGAAATTTATTATTTGTTTTCTTTTTTCTGCTGATGTGAGCGATCTCGATTATCTTTTCTTCTGTACCATCTCCTCCTCCCCTCCTCTGTCTTCTCCTCCTCCTCCTTCTTCTCCTCGTCCTCTTTCTTTATTTCCTCCTTTTATTTTAGTGGCTTAATGTTTGTCTTACTATTCGTGTACGTATTTAGCATAGAAAAGAAACAAGGATAATGAAGTACGAAACAATAGAGCACTGTACTCATACTAGCTTTCTTTCTTTTTATCTTTCTTTTTACTTTTTATCGTTCCTTTATCTTTCTTCTTTCTTTCTTTCTTTCTTTTCTTTCTTTCTTTTCTTTCTTTCTTTCTTTCTTTCTTTTGTTTTCTTTGTTGTTTTTTTCTTTCCTTCTTTCTTTCTGCCTGTCTATATGTCTGTATGTCTTATTTTCTTTCTTTCTTTCTTTCTTTCTGTCGGTCTGTCTGACTTTCTTTCTTTCTTCCTTTCTGTCTGTCAGTCTGTCTTTCATTCTTTCTTTCTTTCTGTACTTCTGTATTTCTGTATTTTTTTGTTTTCTTTCTTTCTGTAGGTCTGTCTGTCTCTTTCTTTCGTTTTCTTTCGTTTTCTTTCTTTCCTTCTTTCTGTCTTTCTGTCTTTCTCTCTTTCTTTCTTTTCTTTCTTTCTTTCTATTTGATTGATTGATTAAATCTGTCAGTTAGCTACTTAGCTGCTTAGTCTTATTCATTCGGGTATTTATTTATTTTTATTTACGTTTTGTTTGATGTAGTTTTCAATCAGTTATATAGCTATATATTTCTTTACCTATTTCTGCTTTCTTCATGTATATCTTGTTTTATTCATCTGTTTTCTTCATCATTGATTAGATCAATCATTTCTGTGTTCCCTTGTAATTTTCGTCTTGCTTTTTTATTCATTCCGTCTAACTCAATTTTTTTTTTAAACATCTCACTAAGCTCATTGACATTCCATCCTTCTACACAACTCTGATCTGTCATCAGCTTCCCTTGGGAAATTCTACAGGCAGTCATACATACACACTTACTTCTCTTCCAGAGTGTTCTTGAGGTCTCTCGGCGATTCCAAGTTAAGGTGAGATGAGTAAGATAGAGTACATATTCTAGGTAACCTCCGCGGTGTTAAACGTGGGAACGTCCGACAATATTTTACATGTTAATAGGCATACTCAGCTTGGAACTGTTGTGCTTGGAACTATCTATAGTAAACTCAAGTATTCTGATTAAAATTTTCAACCCCCCCCCCCCAAAAAAAAAAAAAACCCAAAAAACAACAACAACAACATACTACATGTTAATAAACCTGCTTAGTTTATCACTTTCTATAGCAACTTCAGGTGTGTGGGTTTTTTTTCAAAACCCAACAACTATTGCTTATCAAAAAGCTTACTCAGCTGGGAAGCATCTACAGCAAACTCAAGTATTCTCATTATTTTCCAAACCCCAAAACACACTACTTATTGCCTGCTCACCTTATCACTATCTATAGCAAATTCAAGTACAATCAGTATTTTTTTTAAAAACCAACAACATATTATATATCAGTAAACTTACTCAGCTTTGAAGTATCTATAGCAAACTCAAGTATTCCAATTATTTTTTTCAAACCCAACAACACATTACAGATTAATAAGCCCACCTAGCTTGGAAGTTTCTATAGTAAACTCAAGTACTCTGATTTTTTTTTTAACCAAGTTTCCCCTCTCTTCCTAAAATAGAAATCCTTATGTATTAACTATGTCTAAATGCTTGAAATGTGAAATTCTGAAATTATATTACACGCACCTGTTGTATAACAGAACTTCACTCCACCCTATATTGTTTGAATATCCACTGGTCAGAGATTTATTGCAAGAAAGAAGAAATGAATACACGTACAGTTACAAAAAAGGTTATAAAGTACTTCAAGACTCTCAGCAATACAATATAGCGTGGATTGTTGAAAAGAGAGAGAGAGAGAGAGAGAGAGAGGAGAGAGAGAGAGAGAGAGAGAGAGAGAGAGAGAGAGAGAGAGAGAGAGAGAGAGAGAGAGAGAGAGAGAGAGAGAGGAGAGAGAGAACTCGAACTCGAACTCGAACTCGAAAGGTTTATTCATGAAAAAAGGCCATTGGCCCATACATGAAGGGGGTTGCCGAATAAGGATAAAGGATAACGATAACGATAATTGCTTTAAGCTGACACACAACCCTACTCCAAGCCATGGAAACCACAGCATTGATTAGTAATGTACATCGAGACACGAAACTCTTTACTGTCCGGATATGTTACGGCATTCGAGCCTTTCTTTCGTCTAGTCTTTGTCACACACCCTTAGGTCTAGGCTAGCCAAGAAACCCTTGTAGTAGTTCTCTAAGTGTCGCTAAGTCCCTTGAAGCACACGATAGGGTCTCCGTGTGTAGTGTGTTCTGGATTCGCTTCCCATTCAGCAAACTGGCGAGTTTGACACGTTCCTCTTTTAACATGTTTTTCTCTTGCTGTTTGACAAACCAGTACACACATACTGGCTCAGTGTCTGGTTGGCATGTGTACTGGATCACAATGTCGTCTGACTCACACGTCACAATATCTTCACCGTCTGAATGATGTAGCACAGATTTTCTAAAGTGTATATTTCTTTGTCTGTCTCTTAGCCTTTTCTGTACAGATCTATCAGTTAGAGTAGCCACATACTGTTTGACATTTCCTGTGTTGAATGCACCAACAATATTATCATCGTTCACCTCAGGCTGCAAAACACACATATCAGCACACATATCAGCACAGTCACTACAATCAGACATACAGGGAGGTTCTAAATCAACCCATGATGGCAACATAGCTGATGTTTTTGTGTTGATGTCCTGTGTGTGTGTTGTTGGTAGGTCTATTCCCTGTGTATCTACACATGCCGTATTCCCCTGTTCTACTCCATTGTCAGGCAGACTCGAGGCACTGAGGACACAGTCACTTTCACACACAACACTTGCCTGCTTCTGTTTATGCTTTGGAGAACGCTCCACATCTCGTCGTCTTTGAGATAACGATTTCTTCTTGTAGTACTGTGCTTGTGTGCTGCGATTCACTGTTGGATCCGCCATGTTGGTTGACACTGCTGTGTCCACTGGTTTCAGTCGCAAGACAAAAACCACGCTGTCCCCTTCTCCTGCCACCTTCCAGCTGGAAACTGCATTGTCAGTCAGCAGGGCGCCTAAGGTCCTCTCCACAGCCGCTGGAAGTCCAGTAACTGCCATTTTGAATGAATTTCTAGTTTTACTGCTGCTCACAGAAAATGTACGCCCTGTCCGCTTCCCTTCTCGTGACCGACCCAGAGAGAGAGAGAGAGAGAGAGAGAGAGAGAGAGAGAGAGAGAGAGAGAGAGAGAGAGAGAGAGAGAGAGAGAGAGAGAGAGAGAAGAGAGAGAGAGAGAGACTGACAGACAGACAGACAGACAGACAGACAGACAGACAGACGGACAGAAACAGAGAGAGACAGACAGACAGAGACTGAGACAGACAGAGTCAGACAGAGAGAGTGTGCATGTGTTTGTGTGTCTGTGTGTGTGACTGTGTATCTGTGTGTGACTGTGTATCTGTGTGTGATACACAGACACACACAGACATACAAGATAGAAAAGCAAATTTAAAGACAGAAGAACTGGGGAAATCAGAGAGATTTTGATTTGATTTGATTTGATTTATTCTTTTATATCGAGGATAATGGAATAAGCACTCTTGTGGTTTTTTTCATCCAGTCCCCGTGTGTATGCAGTTTTGTAAATGTCATCTGTTCCCACCGGCACACGATGGCTTACTCTTACGAAAAGCGGAACAGAATTTAACGTGCGCGCAAGATGTTCTGCGTGCGTTCGCACACGGGGCCTCGGTTTAAAGTCTCATCCGAAGGAGGGAGAGAGGGAGGGAGGGAGGGATAGAGAGAGAGAGACAGAGACAGAGACAGACAGACAGACAGACAGAAAGAGAGACATACCTCTGTATGACAGACAGACAGACAGACAGACAGACAGACAGACAGACAGACAGACAGACAGACAGACACACACACAACACACACACACACACACACACACACACACACACACACACACACACACACACACACACACACACACACACACACACAAACAGACAGACAGACAGACAGAGAAAAGGTAACTCAGAAAAAAAAGCCACATACGATAAATGATGTGAAACATGTATTATGCCCAACCCCATTAGACTTTGAAATTCTTCAGCCTCCACGTGTCTTCACAAGTCATTGTCCCCATAGGAGATGAAACATGACACCGCGTGGGACGATGGATAGGAACCTTCAGTGTTAATCTATCCAACGACATACACTGCCTACATATTCAACAGAAATGTCACAATGACTCCACCGAGAGAATTCGGTAGTGGTGGTGGTGGGGATGGGGGAGTGGGGGAGTGGTGGGGGGAGCAGGGTAGGTTGGGGGGGGGGGATGGAGGCGGAGAGGAGGTTGAGCAGTGGTTTACAATGCTGAGATCGCAATTTTTCATCATTGTTGCTCTTGTCGTTGTTGTTGTTGTTGTTGTTCTTGTTCCTCGATTAGAACTCTGAGGTTCTCCAATGGTGACATTTTGCATATGCGACCGTTTTTTTTCCCCACCATGAAGGTAGCCGCATTCGGCTTAGTGGATGTATGCTGGGTATCATGTATCTGTAACTCAACGACATGGATGACAGGATCTTTAATGTGCATATTTTGATCATCTTCTGAAGGGAAATAAGGCACCAGCAGGTCTACATTTGAAGTTGACCTAGGAGACATAGAAATTCCCATCCTTAATTTACCAGATATCGCCGAGATTCGAACCCACGACTTCATGGACCGATGGTATTGAAGTCGAAAGGTTTTAACTACTTGGCTTTAGCATCTGTCAGCTCGCAATCAGGCAAAACTCCACTGAGACGCACGTTCTGCGGGATTTTTCCTTAAAGAATTGATATCTGTACTGACACCAATCCCCTGGAAATCCCAAAGATGAGAATATAACTGAGGTATCTTGTAGGAACGCACGCAAAACATCTTGTGTACACATTATAACTAAAACATGTGCTATCTTTCCGAAGAGTAGGCCATTGCGTGCTGGTAAGGAACAGGTGAAAAGCAAAACCCGCAAGCTTACTGGTTTCGTGTTTAGACATCATCCCCGAAGTCGGAATACAGCTACTTTAATGGTGGGCAAGCAGTCACATACGCAAAATATCACTATTGGTGAACTTCGGAGCTGTTAGCCGAGAAGAAAAAAACAACACAATAACAACAACAAATTACAAAGAAAGAAAACTAAATCAAAGTAATCATTTTGAATAGCTAAAGGTGTTCCCATACCCTCTGCGGTCGTTTGAGAGCGAGGCGTCAGCTCAGAGACCTCAGATTCTCTAGTGGACAGCATTTTGAGAGCAGCGCCCATCTCCTGTCCGTCACTGCTTTACCTTCCCTGACCCTAAAGAGGGCAGGTACCCATTTACAGCTGGGTGAACTGGAGGACTATACTGAAGCCAAGGCGCGCAAACGGTCACCCATCCAATTGGTAACCACGCTCAATGCTGCTTAATTAACCTTAGTTTGGGCGAAAGCGAGTGCTCTGACCACTGAGCTATCCCGTCCCGGATCCCCAATTTTAGAATACACTCACATTCAAAGACAATTGCTTAACTTTCCTCTGAAATTCCGTCACGGAAGAAAATAGTGATGTACAAAAACAACAACAAAAAACAACCCAGAACAACACAAAAAAACAACCCAGAACAACACACACAAAAAGGACAACTAAGACAAAATGTCTGCCAGAAAACAAGCTGCCGCGCCTCCCTGAAATGACTTATTGATTTCATTCCAAAAGAAGTCAATCTTCCAATTCAAATTCCAGACAAAACCTTTGAATGAACGATGGCATCTTTGATGTCAGAAACCGGTTTTCCTACACACAGTAAGAGAGGCTGACGGTACGGACTCACGTACGTGCATGCATGCGAGCATGCATACACAAACGCATACACACATACATGCTCATTTACTCACTCACTCACTCACATACAAGCACTCACAGAGAGAGAGACAGAGACAGAGAGAGACAGAGAGAGAGACAGAGACATAGACAGACAGACACAGAGAAAGAGACAGAGAGTGACAGAGAGACACACCGACAGAGACAGAATGAATGAATGAATGAATGAATGAATGAATGAATGAATGAATGAATGAATGAATGAGTCTGTTTTAGGTGGAAAAGGAAGAAACACGCACCACAGCTGGTTTTAAAAAATAATAAATACATCCAGCACTCAGTCAAGGAACCTTGATAACAAAAAAGAAAAAAAAACAGAGAGACAGATAGATAGAAACACAGACAGACAATACATAGACACTCAGACAATGAACATAGTTTGTCAGACAAACATACAGACATGCAGAGACAGAAGGGCAGAGACAGACAGGCAGTATGACAGACTAACAGAAGTTAAAAATAAAATTACAGTTAAAGAAAGATTGAAAAAGAGCGAGATCATTAGGGGACTAAGCGTGGGGGTGGTGCTGAGGGTGGGGTAGGAAAGAGGTGGTAAGTCTTTGGGGGGTGGGGGTGGGGGGTAGAGAAAGGTTGTAGACAGACCAGTTATACTACATATATTAATCGACAGGATACAGAGACAGAGGCAGAATGAGAAGGATAGACACACAGATTACAAACAAACCAAAACAAATAAAAGAACCGGCATCAACCCTAAGCGAAATGCACCGTTCTACCTAGACCTTTTCAATATCATCTTTAGAGGAGCCACGTTACAGACAGCCTTTTTCTATGAATTCTTCAGAGAGGTAAATAGATACCCTTTGTTTATTATCTTTAGATATTACCTTCAAAGGAGCGAGATATAAACAAGCCTTCAAAGAGTCAGAGCACTCGCTTTCCCCAAGCCAAGGTTAAGCAGCATCGAGCGCGGTTACCAGTTGGATGGTGGCCCTTTTGTGCGCCTTGGCTTCAGTACAGTCCCTCCCAGTTCACCCAGCTGTAAATGGGTACCTGCCCTCTTTAGGGACAGGGAAGGTAAAGCAGCGAGGGAGAGGAGATGGGTGCCGTCCTCAATATGTTGACTCCTAGAGAAGCTGAGGTCTCTGATGCCTTGCTTCCCTACGACCACATAGGTTATGGGACACCTTTACCTCTACCCTTTAGAGAGACAAGCCCCTACCGTTTGCGTACTATCTTCAAAGAAACAACGTCAGAAACTTATTGTATGATTTATCATCCTCAAAGAAACGACTATAGTGACCTATTGCTGACAATATATCACAGCAGCGATATTAGATGGCAAAAACACTACCTTTGTTATCTCTCCGCTCCCCCCCCCCCCCCCCCAACGCCCCCCATCGCACACACACTTAAGAGGAGACTGGACAGCTCTTTGACCACAGCAGTTTGGGACTCGTGTGGCCTGCAATAACAGCATACCCCCACTGTCACACGCTATGACCTTTCAGTCACCTATTCACCTCTGTTACAAAGGGAAAATTTGGAAAGAGTAATAGCAATCCCACAGCGAACGAATAGAATTGAAACAATTTTTTTTTCTTTTTCTTTTCCCTCTCAATTTCGTAAAGAGGATCACTGGAGCACCGTACAGAAACATTTAGCGTGTCTCAGTCAGTTTGGATGTGGTGGAGCCCATTCATACCTCCATCACAGATTGCATGCTAGGTATGTTCGTGTCATTTGTGTCATTAACCATAACTTGCGTACTTTCTTTTTTTCATGGTGTAACTGGTGTACTGTCTTTTCCATGGTGGTATTTATCTTGTAAACCATAACTGGCCGTACTTTCTCCTTTTCTTCTTTCTGGTGTTATTTCTTTCTTCCATGTTGTCACTTATGTTGTACCATAACTGGCGTACTTTCTTGTTCATGGTGTCATTTATGTTGTAAACCATAATTGACGTACGTTTTTTTTGTGAAATCGGGATGTCTTTTTAAAGTGTATGCAAGAAACTGTGCATGCCCTTGCACATGATACCTCAAAGGGGAATTGATGGCGCATTTCCTTAGAGTAAAACAAAGAAAACCTCAAGAATCAATATTTAAATAAAACTTGGGGAATTCTCTACATTTTTAAATGATTTTTTATGCTTTACAAAGAACAAAATCGTAGTTCATGTGACAAACATGGAACTGCAAGTATTGTTACATTCTGCATACGTAAAGTATTCATGGGGTCGGGATAACTCGGTGGTCAGAGCGTGGTTACCAATGCGATGGGTGACCGTTTGGACGCCTTGGCTTCAGTACAGTTCCCCCAGTTCACCCAGCTGTAA
>CM060322.1:44464339-44466211 GCA_030674155.1 Stramonita haemastoma | reverse complement strand
TTTTTTTTTTTTAATCAAGTCAACTATATATATATATATATATATATATATATATATATATATATATATATATATATGTATATATATCATACATATATTATACATATTATATATATACGCGCACACACACACACACGCACTCACTAAGAAAAGCCGTTTTCAGCCAGTTTTTATAGCCCCATCCCAGTCTTTTTTTACCCCCCCCCCCCCCACACACACACACACACCCTCCCAAACCCTAAATAAAGCCAAGACCCCGCTCCCCACCAAAAAACAAAAAAAACCCTAACAACAACAACACAAAACACAAAAACCCCTAAGCAAAAACAAGAAAAATAAACAAACAAACAAAACCCAACAGAAACCTACGGGATGACAATTTGCTTCTGGATCAGCAGACAATTGCAGAGATAGGGACATTGGGATGGAAGGGATTGCAGAAGACAGACAGACAGACAGACTGGGGCACAAACACACAGACCTGCAGATATCCGCCATGCTGCTGCCCTGTGCTGACAAGGTCAATACACTGCTTCATCACTGATACACAGACACACCGCGCCGCGCGCGCACGACACACACAACGCACACACACACACACACACATACGCCACACACACGCAACACCCCACAGAAACACACACGCGCGCGCCGCGCGCGCGCACGCACGCTACACACACACATACATACGCACACACACACACACACTCACACACACACTATCTCATCGTCACAGCCTCAGGGCAAAGAATCCCACAAATCCTTTTGCAAATGACTAGCCTTCTGTTATGTCGGAAAGACTAGAATACAACATGGTGCTTTTTCTTGATTTATGTTGGGTTTTTTTTAATGAAAGAAGAACAGACAAAAACATCTTGACAACAGACTTGATCATGATTTAGTGGGGGTTTTATGAAAGGAAAATGAACAAAGTTTGTTTTGAAAGCAACATGTTGAAAAATGATTCTTGTAAGCTTGCACAAGATGTTTTTTTGAGAAATCTAAGATTCTTCTACTCCCCTTTCAATTGAAGCAATAATTCAAAAATCCTCAGTAAACATTGACTGTCTACATACAAAGTCCTGCAAACTATCACCTGTAATCTTACTTTTTGAACTAAGCGAGGTTGTACCATTACAACAGTTTCAAAAAGGTGTTGCTAACTAACTGCCAATCAATAAAGTGACTCACTTTTGAAATACATCACGACTTTTTTTTAGGGTTGTATGAATAATCTGTCTCATTTGCTTGTGGAAGTGCATTTTTATCAGTTTGTTAAAACGTATTTATAACAACTGATTAAGGACTTTTCCCACTCCAATTTAAACCATCATCAACACTTCGTTGTGGTATCACAAAGGTTTACTGCAAAAAACTAGTTTATGCCAATGGTTTGTAACACGAAACCTGAAAATCCTCATCTCTTAAGCTGACTTAAAGGATTGGCTATGAATCTTTAAATGATAGATGGAAGTTTACAAAGATGATTATTGATTGATTGTGTGTTGTATAGGTCGAATGCAAGCGTTTTGATTTGTTTTTTTACAAGATATAATGCTATATAAGTTCCATGTATTATTATTATTATTATTATGTGACTCTTCCAATGATTTTACACCTTTTTTTTGATTGTAACTTTAACCCTCTTATCATTTTTACTCTCAGTTTACATAAATCTTTATCACACACACAAAAAAAGAAAAAAAGAAGTGCACACGAATACATCCAGAGCAACAACAAGCAATTAGTATTATTTTCCCCTCAGTCTTCGTGTCTTTTTTTCTTTCAGTGTTTCTCTTCTATTTCTATCCATCTGCAATGTAAGCCCTTCATTACAGGTTGAATAGAAAGAAGAAAAAAAAATGAAAGCAA
>CM060322.1:44451839-44456839 GCA_030674155.1 Stramonita haemastoma | reverse complement strand
GAATTTAAATAGCGCTGTATCTTGCAAAAACAAATCAAAGTGCTTAGATTCGACCTATACAAACCACAAGCAACCAATAACAATTAATAGTTTTAGCAGAATCGAATGTACACACAAAATAAGTCATATAACTGGCCCGTTTTCGTCGCTGCTTTTCCTTCAACATTAAAAAGAAAAATCCATGTATATAGTATACCATAGATCTTTTTCTTCCATTTCAAACATAGAGTAGTTTCCTTTCTTTCTGGTCTCAACAATGGCTTTTGTCATACAGATGTATTTGTTCCTTTTAGATCTTTCTCGTTTTTTCTTGGTTTGTGTGTATGCCTCTTTGTATTCAGGTCCCTGGCCTTACCTTAGTTGAAATTCTTTAGAGTCGTTCAGTTGACTCTCTGTCTGTTTGTCCGTCTGTCTCTATCTGTCTCTCATTCTCTCCGTCTCTCTCTGTCTCTGTCTCAGTAACTGTCTGTCTCTCTGTCTGCATTCTCTCTCTCTCTCTCTCTCTCTCTCTCTTCTCTCTCTCTCTCTCTCTCTCTCTCTCTCTCTCTCTCTCTCTCTCTCTCTCTCTCTCTCGTCTGTCTGTCTGTCTGTCTGTCTGTCTGTCTGTCTGTCTGTCTGTTCTCTCTCTCTCTCTCTCTCTCTCTCTCTCTCTCTCTCTCTCTCTCTCTCTCTCTCTCTCTCTCTCTCCTCCCTCCCTCCCTCCCTCTCTCTCTGTGCTTGTACACATGTGTCTGTCTTGCATATTTGTCTACCTGTCCCTCTGTCTGTGAGTATACAGCGTCGCCTCTTTAATTAGTCACGTTTTTGCCTGCTGCCGTCTCGATCGTTCTATTTCATGGGTCAGTGCGATTCACAAAATACAAGTACAGCGTCAGCATTTACAGAGCTTTGCAATGTGATAACTGAAGTGCGTGGTGTCCTTAAATGGTTTCTCGTCGTTAACTGGATAAAGGCCCGCGCCTTCAACTGCGCTTAGCTGGTTCATACAAGTCAAAAATATTTTAATCATCCTATGAAGGGCAAATACACAAAGTGGAGGAGGAAGAAGTCGCTAGTAAATTCAAGTGAATTCAAGGGAATTCAAGTGAAGTCAAGTGAAGTCAAGTCAAAGTCTAGTCTAGTCAAGTCAAGTCAAGTCTAGTCAAGGTCAAGTCAAGTCTAGTCAAGTCAAAGTCAAGTGAAGTCTAGTCAAGTCTAGTCAAGTCCAGTCAAAGTCAAGTCAAGTCAAGTCAAATCAAAGTCAAGTCAAAGTCAAGTCAAGTCAAGGTCAAGTCAAGTCTAGTCAAGTCTAGTCAAAATCTAGTCAAGTCTAGTCAAGTCTAGTCAAAGTCTAGTCAAAGTCAAGTCAAGTCTAGTCAAGTCTAGTCAAGTCTAGTCAAGTCAAAAATACTTTTGTCCTCCCATGAAGGGCAAATAATACAAGAAGTGAAGGGGGAAGAAGTCGCTAGTAGATTCAAGTGTAGTCAAATGAAGTAGAGTCAAAAAAGTCAAGTCTAGTCAAGTCAGGTCAGAGATCAAGTCAAGTCAAGTCAAGTCAAGTCAGGTCAGAGATCGAGTCAAGTCAAGTCAAGTCAAGTCAAGTCAAGTCAAGTCAAGTCATGGTGTCGGTGTCAATAGTCCCTGTCCTTTTTTCCCCCATTCAGGCTAGTGGTGGCCTTGTGTGGCTTTTTAGGATCGGCGGGGACAGAAATATATTTATAAATATATATACCCCTTCTTCTTCTCTCTCTCTCTGAACAATGGCATTCTCATTCTCTCTGTATTGATCTAGATCTATCTATCTATATATATATAACAGACCTATGCTTTGCTTGTCTTTTCTGTGCCTGCCCGCTTGCCTGTCTGTCTGCTTGTAATCTGTGTGTCTGCCTTTATATATATATATATATATATATATATATATATATATATATATATATATATATATATATATAAATATTAAAAAAATATATAGATATAGATATATATGTGTGTGCGTGTGTGTGTGTGTGTGTGTGTGTGTGTGTGTGTGTGTGTGTGTGTGTGTGTGTGTGTATGTGTCTGTCTGTCTGTCTGTCTGTCTGTCTGTCTGTCTTCCTACCTGCCTGTCTGTTTATCTGTCTGTTTATACACGTTATTATTAGTCTTTTGTGACGATTCTCGTTTATCTATGCATTATAGATCTCTGCATGTCAACCAGTCAGTTTGTCTATAGGTTTTTCTGTTTGTCTGTCTTTCTGTCTGTCTGTCTGTCTGCATCAGTTTGTATGTCTACCTAACTGTCTACCTGTCTTTCCGTCTGCCTGTCTGTCAGTCTACCTGTCTGTCTGTCTACCTGTCTGTCTGTGTACCTGCATGTCTACCTGTCTGCCTGTCTTTCTGTCCGCCTACCTGTCTATCTGTCTACCTGTCTGTCTACCTCTATGTCTGTTATCTACCTGTCTGTCTACCTGTCGGCCTTTTTACCTGTGTGTCTACCTGTGTGTCTACCTGTGTGTCTACCTGTCTGTCTATCTGTCTGTCTGCCTGTCTGTCTGTCTATTTGTCTGTTTGTCTACCTGTCTGTCCATTTGTCTGTCTACCTGTCTGTCAGTTTACCTGTCTATCTGCCCGTCTGTCTGTCTACGTTATTACTCTCTACCAATTCACACGTCCAGACTTTGTATAGATCATAGACTATAGTATAGAACTCTTTAACTAAGGGTCAGGTGGGATTGTATACCGATCTTCTCCTCTTTCATGACATTCCAAGTCTCTTTGTATTATTAGTAGTATAGATCGAATCTCTGCTTGTCAGTCAGTCTGCCTGCCTGCCTGCCTGTCTGTGTCTCTTTGTCTATTTCTTCTGTTTCTTTGTCTCTTCTCTTAGAGTCTTTTTTCTTAGAGTCTCTCTTTCTGTTGCACACACACATACACATAACACACACGCGCGCGCCGAGTATGCGCGCGGACGTACACAACACACACGCAAGCATGCGCGCGCACACACACACACCTGCATACGCTTTAAACCCCCCCCCCCCTCTCTCTCTCTCTCTCTCTCTCTCTTCCTCTCTCTCTCTCTCTCTCCTGATCTCTGTTTATAAATAATTACAAAGGTGTGCTTATATCTGCCTGTCTGTCCGTCTGTCTCTGTGTCTGTCTACCTGTCTATCTGCCTGTCTGTCTGTCTGTCTGTCTGTCTGTCTGTCTGTCTGTCTGTCACACACACACACACACACACACACACACACACACACACACACACACACACACACACACATACACACACACACACACATATACACACACACACGTCCATTGAAATGACGCTATGCATACATTTTACACAAAGACACGCAATATGACAGATCAACACTGCAATGAATCTGTACTGTACTGTAGGTAAGAAAGACACCCTCCTCCACCTTTTACGTTTGGTGTCAATGATCTCTGTGAGCACCAGGCGTGATGGATTAGCCTGAAATTTGGTGCTAGCGTATTCATTCACTTCTCTCTCTCTATATATATAAAAGGGGGAAAGACCTTGGCTTTGTGAGTGTGCATTTGTAAACTTGTACGATTCCCATACTATGTCTCTGATTGTCAGTTTGTCTACATGTCGTTTTGCTCTCTTTTTTTTTTAAAAATCTGTCTGTTTGTCTGTCTGTCTGTCTGTCTGTCTGTCTGTCTGTCTGTCTGTCTGTCTGTCTGTCTGTCTGTCTGTCTGTCTGTCTGTCTGTCCTGCTCTCTTCTCTCTCTCTCTCCTCTCTCTCTCCTCTCATCTCTCTCCTCTCTCTCTCTCTCTCTCTCTCTCTCTCTCTCTCTCTCTCCCCCTCGCTCTGTCTTTCTGTCTATCTCTGTCTGTCTTCCTCTGTCTCTCTATCTCTCACTCTCTGTCTCTCTCTGTTGTGTGGACACGCTCGCCCATAGGTAGGCTGTATTTAGAATATATATATATATATATATATATATATATATATATATATATATATATATATATATATAAACACACATTTCCATCATCATTTGTGTATAATGCACGCTGCAAAATGTCAAGAGAACCACATCTCACATTTACTAAAAAAAAACAACAACGAAATTTCAGAATTCCTTTTTTAATTTTTTTTTTTTTATAGTCTTTATCATGGCAAGGCATGCATGTCCTAACTGGACTTATGAGGGAGTGTGTGTGTGTGTGTGTGCGTGTGTTCATTATTATATTAAACTAAAGCCACCAGGCCTTATCTTTCTCTTTCAGCAAACATTGAGGCTTTGATAGGATGGGCTGGCAGCATCATCACTATAAATCCTTCTCCCTCCCTCCCCTCAAAACTGTGTTGCATGACGTTTAAGAAGAATATTGCTGCTGAAATATTATGGGTTTGGTTTGTTCGCTTGTTGTTGGGTTTTTTTTTTAGCTGGTGTTTGTTCTTTTGTTGTTGTTGATGATGGTGGTGGTGGCGGTGGTGGTTGTGGTGGGGGTGGTGTTGGTGGTTGTGGTGGGGGTGGGGTGGTGATTGTGGTGGGGGTTAGGGTGTAGTTATTGCTCGTGGTGATGTGGTGATAGTGGTGGTAGTGGTCGTTGATGGTGGTAGAATTGTCAAGAATATTGTTGTTGTGCACGCGTACACATGCACACACACACACACACACACACACACACACACACACACACACACACACACACACACACACACACACAAAACACAACACTACACACACACACACACACACACACACACACACACACACACACACACACACACACACACACACCACACACACACAACACAACACTACACAGCACAACACAACACAACACAACACAACATACACACAAAAACAAACTGTCCCCTCCCACTCCAACACATCACATATGCCATCAGAATTATACGATAATATATAATAATTATAGAATAAACAAAATAAACAGAAGTGTAAACAAACCACAATCTCTACATGTAAACATCACTACAGCAAGACAAACAAAACATCACTACGAGACATTAAAAAAACAACAACCCAACTAACCGAGCAAA
>CM060322.1:44446839-44449339 GCA_030674155.1 Stramonita haemastoma | reverse complement strand
GGGAACAGATGACAAAATTGACAAAACTGCATACACATGGGCACAAAATTGACAAAACTGCATACATACGGGGACTGGATGTAAAAAAAAAGCACACGAGCGCTTATTCCATTATCCTCAATGTAAAAGAATAAAATAAATAAATAAATAAAACACCAGTGTTTCTCTCTCTCTCTCTCCTCTCTCTCTCTCTCTCTCTCTCTCTCTCTCTCTCTCTCTCCTCTCTCTCTCTCTCTCTCCTCCTCTCTCTCCCTCCCTCCCTCCTCTGTACCCCTCTCCCTCCCTCCCCCTCTTCCTCTCTCCCCCTCCCTCTCTCCCTCCCTCCCCTCTCTCTCTCTTTCACCTTGTCTCAATAGCCATAAACTAGGAGGTATCATCAGCTAAAGCACATGATTTAAAGGACAGGGACATGGGAGTTTCATATTAAAGCTGACCAAAAACTAATGACTAGTGTGTGTGTGTGTGTGATCAGAGAGGGTTTGGTTTTCTTTCCCCCCTTTTGCAATCTGGTTGAAACTAAATGGTGCTAATCTCTCTCTTCAGAAAGATTGCCTTTCGGAGGCTTTTTTTTTTCTTCTTTTACTTCTTCTTCTTTGAGAACCCCCCTTTTAACTCTTTGTGTGCCGCCGCTGTAGTCTAGTGGTTAGGGCGTTGGACTCGTAACCTAAAGGTTGTGGGTTCGATCCCAGCTTTCGGCTATGGCGTTGTGCCCTTGGAAAAGGCACTTTACGGCTATTTTCTCACCCCACCCAGGTGTAAAAGGAGTACCAACCTTGTGTTGGGGGTTAACCCTGCGATAGACTGGCGTCCTATCCAGGGGGGAGTCTATGACTCTCAGTCGCTTAACGCCACAGAAACCGGGATAAGCACCGGCCTGATGAGCCTTAGGCTCGGGACAGACTTTAACTTTTTTTTAACTCTTTGGAGACGGGATAGCTCAGTGGTCAGAGCACTAGTTTTCCCTCAAGCTAAGGTTTAAGCAACATCGAGCGTGGTGGTTACCAAGTGGATGGGTGACCGTTCTGCGCGCCTTGGGTTCTTCAATACAGTTTACCCAGTTTACCCCAGCTATAAATGGGTAGGCCTACCTGCCCTTTTTAGGGTTAGGGAAGGTAAAGCAGCAAGGGAGAGGAGATGGGTGCCACCCTCAATATGCTGGCCCCCTAGAGAAACTGAAGTCTCTGATGCCTCACTCCTCTACGACCACATAGGTTATGGGACAACCTTTACCGTTACCTTTACCTTCTTCTTTAGAGCCCTCTTTTAATTCTTGAAAGAGTTATTGTGGCACTGCATTGCGCTGTACGGCGCTGAATAGTTTCAGGCCCTGTCTTTTAGTTATCGGGGCAAGTTGATACCTGACAGATTCAATGTTGTGCCCCCAAAGGACTTCTGAATGAGTTAAGGGAGCCAGAGAGAAAGAAGTTATATAATGTACTCGTGAAGTGGACTAGAAATGATTAGTAAAAAGAATCAAAGCAGTAACTTGTAAAAAAAACTTGACTGGATATTGTTATCAGAAAACGGATGGAGACTGTTAATGATGAATTGGTGGAAACTGTTCCCTGTAAATTATGCTTACAAGTGATAAACTCCATTTTCATCTTATACAATCTGTCTCCCTGTCTCTGTCTGTCTCTTTCTGTCTGTCTCTGTCTCTCGTGCTCCCTCTTCCAGTCCCTCTTTTACCCCCTCTCTCCCACTCCATCCTTCCATTTTCCCCTTTTTCCCCTTTCCTCTTTCTTTCCTCTTATCATCATCATCATCATCATCATCATCATCATCATCATCATCATCATCATCATCATCATCTCTCTTCTTCTTCTTCTTCTTCTTCTTCTTCTTCTTCTTCTTCTTCTTCTCTCTCCTCCTCCTCCTCCTCCTCCTCCTCCTCCTCCTCCTCCTCCTCCTCCTCCTCCTCTTCATCTTCATCATCATCATCATCATCATCATCATCATCATCATCATCTTCTTCTTCTTCTTCTTCTTCTTCTTCTTCTTCTTCTTCTTCTTCTTCTTCTTCTTCTCCTTTTCCTTCTTCTCCATCTTATTTCTCTCTCTCTCTCTCTCTCTCTCTTCTCTCTCTCTCTCTCCTCTCTCTCTCTCTCTCTCTCTCTCTCTCTCTCTCTCTCTCTCTCTCTCCTCTCTCTCTCTCTCTCTCCCATCCCACAACAGCGTAAAAGAGAGAGAGGGGAAAAAATGGCAAAAGCCAAGATCCTCTCTATTGATCCTACTACAGCACATCGCAAGGTATCGGCATCGAGAAACGGATGTGGTAGAAATGAATAATAGGCCATTACGCTCCTGTGACATTTTCTGGGTAATGTCTAAATTGTCGTCTGCTCTTTGATGCTGGAAAGTGCGAGCATCCGCAAAGGATCAGCTTCAGCTTCAAGTCGTTGCCAAACCGTAAGTCACGTACGTACATTGCAACAATGAAAAAGAAAGGCAAAGAAACGGCAACACACCTGTAAAAATTAAACAGAAAAAGAATATGATT
>CM060322.1:44427479-44429979 GCA_030674155.1 Stramonita haemastoma | reverse complement strand
GATAGTTGGAAGGGTCATTAGGATCTCCAGATTTAAGAACAGGTACCACTTTGGCATCTTTAAACATTTGAGGATAGCAACTTTTTTGAATACAGAGATTATATATATATATATGTAAGATGTTCTGAAATTAGGGAAGGTAAAGCAGCAAGGGAGAGAGAGAGAGAGGAGAGGAGAGAGAGAGAGAGAGAGAGAGAGAGAGAGAGAGAGAGGAGAGAGAGAGAGAGAGAGAGAGAGAGAGAGAAGAAGAAGAAGAAGAAGAAGAAGGATAAGAAGAAGAAGAAGAAGAAGAAGAAGAAGAAGAAGAAGAAGAAGAAGAAGAAGAAGAACAACAACAACAACAACAACAACAACAACAACAACAACAACAACAAGGAGAAGAAGGAGGAGGAGGAGGAGAACTAGAAGAACAAGAAGATCAAGAAGGACAAGACGAACAAGACAAACAAGAACAAGAAGAAAGGAAGGATCAAAAAGGAGAGAAAGAGGAAGGGAGGGAGAGGTGAAAAAATGAAAGAAAGGAGGGGGAGAGAGGGTAGTAAAAGAAGGACTGGAAGAGGGAACACGAGAGACAGAGACAGAGAGAGAATCAGAGAGACAGACAGAGACAGGGAGACAGATTGTACAAGATAAAAATGGAAATCACAAGCATAATTTACAGGGAACAGTTCCCATCAGTTCATCATTAACAGACTCCATCCGTTTTCTGATAACAATATCCTGTCAAGTTCTTTTACAAGTTACTGCTTTGATTCTTTTTACTAATCATTTCTAGTCCACTTCACGAGTACATTATATAACTTCTTTCTCTCTGGCTCCCTTAACTCATTCAGAAGTCCTTTGGGGGCACAACATTGAATCTGTCAGGTATCAACTTGCCCCAATAGCTAAAAGACAGGGCCTGAAACTATTCAGCGCCGTACAGCGCAATGCAGTGCCACAATAACTCTTTCAAGAATTAAAAGAGGGCTCTAAAGAAGAAGGTAAAGGTAACGGTAAAGGTGTCCCATAACCTATGTGGTCGTAGAGGAACGAGGCATCAGAGACCTCAGTTTCTCTAGGGGGCCAGCATATTGAGGGTGGCACCCATCTCCTCTCCCTTGCTGCTTTACCTTCCCTAACCCTAAAAAGGGCAGGTAGGCCTACCCATTTATAGCTGGGGTAAACTGGGTAAACTGTATTGAAGAACCCAAGGCGCGCAGAACGGTCACCCATCCTCTTGGTAACCACCACGCTCGATGTTGCTTAAATCTTAGCTTGAGGGAAAACTAGTGCTCTGACCACTGAGCTATCCCGTCTCCAAAGAGTTAAAAAAAAAAGGTAAAGTCTGTCCCGAGCCTAAGGCTCATCAGGCCGGTGCTTATCCCGGTTTCTGTGGCGTTAAGCGACTGAGAGTCATAGACTCCCCCCTGAATAGGACGCCAGTCTATCGCAGGGTTAACCCCCAACACAAGGTTGGTACTCCTTTTACACCTGGGTGGGGTGAGAAAATAGCCGTAAAGTGCCTTTTCCAAGGGCACGACGCCATAGCCGAAAGCTGGGATCGAACCCGCATCCTTTAGGTTACGAGTCCAACGCCCTAACCACTAGACTACAGCGGCGGCACACAAAGAGTTAAAAGGGGGGTTCTCAAAGAAGAAGAAGTAGAAGAAGAGAAAAAATGCCTCCGAAAGGCAATCTTTCTGAAGAGAGAGATTAGCACCATTTAGTTTCAACCAGATTGCAAAGGGGGGGGGGGAAAGAAAAACCAAACCCTCTCTGATCACACACACACACACACTAGTCATTAGTTTTTGGTCAGCTTTAATATGAAACTCCCATGTCCCTGTCCTTTAAATTATGTGCTTTAGCTGATGATACCTCCTAGTTTATAGCTATTGAGACAAGGTGAAAGAGAGAGAGTGAGAGTGAGTGAGAGATGGGGGGAGAGAGTGGGGGGGAGGAGGAGGGAGAGGGGGGTGGAGAGGGAGAGAGGAAGAGGGGGGGGGGAGAAGGGAGAGGGAGAGAGAGAGAGAGAGAGAGAGAGAGAGAGAGAGAGAGAGGAGAGAGACAGAGACAGAGACAGAGACAGAGAGACAGAGAGAGAGTGAGTGAGAGAGAGAGACAGACAGAGAAAGAGGCAGAGAGAGGGAGGGATGGGGAGATTTGATTTGATTTGGTTTGATTCTTTTATATCGAGGATAATGGAATAAGCACTCTTGTGCTTTTTTACATCCATTCCCCGTGTGTATGTAGTTTTGTAAATGTCATCTGTTCCCACCGGCACACGATGGCCTACTCTTACCAAAAGCGGAACAGGATTTAACGTGTACGCAAGATGTTCTGCGTTCGTTCGCACACGGGGCCTCGGTTTATAGTCTCATCCGGAGGATTTTGGGGGAGAGTGGAGTCAGCACTGATGTTAACTGCAGGAGAAAAATCTCCTCGACCGGACTCGAACCCGGGTCTTCAAATTGCCAGCGCAATGTTCTGACCTGACCACTAGGCTATCCCGTCCCTC
>CM060322.1:44417479-44422479 GCA_030674155.1 Stramonita haemastoma | reverse complement strand
AGACAGGCAGACGGATAGACAGGTAGACAGTTAGGTAGACATACAAACTGATGCAGACAGACAGACAGACAGAAAGACAGACAAACAGACAAACCTATAGACAAACTGACTGATTGACATGCAGAGATCTATAATGCATAGATAAACGAGAATCGTCATAAAAGACTAGTAATAACGTGTATAAACAGACAGATAAACATACAGGCAGGTAGGAAGACAGACAGACAGACAGACAGACAACACACACACACACACACACACACACACACACATATATATATATATATATATATATATATATATATAGAGAGAGAGAGAGAGAGAGAGATGAGAGAGAGAGAGAAGAGAGAGAGAGAGAGAGAGAGAGAGAGAGAGAGAGAGATAGATATATATAGATATATATATATAGATATGTAGATATATAAAGGCAGACACACAGATTACAAGCAGACAGACAGGCAAGCGGGCAGGCACAGAAAAGGCAAGCAAAGCATAGGTCTGTTATATAGATAGATAGATAGATCTAGATCAATACAGAGAGAATGAGAATGCCATTGTTCAGAGAGAGAAGAAGAAGGGGTATATTTATAAATATATTTCTGTCCCCGCCGATCCTAAAAAGCCACACAAGGCCACCGCCAGCCTGAATGGGGAAAAAGGACAGGGACTATTGACACCGATACCATGAGTGACTTGACTTGACTTGACTTGACTTGACTTGATCTCTGACTTGACTTGACTAGACTTGACTTTTTTGACTCTACTTCATTTGACTACACTTGAATTTACTAGCGACTTCTTCCCCAATCACTTCTTGTATTTGCCCTTCATGGGAGAACTAAAGTATTTTTGACTTGACTAGACTTGACTTGACTAGACTTGACTTTGACTTGACTTGACTAGACTTGACTTTGACTTGACTAGACTTGACTTGACTTTGACTTGACTAGACTTGACTTGACTTGACTTTGACTTGACTAGACTTGACTTGACTTGACTAGACTTTGACTAGACTTTGACTAGACTTGACTAGACTTGACTTGACTTGACTAGACTTTGACTTGACTAGACTTGACTAGACTTGACTTGACTAGACTTTGACTAGACTTGACTAGACTTGACTAGACTAGACTTGACTAGACTTGACTAGACTTCACTTGACTTTGACTTGACTTGACTAGACTTGACTAGACTTGACTAGACTTGACTTGACTTTGACTTGACTTGACTTGACTTGACTTGACTTCACTTGAATTCCCTTGAATTCACTTGAATTTACTAGCGACTTCTTCCTCCTCCACTTCGTGTATTTGCCCTTCATAGGATGATTAAAATAATTTTGACTTGTATGAACCAGCTAAGCGCAGTTGAAGGCGCGGGCCTTTATCCAGTTAACGACGAGAAACCATTTAAGGACACCGCGCACATAGGTTATCACATTGCAAAGCTCTGTAAATGCTGACGCTGTACCTGTATTTTGTGAATCGCACTGACCCATGAAATAGAACGATCGAGACTGCAGCAGGCAAAAACGTGACTAATTAAAGAGGCGACGCTGTATACTCACAGACAGAGGGACAGGTAGACAAATATGCAAGACAGACACATGTATACAAGCACACAGAGGAGAGAGAGAGAGAGAGAGAGAGAGAGAGAGAGAGAGAGAGAGAGGAGAGAGAGAGAGGGGGGGGGGGGGAGACAGAGAGAGGACACCGACACAGAGAGAGACAGACAGACAGACAGACAGACAGACAGACAGACAGACAGACAGACAGAGAGAGAGAGAGAGAGAGAGAGAGAGAGAGAGAGAGAGAGAGATGCAGACAGAGAGACAGACAGTCACTGAGACAGAGAGAGAGAGAGACAGAGAGATGAGAGACAGATAGAGACAGAAAGAAACAGAGAGATAGTCAACTGAACGACTCAAAGAATTTCAACTGAAGTAAGGCTAGGGACCTGAGTACAAGAGGCATACACACAAACCAAGAAAAAAACGAGAAAGATCTAGAAGGAACAAATGCATCTGTATGACAAAAGCCATTGTTGAGACCAGAAAGAAGCGAAACCACTCTATGTTTGAAATGGAAGGAAAAGATCTATGGTATACTATATGCATAGATTTTTTTTTTATGTTGAAGGAAAAGCAACGACGAAAACGGGTCAGTTAGATCTATATTAATCAGACTTTTTTTGTATGTGTACATTCGAATCTGCTAAAACCATTAATTGTTATTGGTTGTTTGTGTATTGTATAGGTCGAATCGAAGTGCTTTGATTTGTTTTTGCAAGATGTAGCACTATAAAAATTCCATGTATTGTTGTTGTTGTTGTTGTTGTCGTTATTATTATTATTATTATTATTATTATTATTATTATTATTATTATTATTATTATTATTATTATTATTAATCGTCCATGACTAAATACCTTAGATATTGATGACCAACCAGCTTAGCCCTTAAAGTCATTAGATTAAGCACACCCCAGTGTTGGAGTGAATGGGTTTTCTCAACTTCATCCGACTCTCCTTCAGCATAATATTTATGGATACCAATAATCTTTTCTCTGTCCTTTATCTTTATGGCAATAACAATTAACAGTATTGCAATATATTAACCGCAAAAAGAAATAATTACAACTCATAAACAAAGATAAGGAATGCCAATAATGCCAACATTAGCAATGATATCCGTAACACCAAGAACAGAAGTATCAATGACAGCAATAAAAAAAACAAAACTAGATGACAGTCTTGACTATACTAATAGTACTAGAATCGAATTGTTCCTGGTAAGCCACGTATCAATTGTATGATTGCTGAGCAAATTACTTCTAAGATGTAGACATCTCGAAAATCGAATGCGGCTACCTTCATGGTGAACAGAAACGGTCGCATGTACCTAAAATCTCACCATTAATGAGCCTTAGAACTCTAGCCAAGTAACAGCAACAACAGCAGCAGCAGCAGCAACAACAACAACAATAATAACAAATGTGTAGACAGCTAGACTTTTCACAGTGATGGCAGTGAGAGACTAAACATTGTAAAGATTGCAAAGCATGGCCTTTTTTTAATGAAAGATCCCTAGCAATCTTGAGTTGTGTTCCTCAGCTTAATTCAAATCTGTCTCAGTGTCTGCAAGATATCACACAAAGCTGGAAACATTTTGGTAAAGATTTGTTAAATTTGCATCATCTTTAATTTTACCTACCAGTATTATGAGACCAAACTTAGTCCATCTGTTTGTTTCTATCAAAACCAAATTATGATGCGCTCATTAGGTATGTATTCATACATGTAATACATTTATTTTTCAGACCCTTTTTCATCCAAAAATTTCAACAGAATGAATCGAAACATCTTTACCAAAATTCATTCATTGATGTGAATTTTCTCTAATCTCCAACGAAATGACTGTGTGGCTTCCATTTTGTCTGCCAGAGAGGGGACATTACTAGCAAAGGATTTTCAAGGAGTCTTTGCCCTTAGGCTGTGATTTTAGTGGTGATGAGGCATTTCGTGTGTGTGTGTGTGTGTTGTTGTGTGTGTGTGTGTGTGTGTGTGTGTGTGTGTGTGTGTGTGTGTGTGTATTTGTGTGTGTGTTTGTCTCTGTGTGTGTGTGTGTGTGTGTGTGTGTGTGTGTGTGTGTGTGTTGTGTGTGTGTGTGTGTGTGTGTTGTGTGTGTGTTTGTTTTGTATTTGTGTGTGTGTATTTGTGTGTGTGTGTGTGAGTGTGGTGCGGATGTGTGTGTATTTGTGTGTCAGTGTGTATGTATATGTGTGTGTATGTCTGTGTCTCTGTGTGTGTGTGGTGTGTGTGTGTGTGTGTGTGTGTGTGTGTGTGTGTGTGTGTGTGTGTGTGTGTGTGTGTGTGTCAGTGACGGAGCAGTGTATTGACCTTGTCAGCACAGGGCAGCAGCATGGCGGATATCTGCAGGTCTGTGTGTGCCCCAGTCTGTCTGTCTTCTGCAATCACTTCCATCCCCAATGTCCTTATCTCTGCAATTGTCTGCTGATCCGAAAGTAAATTGACTTCTGTGTTTTTGATTTGAGGGAGGAGGGGGGGGGGAAGAAAATTGGGTGGGGAATGAGGTTTGTATGATTGATTGAAAGGGTTTTGTTGTTGTGAAAGCTTTAGTGTGTGTGTGTGTGTGTGTGTGTGTGTGTGTGTGTGTGTGTGTGTGTGTGTGTGTGTGTGTGTGTGTGCAGAAGCAAACCAGGTATGCCAGTGTGTTTTCTGAATAAAATACTGGTTAAGTTTAATGAAGAAACATTGCAGGCAGAAGCTAAATATGTTACTTCTTACTATATTTTTTACTGTACATGTCAGAGGTTTTCTACGTATTTGACTTTTAAGAGAGAGACAGCGAGCAACAGAGACAGAGAGACAGAGACAGACTGACAGAGATGGAGAGGTAGAGAGACAGACAGGGATAGAGGCTATGACAGACAAAAAGGTAGAGGTAGGGAGGGCAAGAGAGAGAGAGAGAGAGAGAGAGAGAGAGAGAGAGAGAGAGAGAGAGAGAGAGAGAGAGAGAGAGAGAGAGAGAGAGAGAGAGAGATGATATGAGTTGTCAGAACACAAACACACACACACACACACACACACACACACACACACACACACACACACACACACACACACACACACACAACACACACACACACACACACACACACACACACACACACACACACACACACACACACACACACAGAGGTCAATTCAAACTAGATTTCCTGATCAAAAGTGGAAAGACAGAAAACTCAGCAACAAGAAAATAATTATAAAACATCATTTCATCATTTTCTTTCTTTTCATTCCGGACAGAATGATGAGGAGAAAATGAGAGAGAAGGAAGAATTTTTTTTTTAAGTTTGTGTGGCTAAATTGGACTCGCTCTCAATTTCCCTTTATCAACATCGAAGCCTGGAGCTTTGTATTTTTAACATTGGTAAGGGGAAAGGCTGAAGGGTGTGTGTGTGGGGGGGGGGGAGGG
>CM060322.1:44389979-44392479 GCA_030674155.1 Stramonita haemastoma | reverse complement strand
AATGATTAAAAAAAAAAAATTAAAATAAATGAATTATATCTGGAAACGATGCAAAAAATGAATGTGAAAATAATATTATCAGGAAAGGATGCAAGTGGAGGGAGAGGAGAGGAGAGGAGTGGATGAGGAGGGGAGATGAATGGGGGATGAGTGGGTAGGTTGTGGGTGGAAGGAAAATGAGACAGGAAGATGGGAAGTGGTGGGGTAGGGAGAGAGAGGTTGTGTCGGTCTGTTAAAAAAAAAAGCTATCAAAATTCATCAGTATATAATTGATCAACAGCAAACACAAGAGGACATGATCCCATACGCGTGCACATGAGTACACAGAATATTATATATGTGTGCACGCATGCCTAGTACACTCGCTACACGTTTTACACACACACACACAAAATTGTGCAGACTTGCACTGCACAGTGTTATAGAATTAAGAAGCGAAGGGAGGAGGGCGAGCTTTGAGAGAGAGAGAGAGAGAGGAGGAGAGAGAGAGAGAGAGAGAGAGAGAGAGAGAGAGAGAGAGAGAGAGAGAGAGAGACAGACAGACAGACAGACAGACAGACAGACAGACAGACAGACAGACAGACAAGAGAGACAGACAGACAGACACAGACAGACAGACACAGAAAGAGAGACAGAGAGAGAGAGACGAGAGAGAGAGAAAGAGAGAGGAGAGAGAGAGAGAGAGGAGAGAGAGGAGAGAGAGAGAGGAGAGAGACAGAGACAGAGACAGAGACAGAGACAGACAGACAGACAGACAGACAGACAGGCAGACACACACACACACAGAGACAGAGAGACAGAGAGAGAGAGACAGAGATAGAGACAAAGAGAGCGGTACAGAGAGAGAGAGAAGAGGAAGGGAGAGGCAACTGACATGTCTAATTTCTATTTCCTGTTCGATACACGCCCTGAAAAAAAGTCTTAAAAGGAAGAAAATAAGATAAGAAAATAATTGATATAAAGAAGTGAAAGAAATTGGGAAAGGAAAGGAAACTGTAGGCGGATAAAGAAGAGGAGAGAAGAAAGAAAAGAAAAGAAAAAAAAGACTGACAGAGAAATACAGGGAAAAAATAAGGAAAGAAAGAACGGGATGGAAGAAATTAAAAGCAAGAACAAGAACAGCAAAAAGAACAGCCAGAAGCATTAAAGAGCAAGAAATATTTTTTTTAAATAAAAGAAGAAGAAGAAGAAGAAGAAGAAGAAGAAAAGAAGAAGAAGAAGAAATAGAAAAAGAAGAAGAAGAAGAAGAAGAAGAAGAAGAAGAAGAAGAAGAAGAAGAAGAAGAAGAAGAAGAAAATGATGATGATGATGATGATGATGATGATGATGATGATGATGATGATGATGATGATGAGATGAAGAAAGAAGAAGAGAAGAAGAAGAAGAAGAAGAAGAAGAAGAAGAAGAAGAAGAAGAAGAAGAAGAAGAAGACAACAACAACAACAAAAACAACAGCAACAACAACAAAAGGAACAAGAACTAGAAGAACCAGAAAAACAAAAACAACAAGAAGTCGTATTTAAAGAAGAAAACGAGGATGAAGGAGAAGAACAAGAAAAAGAGAGAGAGAAAAAACAAGACAAAAATAATTTAAAGAAGAAGAACATAAGAGCAACAACAAAAATAACCACAAAAACAAAACAAAAAACAAAAACAGAAACGGAAAAGAGCAACAGGGCCAGAACAAGAACCAAAAAAAAAAAAAAAAAAAAAAACCCGAACCCCCCAAACCATGAACAAGATGCGACATTAAGATGACAAGATAAAAAAAAAAGACAGAAGAATAAAAAATAACGAAAAATCGACATTTTCCCCACAAGAGCCCAATCTGGATGCCTCAACACAAGGGTGTCAGCTCTCCCTTAGTGAACTGTCCAACATGATTTGAACAAAATGACAGGGCCAGAGAGAGAGAGAGAGAGAGAGAGAGAGAGAGAGAGAGAGAGAGAGAGAGAGAGAGAGACAGACAGACAGACAGACAGACAGACAGACGACAGAGACACACAGACAGACAGACAGAGACAGAGACAGAAACAGAGAGAGGGAGGGAGGGAAAGAGAGAGAGAGAGAGACAGAGAGAGAGAGCCAGAGAGAGATGCAGAGAGAGGCAGAGACAGAGACAGAGAGAGACAGAGAGAGACTGAGACAGAGAGACAGAGAGACAGAGAGAGAGAGAGAGAGAAGAGAGTGTGTGTGTGTGTGTGTGTGTGTGTGTGTGTGGTGTGTGTGTGTGTGTGTGTGTGTGTGAGTGAGTGATGGAATGGTGATGGGTGGGTGTAAGGGGGTAAGGAAGTAAAGGGGGTTAGTTGGGGTAAAAGGTAACAAAAAGAAGGATAGGGGAGAAGAGGGGACATCAAGGAGGAGGAGAAGAAGAGGAGGAGAGGGTGTGGAGGAGAATCGATCTCGTGCTGAATGTTCAATTGCTGTTCATAGATTCGCCGTTTTGCGGCGAATGATTCGTTATGGGGCAACGACATGTTTTTATAAGAATTTTTTTATA
>CM060322.1:44382479-44384979 GCA_030674155.1 Stramonita haemastoma | reverse complement strand
CCTCTCTCTCCCCCTTCTCTCTCTCTCTCTCTCTCTCTCTCTCTCTCTCTCTCTCTCTCTCTCTCTCCTCCAGAGACACAGAGACAGACAACAGCACAGACAACAGACAACAGAACACAGAGACAGAGATATAGAAAAAAAAAACAAAAAGATAGAAAGACATACAAACAGGTGGGCAGAAAACAACCTCCACACCTAAAAAACAAACAAACAAAAGCAACAACAAAACAAGCAACAAACAGCAGACAAATAAACAAACCCAATAAACAAAAAGTAATACAACGACAACAACAAACCAAAACCTACACACTAATACAAAAGAAAGTAGGTTTAAATTTTCGCTCTCGTTTACTACATGGAAAGTATTTTTTTTAAAACTAGAAAAGAAAAACTATCGCTCAAGGGAAAAGAGCGATTGAATTGCCTTTAAAAAAAGTGGCGAAAATACTTTCAAAACAAAGGGATTACAACAATAGGAAAAAAAGAAGAAGAAGAAGAAAGAAGAAAACAAAGAACAAAAATGAAAGAAAAAAAACAAGATAAAACAAAACAAAACAAAACAATTCCTGATCTGACAGTTCTCCACGAAGCAAAACGGGACTATGTTAGGATTCAAAATCTTTTACAACACATCTCTTGAGGTAAAACCTACTTTCGATTTTTGCACACAACAAAATAGTGAGTGTGTGTGTGGTGTAGTGTTGTGTGTGTTGTGTGTGTGTATGTGTGTGTGTGTGTGTGGCGTGCGTGTGTGTGTGTTGTGTGTGTGTGTGCGGAGACGAGGCGGGAGTGTTGTGATGTGGGGTGTGAGAGAGAGAGAGAGAGAGAGAGAGAGAGAGGAGAGAGGAGAGAGAGAGAGAGAGAGAGAGAGAGAGAGAGAGAGAGAGAGAGAGAGAGAAGAAGAAGAAGAAGAAGAAGAAGAAGAGAGAGAGAGAGAGAGAGAGAGAGAGAGAGAGAGAGAGAGAGAGAGAGAGAGAGAGAGAGAGAGAGAGAGAGAGAGAGAGAGAGAGGGAGGAGAAGACGAGACAGACAGACAGACAGACAAAGACAGAGACAGAGAGAGAGAAAGAGAAAGAGAGACAGAGACAGAAGAGACAGACAGACAGGACAGACAGAGACAAGCACAGAGACAGGGGAGCTTGCTTTTTTCTTTTTTTTTATTAACTTTGCGGTATTTTGTTTGCCGTTGCTCGGCTCAAGTGCGTGGGAAAGACGTTGAGATTTAAAAAACAAACAACAACAAAAAAAACCAACAGAAAGAAAAGGAAAAGGCAACATAAAGCGAGAGGAGAGGGGGAGGTGGAGGAGAATAGGGAGAGAAAATGGAAGGGGAGAGGGGAGTGGGGGTGTCGGAGTAATGGAAGACAATTTTCAGACGACAGATTGTGAAAATGAGGAAAACAGAAAGCTTGAAAGCACAGCACAGTCAGAGAGAGAGAGAGAGAAAGAAAAAAAAACATACGGTAGTGACAAAATGACAGAGAGAATTGGGGTGGGGGGGGGGGGGGGGGGAGAGGGAGAAGGTAGAAGGGAGAGAGAAGAAGGGATAGAGGCAGAAGGAAAGAAGATGAGAGAGCAGAAGAGAGAGAGGAGAGAGAGATGAGAGGGAGAGAGAGAGGGAGGAGAGAGAGAGAGAGAGAGAATGAGAGACAGACAGACAGAAGAGACAGAGAAGAGACAGGGACGAGAGAGAGAGAGAGAGAAGAGAGAGATGAGAGACAGACAGACAGACAGAGACAGAGACGGAGGACACAGGAGAGAGAAAGAGACAGAGAGAGAAAGGGAGGGAGGGAGGGAAGGAGGGAAGGGATTAGGTGAAAGAAAGAGAAAGAGAGAATAAAGGAGGATACACCAAGAGAGAAAGAAATACAGAGAGAGAGAGAGGAGGGAGGGAGAGGAGGAAGAAGAGAGAGTAAGTTGGAGAGAAAGAGAGATAGAGGATGAGAGAGAGAGAGAGAGAAAGAAAGGAAGGGTGACAAGAAAAAAAAGTTTTGGAAAAAAAACAATAGGGATAACAGAAAGATATACAGACAGAGAGGGACAGAACTGGAAAAAACGATACTAGGACAGACAGTACAGAACAGACAAGACAGACAGACACGAAAAGACAAACACTGAAATAGACACGTGTACAGACATTTTCAGAGTCAGAGAAACAAACAAGCAAGCCCCCCCCAAAAAAAAAAAAAAAAAAAAAAAAACTCAAAAAAGAGAAGGAAAAAAAAGCAGGAATAACAAACACACTAAGAAAATAAAGAGAAGAAGAAGAAAAACCTCAACATGTTCCCTTAGATTGAACACAAGAAAAAGAAAAAAGAAAAAAAAACGAAAAACACACTCACACACCGTAGAGACAAGAAATACGAAGAATCGATCTTTAAAACCTAGTTTCGATTTTGCAACACAGTGACAGCAAGAGGTTGCTTTTTATGTGTGTAGTGTATGTGTGTATTTGATGTGTGTGTGTGTGTGTTGTGGTGTGTGTGTGTATTGTGTGTTG
>CM060322.1:44374979-44379979 GCA_030674155.1 Stramonita haemastoma | reverse complement strand
ATAAATATATACTAAAACATGATATAAAAATAAATGTATACAGACAGACATACATGGACGGAGGGCTTTGCATGAAAACAACACCTAGAAAAGGAAAAGACCGGAGGGGTTGGGGAGAAGAGGACAAACAGACAGGGAAGATCAGACATGCAGAGAGACAGGGGGAAAAAGACAGATTAAAGAAAAACAGATACAAGCCAGGAATGACAGACACTGAGACAGACTTTACACAGAGAAAAAAAATGTGTAGTTCGTTCCTAATCACAAACTAGGAAAGGAAGGGATCGGGGGGGGGGTGAGGTGAGGATGAAGAAGAAAGACAGACGAACAGACAAACAGAAAGGGAAAAGTAGGATGAGAGGAAAAACAGAAGAACAAACAAACAACAGACTGACAGAAAGGGAAGAAAGACAGACAAGGAAAGACAAAGCGACGAGCAGAAAACAGACATGCATCCATACACAAGCGCAGAACTTGCATACTGATGTCCTTATAACAAATAGGTAAAGTAGGGAAGGACTGGGTGAGGGTGAAGAATGAAAGAAAGAAATACTGACAGACAAGCAGACAGACAGAAAGGGAAGAAAGAAAGAAAGACAGACAGACCAACAGACAAGCAGCAAAACAGACATGCATGCATACACAAGTGCAGAACTTGCTCAATGTCCTAATAAACAACTAGGAAAGGTAAGGAAGGCTGGGTGGGGTGGGGAAGGAAAGACAGACATATATATATAAACAGACAAGCAGACAGACAGAAAAGGAGAGAAAAACAGACAAACAGCAGATAGACAGACCAACAGACAAGCAGCAAAAAGAGACATGCGTGCATACACTGGTGCAGAACTTGCATAGTAATATCCAAATAACACATAGGAAAAGAAAGGGAAGGCTGGGTGAGAGGGAAGAGGGAAAGACAGATTCATACTCACAGACAAGCAGACTGACAGACATAATGAAGGAAAGACATGAACAGACAAGCATACTGACCTGTAGAATGCTGCCAAGGAAAGACAGATTACACAACAGACAAGCAGACTGACAGACATAATGAGAGGGAAAGACAGATGTATTGACTGCGACAGACAATAAACATACAGAAAGGAAAGACAGATCACAGACAGACAAGTGCGAAGTAGAAAGACCGACATATACACACAGACAGAACTGTGTAGTACTTATGTTCTCGCAATGTAGAAAAGGGGGAAAAAAAAGTATCCTAGGTGGGGATGGAGGAGTGGAGAGGGTGACAGACGGACAGACAGGGAAGGAAAGATAGACAGACAGACGAACAGATAGACAGGTTGGCAGACAGACAGATAGACAGACAGATTGACTGAGAAAAAGTAACAAAAATACACACTAAATGAACAATATATAATATATATAGAGAGATGTAATATTATATATTATATGTTGTGTGTGTATAAAAGCAGAAAATGTGGTCATATAAGCAGACAGACAGACAGATAGACAGACAGACAGACATGACAGACAGATAGATAGACAGACATGGAGGCAGCACTGGAGTAGAAATGCCCTCACTGTGCACCAGAGCTAAGGCAACATCGTAGACCAATTTTCCAGGAGATTACTTCAGGTACTACTAGGCCTAGGACTACTGCTGCTGCTTCTGGTTCGGTCTGCTCGAATGTGTGTGTGTGTGTGTGTGGGGGGGGTACAGGAGAGAGAGAGAGAGAAGAGAGGAGAGAGAAGAGAGAGAGAGGAGTGTGTGTGTGGTGTGTGTTGTGTGTGGTGTGTGTGTGTGTGTGTGTGTGTGTGACTGTTGTTTGTGTAGTGTGTGTGCACTTGTGTGGTGTGTGTGGTGTGTGTGTGTGTGTGTGTGTGTGGTGTGTGTGTGTGTGTGTGTGTGTGTATGTGTGGCGGGGGGGGAGGTGTTTGTTTGTGTGTGTGTGTGTGTGTGTGTGTGTGTGTGTGCGTGCGTGCGCGCGCTCGCGCGGTGTGTGAAGGAAAGGAGAAAGTGAGAGAGAGAGAGGAGAGAGAGAAATGAGAGAGGTGAGGAGAGGGTGAGAGGGGAGAGAGAGAGAGAGAGAGGAGGGGACAGAGCGAGACAGAGAAGGATGTGTGTTAGTGTACTGTGTGTGTGTGTGTTGTGGAGGGGAGAGAGGTGTGAGTATGTGTGTTTGCTGTCATTGCTACACACACACACACACACACACACACACACACACACACACACACACACACACACACACACACACACACACCCTCACCTTCACCCTCACCCTCACCCTCACCCTCACCCTAACCGCCACAAGGAAAAGAAAAAAAAAAGCGGGTTTGAGAGACGAAGTGCCTGAGATAGACAGACATTGGCGACCTGAAAACAGTTTGTTGCTGCATAATCCGGTTTCTCGCCCATCATCATCGTGCATCATATTCAATTTGTCCCCACGTAAACCCAGTTACAGTCTATTCCATCCCTGCGTCCTCTTCAAACAGGTTTTTGCCACCTTTCATATAATATAGACTCCATCCAGCTGCAAACCTACGGTGGTTCATTTTTGTCAAGAGAAGAACTTGGCTAAGAAAGGGTATGGTCGTTATTCTTGTCAAAAGAAAAAAAAACTGAATAAAAGTTTGTAATTTATTCTTGTCCAAAGAAAAAACTGAAGAAAGGGCGTGGTTTATTCATTCTGGCAAAAGAAGAATTTTTTAAGAAGTTATTTTAGTTCGGTCTTGTCAAAAGAAGAAGAAATGGGGACAGGATAGACTCGTGTTCAGAGTGATGCACTCGTGATCTGCTGGCCCGGGTTCGAATCTCGTCCAAGAGGATTTTCCTTCTGGAGTTAACATCAGTGCCGACTCCACTCATCCAAAAGTCTTTCGGATGAGACTATAAACGAGGTTCTGTGTGTGAACGCACACAGAACATTCTAGCTGCACATGTTACAGCCCGTTCAGTTTTTGGAAGATTGGGCCATTGTGTGCAGGTGGGAACAGATGACAAGATTTACAAAACTGTATACACACGGGGACAGGTTGTTAAAAAAAAGCTTATGAGTGCTTATTCTATTAGCCTCGATATAAAAGAATAGATAAATGAATAAATAAATGTTCAAAAAAATAAAAACACTCACGTCCGCAACGCACGTCCGCACGTCCGCACGCCCGCACGCACGCCCACCCGCACGCACGCACGCACGCACGCACGCACGCCACGCACCACACACACACACACAGACGCACACACCACACGGAGAGAAAGAGAAAGCAAGAGACAGACTGAACGGACAAACAGAGAGGACATACATACTACAGACAGAACAGACAGACAGACAGACAGAGAGCAGGTATATAAATAGTTTATGCACGGTTTAAAAACACATACAAATCGTCTGTTGAAATGAATGATGTAAGCAAGACTAGAGCTATTCCGATAAAAAAATAGATTAAAATCTCTGACAGTGAATTCCGACAAGACACAAAATCAATGAATGAATAATAAGATAAATGAATAATAAAAAAAAAAAAACATATAGCTTGCTCAGTGAAAAAAAACACCAACAATCCAATAAATGAATAGATAAGATGTCTTAAAAAATGTAACACAGTTCTCCCAAGACAGCAAAACAAATAGATAAATAAACAAATAATTGATAACCAGCTAAAATAAACAACAACCCCAAAACACGTACAAGAGAGAAATGAATCGATGAAAAATATTTTAAAACAGATCGAAGGTAAAGATAAAGATAAATGCAGAAAAATAAACTGTTCACATTTCCAAAACCCCCCAACCCGACCACCCAACCGAACGAACGACATACAAAAACTAAAATAAAAGAGACAACCCACTAAAAAACAACAAACAACAACAACAAAACCACAAACAGATATCAAGACAATCAAACAAATAAATAAGCAATACATATTATATGCATATATACGTAGTATATATATATATATATAATATATATATATATATATATATATATATATATATATATATATATATATATATATCAAATAGAAAAACAATCAGAATAAACAACTGATGAACACCAAACAAACAAATACACAGACACAAAATTAGATAACCAAACAGAATAGACTAACAAACTGAACACACAAACAAACAAAACAAGACAGCTGCCAATCAGACAGACAATCAAACAAACAAACAAACAAACTCACAGACACACAAACAATCCAACAAACATACAAACAAACAAACAACCAGGAAATCGATCTTCAGCTCCCAGTTTTGATTTTCCGACAGAGCAGACGATAGTTAATGGTGGCAGTGATCGGAACGGCTGAAGCAGAAAAACGCTGAAAAGAAAACGGAGAGAAAGACAACACGAGACAAGACAAGCATGCTGGAAGAGACAGCATCGAAGGAAGGAAGGAAGAAGAAATGAAAGAATACTGGAAGAAGATAGTAATAGACACATACGAAAGAAAAGAAAAAGAAAGAGAAGATGGAGAAAGAAAACGGAAAGAAAGACAACACAACACAAGACAAGCTTGCTGGAAGAGACAGCATCAGAGGAAGGAAGGAAGGAAGGAAGGAAGGGTGGAAGAAATGAAAGAATTACTGGAAGAAGATATTAATAGAAACATACGAAAGAAAAAAAAAAGAAAGAGAAGATGGAAGAAAGAAAACGGAGAGAAAGACAACACAAGACAAGCTTCCTGGAAGAGACAGCATCGAAGGAAGGAAGGAAGGAAGGAAGGAAGAAGAAATGAAAGAATGATGGAAGAAGATAGTAATAGAAACATACGAAAGGAAAGAAAAGATTGCAAGGAAGAAGAAATGAAAGAATTATTGAAGAAGATGTCAATAGAAACATACGAAAGAAAAAGAAAGAGAAGATGCAGAAGAATTGTGACAAAGACAGGAGGTACGAGCAGTAGAAAGAAAATTTGTTAGGGGCAGGGTGGGGGGGGGGGGGGAGGATCGGAGAGAGATGGGGGGGGTTGGGGGCTGGGTTTGGTGAGGGTGGTGGGGGGTGAGGAGGGGGAAGGGAAAGTTA
>CM060322.1:44344487-44349487 GCA_030674155.1 Stramonita haemastoma | reverse complement strand
GTCTGGGTCTCTGTCTCTGTGCCCTAGTGTGTTTTTATTTGTCTGTCTGTCTCTGTCTCTATGTCTCTGTGTCTCTCTCTGTCTTTGTCTCTCTCCCTATCCCTATCTCTATCTCTGTATGTCTCTCTGTCTCTCTCTGTCTCTGTCTCTCTCTCCCCCTCTCACTCCTCTCTCTGTCTTCTCTCTCTGTCTCTTCCTCTCCCCCCCTCTCTCTCTCTCCTCTGCTCTCTCTCATCTCTCTTATCTCTGTCTCTGTCTCTCTCTGTCTCTGTCTCTGTCTGTCTCTGTCTTGTCTCTTCTGTCTGTCTGTCTGTCTCTCTGTCTCTCTCTCTGTCTCTCTCTCTCTTCTCTCTCTCGTCTTCTTCTCTGTCTCTGTCTCTCTTCTCTTCTGTCTCTGCTCTCTCTCGTCTCTTCTCTCTCTCTCTCTCTCTCTCTCTCTCTCTCTCTCTCTCTGAGTCTCTCTCTCTGAGTCTCTCTCTCTCTCTGTAGGGTTGGGATGGGATGAAGGGTGACATGTGTATCATAACATGTGTGTGTATGTGTGTGTTTGCGTGTTTGCTCGCTGATGAGTCCCTACTTGGATTGTAACTAAATGTGTGAGTGTTTTCATTCGAATGAGAAAGACTTTATTATGCATATTATTTATCATATACGAACAGTACGTTTGATTCCTGTAACATTCAGTTAAACGATACTGTTTTGAGGCCTTGTTGTCTTCTTATGTAGCTGACTTCAAATGTAAATCATAATATAACCCAAGGCAAGTAAGCAGAGTGAATGTATAAGAATATCATTGCTATTTTCTGATGATTAAAATAGCCTAAGGAGATCTATAGATAGATAGATCTATAACATCACTGCTTCAGAAAGGGAACACGCAGACTGTTTTCTAATGCTTCTGATTACAGACGCATATTTTTATTTTAGGGTGGGTTGTTGGGTTTTTTTGTTGTGTGTGTGTGTGTGTGTGTGTGTGTGTGTGTGTGTGTGTGTGTGTGTGTGTTGTGTGTGTGGGGTGTGTGTGTATCTGTAGTGTGTGTGTGTTGTGTGATTGATCTGTAGTGTTGTGTGTGTGTGCGCGCGTGCGTGTGTGTGTGTGCGTGCGTGCGTGCATGCGTGAGTGCGTGCGTGTGTGTGTTTTGGTGCATGCTCACTCTGAAGAAAATAGAAAAAAAAGTTGGACAGGAACTTCAGATTGAAAAGAAAAGCCTAGGATTGTCGTGGTGTTTTTTTGGTTTTTTTTTTCCCTCTCTCCTTAACTGCTTGAAAAGTTGTTGGGGCACTGCACTGACTTTTTTTTTAGACAGACTGCCTGGTCAAGTGAAATCTGGCGGAGTCCGTACCAGGATGCATGCTGGGCATGTTGGTGGCATCCATTCCCCCAAATGTACCTTGTCTTATTTTATAGGGAAAGTGGATAGATTCTTAACGTGTGCAAAAGATGACTAGATGTACATGTATAAATTTATATGTTTGCACACAGGACCTCTGATAAAAGTCCCATTCAAAGGACTATTTGCGGAATAGAACCAGTGAGAAGGAATGTTAATTTCAATGTTAAATAACACACACACGCACGCACGCACGCACGCACGCACGCAACGCACCACACCACACCACACACACACACACACACACACACACCACACACACACACACACACACGTATACTAAATTTTATCTAGATGTGGTGACAATGCCCCAAACTCAGAACAAACGACAGTGGATTTAGACAAGAAAAGTGTTGTAACCAGGCTAGTAGTCATCCCACTGTTTTGACAGTTAAAACTTTTTTTCTCTCCTCCCCCCCCCCCCCCCCCCCCTCCCCTATCCCCACCCGTTTCCCCTTAAATTGCTTTGGAGCACTAATCTTCCATATCAGTTTAGGACAATTCAAACTTTTTATCATAGGATGTCATCTGGTTTGCATTTTTTCCCCTAGGAACATCACAATTTGGTTGGTGTTTTTTTGTCTTTTTAACTTTATATATTGTTTTCGAACGTTTTTGTTATCAAGTGATCAATATATATATAGACTACCCAAAACTTTTTGCAAGACAGTTTGGGCTCCCAATATTTAATCTGACCATGCTTGCAAATCTTGCTTTTGGAAAATCTGATATGGGTATAGAATTTTTGTTTTGTTTTTAAAAATTAAAAAGGGGATGAAAATGAATGTAGACATAGTTTTGCAAGCAGAAATTTGCTTTTTCAAAATTATAAAATGTATATGCAATTTGTGGAAGCTATTTAAAAATACACTAGCTGTGTTAATGGAATAAGCACTCAAGTGCCTTTTTTACAATCCAGTCCTCCGTGTGTATGCAGTTTTGTAAATTTTTGTCATCTGTTTTGTACCGGCCCACAACAACCTACTCTTTACAATAAAATGCTATGATATATGTGTTTGAACGTAAGATAGCAAAAAAAAAAAAAAAAAACGGTGAAAAAAATGGGGTCACAAAATTTAAAGCAGGAATGCGGCCCTAATCATTCCCATTCTTCTCTTTCGTTCTCAGAATGATCACTCCTAGCTTAGACCTACTGGCCTCTTCATTCAGACTGTTCCTAAGCCCTGTGCTGTGCCATATTCCCACTTGGGTACTAAGGGGGAGAGAACCTCACTAAGGGAGAGAAAACCTCACCGCAGACGATCTGGCACCGGCAGGAAGTTCCCGGATGCCACCTGTACCACGTGACTGTCTTCCGGAGTGGTTTCCCCTTCCTCCCACTCTCCCACTCTCTCTCCTTCCCTCCCTCCCTCCATCCCTCTCCCCGAAAACGATTGGAGGAGAGCACTTGGTCTTTTCCGGTAATCTTTTCCCTCTTCGCTATTCTCTGTCTGTCTCCTTGTCCTGTCTGTCTGTTCTCTATCTCCTCTGTCTCTCGTCTGTCTCTTCTGTCCTCTCTGTCTCCTGTCTGTCTGTCTGTCTCTGTCTATGTTTCTTCTGTCCTGTCTCTCTCTGTCTCTCTCCTCTTTGTCTCTCTCTTCTCTGTCTTCTTCTGTCTCTCCTCTCTGTCTCTCCTCTCTCTCTCTCTTTCTGTCTTTCTGCCCTCTGTCTCTCTGTCTCTCTCTATCTGTTATGTGGTGTTTGAGGTATAGTGTGTGTGGTTTGTGTGTGTGTGCGCGCGCGGCGTGTGTTGTGTTACTTATGTGTCTAAAGTTTCTTTACACTCGTTATGTCTATTATCTGTTTATCCCTGCTATTTTGTTGTTGTTTTCCTTTTCAAAAGAGAACTTTAATTTTTTTGGGGTAGGAGCTACAAAAGGAACCTCTCCTTTCCGTTAAGAGATTTACGTCATATTTTCTGGTAGGAGGAAAAAGACAACCACTTTCAGAAATTTCTTACCAAACGGGAGACATTTAAAAGAGAGAGAGAGAGAGAGAGAGAGGAGAGGAGAGAGAGAGGAGAGAGAGAGAGAGAGAGAGGAAGAGAGAGAGAGAGAGGAGGAGGAGAGAGAGAGGAGAGGTGGGTTTTGTGTTTGTGTGGTGAGTGTGTGTGTGTGTCGTGCGTGCGTGCGGTGTGCTGTGTGTGTCTGTGTGTATTTGTGTGTGAGTGATGTGTGTGGTGTGTGTGGTGTGTCTGTGTGTGTTGTTTGTGTGTGTGGTGTGCGTGTGTGTGTGTAGTTGTGTTGTTTGTGTGTGTGGAGAGTGTATGTGTGTGTGTGTGTGTGTGTGTGTGTGGTGTGTGTGTGTGTGTGTGTGTGTGTGTGTGTGTGTTTGGTGGTGTGTTTTCGCGGGATCTTGCATTTGACAGCACGCTCGGGATCGTGAGCTTTTGCCTCTGTACCCAGACCTTTTCAAGTTGCGCAGTTCTGCAAAAGACTAACAGATCTATATTGCGTAACTCTCTTCTCTCTTCTTCTCTTCTCTCTTCTCTCTCTCGTCTCTCTTCTCTCTCTCTCTCTCTCTCTCTCTCTCTCTCTCTCTCTCTCTCTCTCTCTCTCTCTCTCTCTCTCCTCTCTCTCTACCTCCTGAAGTCTGTCTGTCTCCTGTCATTCTCTCTTTTCTTTTCCGTCTCTGTCTCTGTCTTGTGTGTCTGCCTGTTTGTGTGTCTGTCTCTCTCACTGTCTGTCTCTCTGTCTCTGTGTCTCTGTTGTCTCTCTCTGACGTCTGTCTCTCCATCTGTCTGTCTGTCTGTCTGTCTGTCCTGCTGTCTGTCTGTCTGTCTCTCTCTCTCTCTCTCTCACTCTCTCTCTCCTCTCTCTCTCCTCTCTCTCTCTCTCTCTCTCTCTCTCTATCTCTCTCCCTCGTCATTCTTCTCTCTCTTCTCTCATATCTTGTTTTTTACTCCCCAAGCGGTAACAAGGTTGTTGTTTTTCTCAGTATTTTGTTTTTTGTGTTAGTTTGTATTAGTTTTTTGTGTGTTTTTTTTGGCTATAAAAGAGAACGCAGAGTTACATGAACAAAACGCAAAAGACGCACTTCAAACAGCTATAGCATAAAAGAGAAATCCCCCTGATCAGAGAGATCTGAACCGACTTGATACTCTCTGTTCAGAATAGCAGGCTTCCTATCAACTTGTTGACACGGTCCGCACGTTCCCCAGATTAACCCAGTATTGGACAACAAGGAAGCAAGCAAATAAGTAAACAAACAAACAAACAAACACAAGCAAATCGAAACATGCAGACAGATCAACAACAATCACTTGCGTTCTGTAGCCTACCCCTATGTCTAATTTTGTTCGCTTTTCCGTTTTTGATGTGTAAAATAGATTGATTCCGATTTGTCGATTTATTTTTCGTTCTTTTTTTTTTTTTTTAATAAATAGAAAGGATGGGTATGTAGATGACAATAGAGGGGGGAGTGGAGGGGGGGTGGGGGGGGGTGTAAACAACTTTAGAACATATATATAATAATGTAAATGTTTATATATATTAACGTTTTAGATCCTTTTCATCCTAATATTGAACCATATGTGTGTCATGTCAATTAAGAAACAGATGTGTAGGTGTGTTGCATGTAGTGTTTATGTAATTGTTTAGAATGTGCATG
>CM060322.1:44336196-44339387 GCA_030674155.1 Stramonita haemastoma | reverse complement strand
TTCTTCTTCTTCTTCTTCTTCTTCTTCTTCTTCTTCTTCTTCTTCTTCTTCTTCTTTCTCCTTCTTCCTCTTCTTCTTTGCGATTTTTTCTCATCCTCTTCCATGTGGGAGAGAGTTGCCTTTTTTGCCTATGCTAATCTTTGTTTAGGATATTCGATGCAATACACCCCCTGTAAGAATGCATTTTGCTTTATATATCTTCATTACTGTTTTGATTTTATCAGGAAATATGCCTATATCGATTAAATTTCTGATTCTGTGTTCTGAGTTGGAATTCTTCTCCTTGTTGTGTCTCCTCCTTCAGAACATCACAGTTTGGCAGTAACTGGCGAGAAGTCTTGTGCAACTTAAAAGTCGTCCATATTCCACCTTCCAAGACATATTTGCACAGACACTAAGGCCTACTACCACTCACTACCAGTGCTGAGCTCTATGTTTCTGTCTGGGTATGTAAGTGAGTGGTTAGGAATCCTGTGACTGGTGCGCGGAGAGAGGGCATTTTCATTCTATTCTTGGTGCCAGAGTGTAGGATGTATACAGACACACAGGTTGCTTGCTTGCTGCAAACCTAGTTGGCAAGTAGTGTGTGGGGACTGTATCTTGCTTCCTGGACTTATCATCACAGTTCAACTGTGGAATTTTGTATGAAATCTAGCTTTAGGAATTTTAAAGGTTCTGTTGGACGACTTTCAATTGGCTTGTGTGTATATATATACTTGTTTAGACTGGGTTTCTTCTGAGCTAAAAGTTGGGGGGGAGGGGTGGGTGTGTGTGATGTGTGTGTGTGTGTGTGTGTGTGTGTGTGGTGTGTGTGTGTGTGTGTGTGTTGTGTGTGTGTGTGTGTGTGTGTGTGTGTGTGTGTGTATGTGTGTTGTGTGTGTTGTTGTTGTGTGATGTGAGAGTTGTGCTGTTTTGTCTATGTGTGTGTGTATGTGTGTGTTCTCTGTCTATCTTTCTTCTCTCTCTTGTTTCTTCAGGTGTCTGTGTTTCTCTCATTCTCACTTGTCCTGCTTCCTGTGTCTGTTTTGTCTATTGTCTGTCATGTCTGTCTGTTGTCCTTCGTCTGTCTGTTGTCTGTCTTACTGCTCCTGCCTGCACTGCTGCTGCCTGTCCTGCTCTGCCTTGCTGCCTGCTGCTGCCTGTCTGTCTGTCTGTCTGTCTGTCTGTCTGTCTGTCTGTCTTCTTCTTCTCTCCTCTTCTCTCTCTCTCTCTGTCTTCTTCTCTCTCTCCTGTCTCTCTCTCTCTTCTCTCTCTCTCTCTCTTCTCTCTCCTCTCCTCTCTCCTCCTCTCTCCTCCTTCCTCTCCTCCTCCCCTCTTCTTCTCTCTTACTCTCTCTCTCCCCCTGTCCCCCCTTTCTCTCTCTCTCTGTAATTTGTGCACGCTGTATGTCAGTGTATCATGGAAATGTCTGGATTTATTCACTGTCTCGAGATCTATCTATCTTTAGGGCAGAACGCTAGCCATGGCTAGATAGCAAGCAGGGGAAATCACTGCGGTCTATCAATCATGCGTTCGTAATTCGCTCTTCGATTTTGGAGCTCCAGCGTCTATCAAAGGGGGATAAATTTATCAGTTACCTGCTCACAGCAGACTGGAGGAGATACACATAAAATGCAAAAATAAAAGAAAGAAGAAAAAGAAAAAGTATGTTTTTGTGGTAGGTGGTTGTGGTGGTGAGGTGGTGGTGTGTGTGTGTGTGTGTGGTGGAGAGGGTGTGTGTGTGTGTGTGTGTTTGTGTGTGTGTGCGTGCGCGCGCGTGCGTGCAGTGTATGTGTGCATACCTGCATGCATTATGTTATGTCTACATGTGCGTGAATTGGAACGTTAACGTTATCTGTATGCGTGCATAGGGTGTGCGTGCATGTGTGCATGCATGTGTGTACATGCATCAAAGCGTTCATGGGTGTATGTACATGCGTGTGCATGTGTGTGCGTGCATGTATGTGTGTGTAACTGTGCGCACGCTCGCACGTGTGTGTGCGTGCGTTTGCATGTGCGCGTTTTCGTGTTTGATCTAGTTCTTGCCTGCATGTATAAACCCCAGCAGATTCTTTTGAAAAAGGCAAAGTTTGAGAGAGAGAGAGAGAGAGAGAGAGAGAGAGAGAGAGAGAGAGAGAGAGAGAGAGAGAGAGAGAGGAGAGAGAGAGAGAGAGAGAGGCATACAGACACACAGATAGACACACACAGACAGACCAGAGCCAGTGGTGGACTTCTTTCACACGTTTGATTTATTTTATTTTAATTTAATTTGTTTGTTCTTCTCTGGCCTCTTGTGTGGTTCCTTTACACAAGTAATTGTTTTTTTTCCGCTGCTGTTTTCCTCCCTCCTCTTCATTTCTCCTTCAGACTGTTTTTTTTTGTTCCTTTCCTTTTTTTTTTTTGAGTGAGGGGAAACGGGGGAGGGTGCAGACTAGGAGTGTATTTTAGGGGGAGGGTGGGGGTGGGGGTGGGGGGGCAGGTGATGGGATGGGTGTTGGTGGAATTGCTGGTTGTTGTTTCACTTGTTTTTTTTTTAAAAATATTTATTCATCTATTTCTTTATATCAAAGATAATGGAATAAGCACTCACGTGCTTTTTTTTTACATTCAGTCCCTGTGTACATAGGCAGTTTTGTAAATTTTGTCATCTGTTCCCACCGCACACAATGGCCTACTCTTTCGAAAAGGGAATAAAATTTAACGTTCATTTGTTAACGTATATATATATGTGTGAGAGTGTGTGGGTTCAAGTTCATTGATTTATATAGTCGTCTTTTGCAAGTTTGGATAGTAGGTGAAAGTGGGGCGGGGGATGGGGGGGTTGGGGGGGGGGGCAGAGGAGGGGGGGGGATGAGTGTTGGTTTGGGTGTGGGTGTGGATTGGGGGGTTGTATACTTTTTTTTTTCTTTTACTTCACTTCGTCTTTTTCGTCTTGTTCTTCTTCTTCTTGTTGTTATTGTTGTTGTTCTCTTCTTCTTCTCTTCTTCTTCTTCTTCTTCTTCTTCTTCTTCTTCTTCTTCTTCTTCTTCTTCTTCTTCTTCTTCTTCTTTTTCTTCTTCTTCTTCTTCTTCTTCTTCTTCCTCCTCCTCCTCCTCCTCCTCCTCCTCCTCCTCTTCTCCCTCTCCTCCTCTCCTCTCGTTCTCTACTCTTTACCATTTTTCCCCTCTGGTATTTAGTTTTTTTTTCTGTTTTCTGAAAGCAATTACTATGAA
>CM060322.1:44306196-44333696 GCA_030674155.1 Stramonita haemastoma | reverse complement strand
GATGTCAGCACCCCTATAGACTGTGCATTTTCACAACAGACAATACATAAACCGACGAGGGTCTTCACAGGAGTACGCTGTATCGTCTCACCTAAAAGACTAGCACCCAACCCACCACTAAAATGTTAGTGGTAGGGGCAAGGGAACCTTGGGTTCTAACTGCAATCTAACCAGCAACTTCCTGGCTTTCTAAACGAGTGCATTACCACTAGATGGCCAGCTCCAGTATGTTGGTGGGACATAAATATATAACATCATCAGCAAAATCATCACATGAGTTAATTAGACAGACCCAGAGATACGGTATAGATTCAGAACAAATTCTTCCCCTCGCCCCCTCTTTCTCCATTTTCTTTCTGTCTTTCTTTCTTTCTGTGCTCTAGCTCTATCTGCTACGCTCTCGCTCTCGGAGCGGGGTTGGTTTATTACTAAATGATACCAATCAGCTTACAACAAAGCCATCTCAGCAGAAGAAGCGAGGGAAGGGAAAAGAATCCTCCGCCAACGACTAAGTGATGGTAACAGAACGAAGCGGGGCTGTCCCAAAGGAAATCGACCTGTCATTAGTGAAAGGAACAGTCTGACCACTCTAGAGAAATCCGATTTATGCGGGACGTGTCCCATAGATCAAACTAACTATCTTACCTTCTTTTGTTCCTTCCTTCCTTGCTTACTTACTTTCTAACAAGTCTTTCTTGGTGGTTCTCTTCTTGTTCTTTTTTCTTGTTCTTTCTTGTTCTTCTTCTTCTTTTCTTTTCTTTCTTTTTCTTCTTTTTCTTCTTCTTTCTTCTTCTTCTTCTTCTTCTTCTACTTCTTGTCTTTTCTTGTCTTCTTCTTCTTCTTCTTCTTCTTCTTTTTTCTTCGCTTCTTGTTCTTGTTCTTGTTCTTGTTCTTGTTCTTCTTCTTGTTCTTTCTTCTTCTTCTTCTTCTTCTTCTTCTTCTTCTTCTTCTTCTTCTTCTTCTTCTTCTTCTTCTTCTTTCTTTCTCTTCCTATTCTTCTTCTTCTTCTTCTTCTTCTCTCTTCTTCTTCTTTCTTTCTTCTCTTCTTCTTCTTTTCTTCTTCTTCTTCTTCTTCTTCTTCTTCTTCTTCCTTCTTCTTCTCCTTCTTTTCTTCTTCTTCTTTCTTCTTCTTCTTCTCTCTTCTTCTTCTTCTTCTTCTTCTTCTTCTTTCTCTCCTCCTCCTCCTCCTCCTCCTCCTCCTCTCCTCCTCCTCCTCCTCCTTCTCCTTCTCCTTCTTAATACTTCTTCATTGTGAAAATGACATTTTCCGGGTTTAGGGGAAGGAGGGGAGAAGGTATATATAATAATAATCTCAGTTTAAGATACTGTAGTAGTTCTTTACTTCTGTCTAATTGTGCATTCACTGCGAGCTGTGTTGAGGAGACGTGACAGGGATTGGTTAAAGGAGGGATGGGATGCCCTCCCAAAAGTATTTTGAAGGGTTTTTTCTGCCAGAATTGGTGGCCGGTGAGGAGGGAGGGGATAGGAGGTAGGAGGGAAGACATTATTAGCGCTCAGCAGCTGTGTCAGTGTGTGGTGTGGGTGGGTGGGTGGGGTGAGTGTTGCCTTCCTTCCTTCTTCTTGTAAGCTACTTGACGTCTCACCAATGTAGGAGAGAGGAAATATATATAAACTTTGTGGATTTCATAAAGAAAGACCAAAAAAAAGTTTTGGCCAAGTAAAAGTTGTTTGTTTTAGGAGAGGTTTTCTTGTGTGTGATTCTATATTCTAAATATATATATAATTATTAATAATATATTATATAGAATATATGATTATATATTATATTATATAATATATATATATATTTATACCCACCTACGTAAAGGATTTTTATGGCGATTTGTGTGTATTTGAAAGTTTTGTGAGGGGAAAACTTTAGATTCAGTGGAGTTTATGTTGATTGTTTTATTTTCTTTGGGTTTTTTTTTCTTATGATTTTTTTTCAGTTTTATTGTTACTGCTGCTGTTGTCTTGTTTGATTTTTCGCTAAATTTCAAAGTGGTTTGCACTTGCATTTGAGGTACTAGTTTAGATCTGCTCTACACGGGTGTTTTTTTTAGGGGAAGTGTTGCAAATTGATTTTGACATTTATGAGCTCTATGTCAATGTGGAATAATCACTAACAGAGGAAAAAACCATTGGGACACTCTCAGATGGGTAATTTTGTGTTATAATTATATATATATATATTTATATATATTTTTTTTTTTTTTTTTTAATTTCAAGAGATTCTCAAAAGCCTATATGAACAGGGTACTAAAAAAAGTGTTTTTTTATAAAAAAAAAGAGAAGAGAGAATCATTATGCGCAAAGCATTACATCACACTTGCTGAAGGCTTTAACATTCCAAGTTTGGAAAAACTGCTGGTTTTCTTCAGGCTTTTGAAACAGGATTTCTTCATTATTTATTTAGCAGTGTCTGAATCACCACATAAGGACTAAAACATCACATGAATGAAAAGACGAGAGGGTGTGATAAACTCACAACTTTCCGCATCATAAACGCCTCTCTCTCTCTCTCTCTCTCTCTCTCTCTCTCTCTCTCTCTCTCTCTCTCTCTCTCTCTCCTCTCTCTCTCTCTCTCTCTCTCTCTCATCTCTCCTGACTATCACGCATACTAATAAACCCTATTAATCGTGTTATTGCTCTTTCAAGTAATACCCCTTCCCTCTCCTTTTTTATGTGATTATTATCATTGTGTTAATGATGATGGATGATAATGGTGATTATATGATTATGTCAATCTTCTTTTTTTAATATCATTGATATTACCATTGACTGTGATTGTTATTACCATTGTTATCTATCATTGTTATATCACTATTATCATTAGTAGTATTCAGTGGCTATTGGAAGGCCTTTGTACAAGTGTTTTATTACCCTCTGAAAATAAATTTTCGTGTGTTCTCTCTCTCTCTCCACTCTCTCTCTCTCTCTCTCTCCTCTCTCCTCCTCTCCCTCTCTCTCTCTCTCTCTCCTCTCTCTTCTCTCTCTCTCTCTCTCTCTCTCTCTCTCCTCCTTCTCTCTCTCTCTCTCTCTCTCTCTCTCTCTCTCTCTCTCTCTCTCTCTCTCTCTCTCTCTCTCACTACTCTACACTACATCTATCATTCTACTCCTCTCTCTCCACCAACCACACCATACCACACCACTACCACATACCACACCACACTCCACCACACCCACACCACACTACATTATAGAACACCACGCCACACTACTCTACACTCCTACTACACCACACCACACCACACTTACACCACACTACACTAAACTACACACCTTTCTCTCCAAACAACATTATACATCATCATCAACATCACATCACCTACGCCTGACCTTTTCTGAAGCATCTCGCTAAAAGCCACCTCACACACACACACACACACACACACACACACCTATCTTCTCACTTTGACAACTACACTACACTACCTTTTCTTCTTTTTTCTTCTTTTTCTTTCTTTCTTTCTTTCTTTCTTCTGGTTAATTAAATGCACACAAGAAAAGAGAGACAGAGAAGAGAGAAGATAAGCGACAGCAGATAGACAGTTTGAGACAGCTTGAGACAAGAAGCATCGCTGTAGATAGAGAGAGAGAAGGAGACAAGAGATGAAGCGACCAGAAAGCGTCCCATCTCATGAAGGTTTATTACAAATTTGTGTCACGACAGTCTTCTGGCAGAAAAGAAATCATCTGCTGTTAGATGAGAGATGAGAAGGATACAAGAGATGAAGATCTATGATTTGTGTCGTGTGTGAAAGTGAATGGGTTTAATTAGCAAAATGTAGTCACAGTCACTGATGTCTTCTTTTGGCCCCAAAAATCCCCCCCCCCCTAAACTTGCTGATGGCATGGCACATGGCACAAGACACAAGGCACAAGGGCGAGAGGGGCCCTAAGAATCACAACGGTCGGCCTATCATGCGCACGTAATGTGCTCTTCGATTTGGGAGAGCTTGCTTTCAAAGGGGGATAAATCAGTGTGCCCGATGACAGCGATGAAGATGGGTGGAAAATTACATGACAGGCGCTGCTGTTTTTCACTTTTTGTGTGTTGTTTTTTTTTTTTTTTTTTTTTTTTTTAAGTTAGTGGTGTGTGTGGGTGTGTGTGGGGGGGGGTGTGTGTGTGTGTGTGTGTGTGTGTGTGTGTGGTGTGTGTGTGTAAGTGTGTGTGTGTGTGTGTGGGAGTGTTTGTGTGTAAGTGTGTGTGTGTGTGTGTGTGACTTGTGTGTGTGTGTGTGTGTGGTGTAAGTGTGTGTGTGTGTGAGTGTGAGTGTGTGTCAGTGTGTGTCTGTTTGTAGAGTGTAAGTGTAAGTGTGTCACTCTGTGTGTGTGCGTGAGTGTGGTGTGTGTGTGTGTGTGTGTGTGTGTGTGTGTGTTTTGTGTGTGTGTGTGTGTGTGTGTGTGTGTGTGTGGTGTTTTGTCAGACACAAATAGATTCTCTCTCTCTCCTCTCTCTCTCTCTCTCTCTCTCTCTCTCTCTCTCTCTCTCTCTCTCTCTCTCTCTCTCTCCTCTCTCCCTCCTCTCTCTCCTCTCTCTCTTTCTCTCTCTCTCTCCTACCTCCTCTACCTCCCTCCCTTCTTCCCCCTACCCTCTGTCTCTCTCATCATTTTCTTTCATTAAACAGAACGTAGCTAACCCGAACTCCAAGCTGTCTTTGACAGGTACTTACCGTCATGCTTTCAAAACTTGGATGTAACTCAAAATTGAAGGACCGGCAAAAAAAAAAAAAAAAAAAAAAAACGAAAAAGTTATAGATTTAGACAGAACAGATTGAGTTGAAAGGAAATGCTAAAGTTCCAGCAGACTTGTGTACTTAAGATTTTTTTGTGGGAGGGGGGGGGGGGGGGGTTGGAGGGGGGGAGAAGCATCTGTCAAAAGTAGGCTTGAGTTTTTTCCAGTAACAAGGTATTGGGTACATTAATGGTTGAAACATAGATAAAGGAGAGCATAATCTTATTAATTTTAAATATATATATATATATAATATATTATGTAGGCTTTGAGTACTTAGAAAAGGTCCAAGTTAGTGCTTCTTCTCTATGCTGACTTGTGTGCACGAAAGGTGCATATTCATGTGCATATATGTATATGTGCACACATGCACACGCGAGCATGCATACAGATACACATACACATATAACACAGAAACAGACGTACACGTATGCGTATACATCTACGCACATGATACACTTAATAAACACACATGTGTTCGCACAGGCCCACATTTGATATTGATATAAGAAGAGAGAGAGAGAGAGAGAGAGAGAGAGAGAGGAGAGAGAGAGAGAGAGAGAGAGAGAGAGAGAGAGAGAGAGAGAGACACAACACACACACACAACCACACACCAAACACAGCACACACACACACACAGCACACACCAAACTACACACCTGCACACACACACACACACACACACACACACACACACACACACACACACACACACACACACACACACACACACACACACACACACACACACACACACACACACACACACACACACACACCCACTTTTTTTTCTTTTTCTAACTGCGTGGAAGTGACATTTGATAAAATTTTCTTTAAAAAATAAAAAACCAAAAAAACATACAAACACACTCTCTAAAAAGACAATTTTCTCTCCCCCCCTATACTCAACACATCCTTATTCTCTACTTGCCTCTGTTTGTGCATGCAGCCCAAGATGTAAAGATGTGATCAGGTTAAGGAGAAAGAGATGTTGTAGTTGTGGGAGTTTTCCTGGTGCCAACGTGTTTGCATAAGAGGAAAATTTGGCATCTGGAAGATCTAGAGCTCTCTGTCTCTTCTCTCTGTCTCTGTCTCTCTCTGTCTCTCTCTGTCTGTCTCTGTCTCTGTCTCTCTCTCTCTGTCTCTCTCTGTCTGTCTCTGTCTCTGTCTCTCTCTCTCTGTCTCGTCTGTCTTTCTGTCTCTCTGTCTGTCTATCTCTCTCTCTCTCTCTCTCTCTCTCTCTCTCTCTCCTCTCTTCTCTCCTCTCTCTCTCTCTTTCTCTCTCTCTCTCTCCTCTCCTCTCTCTTCCCCTCTCTCGTCATCTCTCTCTCTCTCTACTCCTCTTCTCTCTCTCTTCTCTCTCTCTCTCTTCTTCTCTCTCTCTCTCTCTCTTCTTCTCTCTCTCTCTCTCTCTCTCTCTCTCTCTCTCTCTCTCTCTCTCTCTCTCTCTCTCTCTCTCTCTCTCTCCTTGCTCTCTGCCTTGCCTTGCCTCTCTCTTTGTGAGCTGATGAAATTTGCTGTCCTTCAAACACTTGATGCTTGCTTCACAAGTTTGGAGAATTTTTTGGGTGAGGTAGGAAAATACAAAATGACATTCATGAAACAGAAAATAATTTATCATCATTTCATATTCTTCAAGGGGATTTTCTCCTCTCGAAAATTTGTAATTCTTTTTTTCTGTCGCATTCACTTATTCCAAGAATGTAGAATTTGTCTAGTGTTGTGATGGTTTGCATTATTAAGGTTTGTATTCAGACAGACATCATAAGGTTGTTGTTATTTTTCTTAAGTGTGTGGCTAACACTTGCATTTTTTTAAGTGATAATGTGTACTTTTAGCCTGAGGGGTCATTCTGTTTTGTGTGTTACTTTGGAGTCCATAGAATATGGTCTGATTAACAATTTTTATGGTATAGAATGCATCCCCACTTAATGCATTTGTATCTCTCATCAGTCAATCTGTGATTATCTTTTTATCTGTTCTGTCTCTGCCTCTGTTTTTTCTGTATGTATATCTGCCTCTCTCTGTCTGTCTGTCTGTCTGTCTGTCTGTCTGTCTGTCTATCTGTCTCTGTCTCAGATGGCTGGATGTCATAAGTTAACGTTTTGTACTTATTCTATTACCCTCAGGAAATAAAATTTCGTTATCCTTATCGTTATCTCACACACACACACACACACACGCACGCACGCACGCACGCACCACGCACCAACACACACACACACTTACACACAGATATCTCTCCTAACCCCAAATACCATGTCAGCCTCATTGTCCGATGACCATCACCACTTCAGCCAACAATGCAAAACACACACACACACACACACACACACACACACACACACACACACACACACACCACACACACACACACACACACACACACACACACACAACCATTCACACACACACTACACACAGAGTATCTCTCCTAACCCCAAACACTATTGTCAGCCTTCATTGTTTGAGAACCATCACCACTTCAGCAACAAGTAAATAAAAAATAATAATAATAACACTGCCAGACATCTGTTTGTACAACATTTTCTTATTTTTCTATTTCTAACTAATCCACACTTAGTGAAGACCGACCTATGCAATCAAATGACTTACTTACATACAAACAGAAGAGCTAACCTGGGTTTTTTTCTGGCAGAAAAGAGAAGAAATGCTAAACGTGTAGAGGAAATGAGTAGATTTATACACAGTCATCTACCTACGTCTACTTGGCAAAACTTACAGACATGCACCATAAGCAGGTGCCTGGATCCTTTTTTTCCTTTCTTTTAGCAGAGGAGAGGAGAGATCTTGCAGACGTGTGGTGGAAATGAATGGATTTATTCACTGTCACCGATGTCTCACACAGCAAAACTTTGCACTCGTGCACCATAGGCAGAAGGGCTGACCTGTTTTTTCTTACAGAGAAGAGAAAAATGCAAACATGACTGTAGAGGAAATGAGTAGATTTATTCACAGTCACTACGACTTCTGGCAAAACTTACAGACATGCCCCATAGCAGGAGTCCGGATCCCTTGTTTTATAGCAAAGAGAGGATGATCTTGCAAACCTTGTGTGGAAATGAATGGATTTAATCACTGACACCATGTCTTCACAGCAAGACTGGAAGTGAATGGATTTATTCACTGTCACCGATGTCTCCACGCAAAACTGGAAATGAATGGATTTATTCACTGTCACCGATGTCTCCACGGCAAAACTGGAAATGAATGGATTTATTCACTGTCACCGATGTCTCCACGGCAAAACTGGAAATGAATGGATTTATTCACTGTCACCGATGTCTCCATGGAAAAACTGGAAATTGATTTATTCATTGTCATCAAGTCTGCACAGCAAAACTGGAAATGATGGATTATTCACTGTCACTTATGTCTTCACAGTGAGACTGGAAATGAATGGATTTATTCACTGACACTGATGTGTCCACGGCAAAACTGGAAATGAATGGATTTATTCATTGACACAACTGGAGATGAATGGATTTAGTCACTGTCACTGATGTCTCCACAACAAAAGTTTTGCACACATGCACCATAGGCAGGAGAAGTGGAGCTGACCTGCTTTTTGTTTTTTGTGAGCAGAGGAGAGGAGAGATCTTGCAGACGTGTGCAGAAAATGAATGGATTTATTCACTGACACAACTGGAAATGAATGGATTTCTTCACTGACACAACTGGAAATGAATGGATTAAGTCACTGACACAACTGGAAATGAATGGACTAAGTCACTGACACAACTGGAAATGAATGGATTAAGTCACTGACACAACTGGAAATGAATGGATTAAGTCACTCACATGGACACAACTGGAAATGAATGGATTTAGTAGTCACTGTCACCGATGTCTGCACAGCAAGACTGGAAATGATTCAGACTGGATTTATTCACTGTCATTCACGTCTCCACAACAAAACCTTTGCACATATGCACCATAGGCAGGAGAGCAGAGCTGACCTGGTGGTGTTTTTTTTTAGCAGAGGAGAAAATCTTGCAGACATGTGCAGAAAATGAATGGATTTAATCATTGCCACTGATGTCTTCACAGCAAAACTGGAAATGAATGGATGTCTTCACAGCAAGACTGAAAAAGGAATGGATTTATTCACTGTCACCGATGTCTGCACGGCCAAACTGGAAATGAATGGATTTATTCAGTGACACAACTGGAAATGAATGGATTTATTCACTGACACAACTGGAAATGAATGGATTTAGTCACTGTCACTGATGTCTCCACAACAAAACTTTTGCACACATGCACCATAGGCAGAGAGAGGCTGACCTTTTTTGGGTTTTTAAGACTGAGTCACCCTTGCCACGCAATTTGGAAATGAATGGATTCTTCACTGACAAATTGGAAATGAATGGAATAATTCACTGTCACCGATGTCTTCACAGCGAGACTGGAAATGAATGGATTATTTCACTGTCACCGATGTCTTCACAGCAAAACTGCCAGATCACAAGTGACGGGAAAGAGACAACGGTTGGTTCTGGTCAGCTATCAAGAGCAGGGTAATTGGCTCCTCGATATTGGAGAGAGAGAGAGCCAGCAAGCTTTCAAAGAGGGGATAAATCAAGGTGCATATCGACAGCAATGAAGAAGATGAGGAAACAAACGCTGCACATCATGTGTGTTGCTCTTTCTGAACATATTTCGTGCATTACACCACAATACCCTTTATGTCTTTCACTCTCTCCATTTTAGCTCACTTTTTTTGTTTTGTTTTGTTGTTGTTGTTTTTTAACATGTCCATGCTGTCTGTTATGGGAGGAAGGTGACCAGAGATGGGTTGCATGTGTTCAATTAAATGTGTGAAACATGGCTCAGCTGAAAGAATGAGGTGTTGAATTTTGTTGTTTTCGGGTTTTCTGTTTTCTAAATGTTGTGGTATCTTGTTGTTGACTGAAAATGTTTGTCTTTAATAAAAAAAAAATGCTGCTTTCTGTTTGTTTCTTATGTAGTTCCAATGTATCTGATTTATTTATTGCATTTTAAGAGCTGTGTGTTTGTGCGTATGTGGAAAGAGAGGAATATATAACGACAGAAGGCAGAGACAGTGAGAGAGAGAGAGAGAGAGAGAGAGGAGAGGAGAAGACAAAAGAAGAGAGTAGGACAGAGCACACAGGAAAAGGAACAGAACAGAGACAGAAAGAGAAACAACAGACAGATAGACAAACCGACCGACAGACTGACAGTCAGACAGAGACATAGGCAGACAGAGACAGAGACAGACAAACACATAGACATACAGACAGATGCAAACAGACAGAGAGAAAGACACAGAGAGAATAAGTCTTCATTATCTCTAGTAGCACAGTCTAAGCTGTTTACACCATGACTATTTCCCTGAGCTAAAACGACCCAGACTAGTCACTAGTCAGTTTATGCTGACTGCAGTCCAGCAGTCCTTTCCTTTATAGGCTTCCAGCCTTTCTTCCAGTCTCCTAGAGATGACACCATCAAAACAGAAGACAGACACTGTGTCTGGCACTGACAAATGCAAGTCTAAGGGAACAGGGATTTAGTGCCTCATTTATTGCTGTAAATCTGTCTGGAATGTTTTATGGGACGAGTATAGTTTTTGTTTTGGAGGGTTTTTTTGTGGATAGTATCACTTGAATAGTCTCAAAAGACTTAAGCTGAGGCTTGGGTATTTTCAGGTGATCGCCACAGATGGAGTAAAGTCTATTAGTGCAGCTCCCCCATGATCACTTTGAGTTAAAGGATAGGTGTAGTGTATGTAGTGTGGTGTAGTGTTATGTAGTGTAGTGTAGTGTTATGTAGTGTAGTGTTGTGTAGTGTAGTGTAGTGTAGTGTGGTATGTAGTGTAGTGTAGTGTAGTGTAGCGGTGGGTGTGCTGTGCTGTACTAGTAATACTGTACTGTACTGTACGGCAGTGATGTTTTCCTTATTTTTTTGTTTGTTTTTTTGTTTGTTTGCTTGTTTATTTTTGTTGTTGTTGTTTGTTTGTTGTTTGTTTGTTTTGGGGGGTGGGGTGGGAGGGATAGGTGGGGTAAGCTTTTATTTTTATCAAAAAAGAGAATAGTAAGCAGCCTGTGCTGTATATTGTACCTTCTATCGCTTGTATCCATTTATTGCTTCCCCATCATTAACTGTCGTCTGTCTATGTCTGTCTGTCTGTCTGTCTGTCTGTCTGTCTGTCTGTCTGTCTGTCTGTCTGTCTTTCTCTCTCTATATATATATATATATTTCTATCTCTATATCTCTCCCTCAGTTTCCTAACTACAAATACCAATATCAGCATCATATCACTGACAGATGACCATCACCACTTCAACCAGCAAAACCAAAGAACCACACTGTCAGACATGACCTCTTAAAACAACTGTTTTTTTTCTTTCTTGGATTCAAGACTGAGCACACAGACCACTCAGAGTGGCACCATGCAGCCAATGACTTCAGCTACGGACAGGAGAACTGATTTCTACTAGCAGAAGAGAGTGTGGGGGGGTGTTGATGTATGGGAGGAAAGGAATGGATTTATTCCCAGCCAACGGCAAAACTTGCAGACATGCACCATAAGAGAAGGGCTGACCTGTTTTTTTTTTAGGTGAAGATTGGAGATGCGGAGGCATGGTGAGAATGAATGGATTTATTCACAGTCACTGATGTCTTCACAGCAAAACTGGCAGATTACAAGTGGCGGGAAGGGACAACGGTCGTCGGCCTATCATGCAGAAGTAATGTGCTCTTCGATTTTGGAGAGCGAGCTTTCAAAGGGGGATAACTCTGGTGCATGTCAACAGCAAAGAAGATGAGGAAACAAAAAAGTATGATCAATGTGTGTTGCTCTTTTCTCTGAACATATTTCGTGCATTACAGCAGACCCATCATCTCTCACCCTCCCTTTTCTCTCAGCTTTTTGTCCCTCCTTATATGTCCATACCCTGTTATGGTAAGGTGAAAAGGGATGGTTGCGTGGGTTCCATTAATTTAAAGGTGTGAAACCTAGCTTTGCTCTCAAGGAATGAGGTATTGGGGTTTGTTTGTGAGTGTCTTCCAATATGTCTTCATTTTAATAAATTGAAATTTTCTTGTTGTCTAAATGTTTCCATGTCTTGAAAAAGGCTACTTCTGTTTCTTTCTATGTATTTGCTCTAAATCTGATTGATCCCATTTTAATGGCTGTGGGTGGGTGGGGATGAGGTAGGGGGTGGAATGAGAGAGACTAGAGACGACATACAGACTGAAAAACAAAAAAAGCAGAACAGAATAGTAGTCCAATTTCCAGAGCAATCTACGCTGTTTACATGATGACTATTTCAGTGATCTAAAACGACCCAGACTAGTGACTAGTCAGTTTAAGCTGACTGCAGTCCAGCAGTCCCTTTCCTTTATAGGCTTTCAGCCTTTCTTCCAGTCTCCTAGAGATGACACCATCAAAACAGAAGACAGACACTGTGTCTGGCACTGACAAATGCAAGTCTATGGGAACAGGGATTTACTGCCTCATTTACAGCTGTAAGTCTGTCTGGAAAGATTTAATGTGGAGAGGGGGGGGTTTGTTTTTGTGTTTGCTTTGTCTCAGGAATTTTTGTGAATGTAACATTACTGAATGGACTCAAGGGTGTTTTTCAGAGACCCAGACCTTCACAGATGATCAACAAAAATGACGGAGAAAAATGATTTCTCATCAGTGCAGCTTGATCACAGTCCATTAAGGGGGAAGTGTAGCAGTCAGTGTAGTTTGGGGTTTGTTTTTGTTTGTAGGTTTGGGGGTAACAGTAGGCTTTTGTTTGAATGGATATACTTATTAGCTTATACAGGTATTGTCTTCTATACTGGTACTCTTTATTGCTCTGATCTTGAACTCAGAACTGACAAGCAAGGGAGTTACAACAATTATGGTTAATAAGGTATGACAAGATACAATCTCTCTCCCTCTTTCTTCTGTCTGCTGTGTCTGTCTGTCTTCTGTCTTCTTCTGTCTCGTCTCTGTCTCTCTCTCTGTCTCTCTCTCTCTGTCTGTCTCTTCTTTCTTTCTCTCTCTCGTCTTCTCTCTCGTCTCTCTCTCCTCTCTCTCTCTCTCTCTCTCTCTCTCTTCTCTCTCTCTCTCTCTCCTCCTCTCCTCTCTCTCTCTCCTCTCTCTCTCTCCTCTCCTCTCTCTCTTCTCTCTCTCTCCCTCTCTCTCCTCTCCTCTCTCATCCTCCTCCTCTCTTCTCTCTCTCTAGTGTCACCTCCCAAGTCACAAACACCCCTATCAGAATCACAGACTAATCATTACCACAACTTATGCTGGCCAACACAACCAAAGCACCACACTACCAGCCAGACATGTCTTCCTACATTTTTCGGAGATGGGTGGGGGGAGGGGGGGGGGGGGGGAGATGGGGGGGGGAAGAGGTGGAGAGAAGAGATCGCAGACTGAGAGTAGAGAGCAGCAATTCAGAGTAGCAGCACATGAGCAGTATGACTTATGCACAGACAGGAGAGAACTGATTTATTCTGGCATAGAAGAGAAGATGCAGACCTTTGGTGGAAATGAAAGGATTTATTCACAGACATCGACATCTTCATGGCAAAACTTTGCACACGTGCACCTAAGGCAGGGAGGACTGACCTGTATTTTTAGCAGAAGAGAGAAGATGCAGACAGGTTGCGTGAATGAATGGATTTATTCACAGTCACTGATGTCTTCACAGCAAAACTGGCAGACTGCAAGGGCAGCAAGAAGGGACAACGTGTCGGCCTGTCATGCAGAAGTAATGTGCTCATGATTTTAGAAAATAAACTTTGTTTGAAAGGGGGCGGGGGGGGGGGGGGGGGGTAAATAAGTTGCATGTCAACACAAAGACAATGAGGACACAAAAGGTATGAGTGTATTGCTGTTTTCTAAACACATTTCAAGCATTATGCCACAATATACCCATCATATCTTGCACCCTCCTTTTACTGTCACCTTTTAATATGTTTTTTTTAATTTAAATTCATTAATTCATTTCACAGTTTATGTTGTCCATTTTTGAAGGTTCAAGGATGCTTGCTTGCATGTTTCCAATTCAATGTGTGAAGTATAGCTCAGCTAAATGAATGAAAGATTTTTTTTAACACATGTTCATTTTGATAATTTGAAATTGTGTTAACTGAAAATGTTTTTAACACATGTTCATTTTGATAATTTGAAATTGTGTTGACTGAACATGTTTCTCTGAAAAGCACTACTTCTATCAGTTTCTTCGTTTTTAAGCTAAATCTGATTCATCCCATTTTAAGGGGTGTGGGCATGTATTTGCGTGTGGGAGGAGCGTGGTATGTGTGTGAGAGAGAGGGCAGACAGACAGACAGACAGACAGACAAGGAGACAGGCTGGCAGGCAGCAGAGGAACAGACAAGCAGACAGAAAGATAGAAGAAGAAAGTCCATCTTTTATCTCTAGAGCAGTCTAAGCTGTTTCCCACCATGACTATTTCAGTGATCTAAAACGACCCAGACTAGTCACCAGTCAGTTTATGCTGACTGCAGTCCCAGTCCTTTCCTTATAATAGGCTTTCAGCCTTTCTTCCATCTCCTAGAGAGATGACACCATCAAAACAGAAGAAAGACACTGTGTCTGGCACTGACAAATGCAAGTCCAAGGGAACAGGGATTTAGTGCTCATTTACTTCTGGAAGTCAGTCTGGAAAGACTTAGTAGGCTTATAGTTTTTGTTTTGTCTCAGGATTTTTTTTTGGTGTGAGTGGATAACATCACTGCTTGGACTCATTAGTGTTTTGCAGAGACCCTTTTATTTGTAGATGATCACTACAAATGGAGAAAACATGTTTTCATCAGTGCAGCACGACCACTCTCAGTTAAGATACTATAGTGTGGCACTAGTATAGTGTAGGTTATTTTGTTTTTAGGTTTCCAGGTAGGTGAATGATTTTTTTTAAGTAGGGAGATATTCAGTAGTTTAACTACTAGTAGCTTATCTCTATCACTCGTATCCTTTAACGTTCAGATTGTGAATTGATCAGCAAGCAAGCAACAACAATTATGGCAATGACGACAAAGACAATGCACAATCTCTTTGTCTGGTTCTCTGTCTGTCAGTCAGTCTGTCTCTCTCTCTCTCTCTCCTGTCTCTATGTTTCTGTCTCTGTCTCTCTGTCTCTCTCTCTCTCAGTCTCCTAACCACAAACATCATTGACTGATGACCATCACCACTTCAGCCAACAAAACTAAAGCACCACACTACCAGACACGTCTTCTACTTTTTTCGGAGGGGGAAGAAGAGATTCAAGACTGAGAGTAAGAGCAGGCAATTCAGAGTAGCAGCACCATGCAGCAGTTGATGACTTATGCACAGACAGGAGAGAACTGATGTTTTCTTGCACAAGAGAGAAGATGTAGGCCTGTGGTGGAAAAGGATGAATTTATTCACAGTCATTGACATCTTCATGGCAAAACTTTGCACACTTGCACCATAGACAGGAAAGTTGACCTGTTTCTAGGTGAAGGCTGGAGATGCAGAGGTGTGCTGAAAAGGGATGGATTTATTCACAGGGCTCATTAACGTCTTCATGGCAAAACTTGCACACATGCATCCTAGGCAGGAGGTTGACCTGTTTTAAGCAGAAGAGAGGAGATTCAGTTGCATAGTGTGAAGGAATGGATTTCATCACAGTCACCGATGTCTTAATAGCAAAACTGGCTGATCGCAAGTGGCGGGAAGGGACAACGGTCTGTCGGCCTATCATGCAGAAGTAATGTGCTCTTCGATTTTGGAGAGCGAGCTTTCAAAGGGGGATAAATCAGGTGCATGTCAACAGCAAAGAAGATGAGGAAGCACAAAAAAAAAGTATGATCAATGTGTGTTGCTCTTTTGGGAACATATTTTGTGCATGACTCTACACCCCATCTTTTCTCACCCTCCCTTTTCTCTCAGCTTTTCTTCTTTATGTCCAGTCTCTCTCTTTCCCCCAGTTCTCCAGTCAGGCTTTTGACAGGAAGGCTGCATGGTTGTGTTCCATTGGATATGTGAAATCTAGTTTGGCTAAGGAAATGAGGTGTTTGGTTTTTGTGAGTCTTTTCCAGTGTGTCTTCATTTTATCAAAAGTGAAATCTTGTTGTTGACTAAACACGTTTTCTTAAAGAAATAAAAGTATTTCTTCTGTCTGTATCTCTTTACTCTAAATCTGATTTTTAAGGGATGCGGGGAGGGGAAGACATACCGAGACAGACAGACAGACAGACAGACATACTGACGAGCAAATAATCAGAGACAGAATAGCAGCCCAATAGTTAACTCCGTCATTATTTCTAGAGCAGTCAAAAGTTGTTTACACATGACTATTACTATGAGCTAAAACGACCCAGACCAATCACTAGTCAGTTTATGCTGACTGCAGTCCAGCAGTCCTTTCCTTTAAAAATAGGTTTCCAGCCTTTCTTCCAGTCTCCTAGAGATGACACCATCAAAACAGAAGAAGACACTGTGTCTGGCACTGACAAATGCAAGTCTAAGGAACAGGGATTTACTACCCATTTACCTCTGGAACCTGTCTGGAAAGTTTCATGAGCTAGAAAAGGGCGTGGAGTATAGTTTTTTGTTTGGTTTGTTGTTTGTGGGTTTGGTGGTTTTTTTTGGTGGATAACATCACTGAATGGGCTCTTAAAAGCTACTCTGAAACTTTAACATTGGTACCAGCAGATCGTCAAATATGGAGAAAACTGGTTTTCTCAATAGTTCAACCTCTGTTGACCGTTCATGGCAATGAGACTTAGTGTAGTAGTAGTAGTAGTGTAATGTAGAGGGCTTTGGGGAGGGGTGTTAAGGGTTTTTTCTAAGGGGCTATGGTTGGTTTGGGATTTTTTATCCTTAGAGTACTGGGCTGCTTTTATTGTATACTGCATAGATCTTTTCTCACTTTATCTGTTATTGTTCTTATCATAAGTAATAAACAGGTAACAACAACAGTTTTTGCTTCACTCCCCCCCCCCCCCCCCCCAACCTCCCACCCATCCTCTCTTCCTCCCCAGTCTACTTTTTGGTAAGCAGTATGTGTGTGACACATTTTATTTAAAACTCCAATCTTCAAGTATAGTTGTGTGGGTTTCTCTCTCTCTCTCTCTTCTCTCTGTCTCTCTGTCTCGTCTCTGTCTCTGTCTCTCTCTCTCTCTCTCTCTCTCTCTCTTCTTCTCTCCTCTCTCTCTCTCTCTCTCTCTCCTCTCTCTCTCTCTCTTCTTCTCCTTCCTCGTCTCTCTCTGTCTACTTCTCTGTCTCTCTCTCTCGTCTCTCTCTGTCTCTCTCTTTCTGTCTTCTCTCTCTGTCTCTCTCTTCTCTCTCTGTCTCGTCTCTCTCTGTCTCTCTCTGTCTCTCTCTGTCTCTCTGTCTCTCTGTCTCTCTCTGTTCTCTGTCTCTCTGTCTCTCTCTGTCTCTCTTCTCTCTCTCTCTCTTCTCTGTCTCTCTCTCTCTCTCTCTCTCTCTCTCTCTCTCTCTCTCTCTCTCTCTCTCTCTCTCTCTCTCTCACATCTTACTATGTAAGTTTTAGGCGTTTCAGCATTCTTTTTCTTCCATTCAGCCTGCTCTGTCTGAATCCATTTTCTATTGCCAATCATTTTTTTGTGGAGTTTGAAAAGCGTTACACTAAGTACTTGTCAAAGTCAGGTTCAAGTTTTTGAAAGGCTTTCATTCCATTAAGGGAGGGAGGGAGGGAGGAGGAGAGAGAGAGAGAGAGAGAGAGAGAGAGAGAGAGAGAGAGAGAGAGAGAGAGAGAGAGAGAGAGAGAGAGAGAGGAGGAGAGAGAGAGAGATGGAGAGAGAGAGAAAGAGGAAGAGAGATAGAGAGAGAGCTAGCTTGCTAATTATATCACAACGTGTGTGTGTTGTGTGTGTGCGCGTATGTGTGTGTGCGTGCACGCACGCGCGCGCGAGCATATTCCTATATCATGCTCACAGTTGCATTTTTGTAAAGTTGTTTTGTGGTTTGTTTTACTGCTACTACTGTAAACTCATGTACCTCACTAAAACTTTGTAAATTATATTTCTGTTTGCTTTACATACATAGTACTTGACCTATTGATACCTATATATATAATATTAATATATATATATATATATATATATATATAATATATTTATATATATATATATATATCAACCACCACACCACCACTACACACCAAAAAATTCTCTTGAAGAAGAAAAAATGCAAACTGTTTTTAAAAAAACTTTATCATTATTTTTTTACTCCCTTCTTCTTGTCTTCTCCTTTCCTGTTCCTCTTCACACGTTCTTCTTCTTTCTTCTTTTTCTTTTTCTTTCTTTCTTTCTTTCTTTCTTTCTTTCTTCTTTTCTTCTCCCTTTTCTTTTCTGTGCTCATTATCAAAGGAAATACCATTCTCTGCAAGAACTAAAGGGGGCCAGGCCAAGTCTTGGGCAGCTGGGAAGTGTGAAGATCAGCACTTGAGAGTGTGTGTTTGTGCAGGCGCTGCCGGTGCCGCCATGTGATTGGGTTAGTGGGCTAGGTAGGAGTCGTCAGACTCGCTGGAGCATCCTCGATAGCCAGAAATGTTGATAGAGATTTGGAGAGTGGTACACGGGTGGGGGGAGGGGTGGGGAGAGGGATCGGAGGTGGTGGGTGGGAGGTGGGTGGGAGTGGGTGGGTAGGTGGGTGGGAGTGGTGGTGGGTAGGTGGTTGTGGTGGTGGTGGTATTTGTGTGTGATGTTCTGTTCGTGTGAAGAGGGTTTGGAAGTTTTCTTCGGATTGTTGTTTTTTCTTTTCTTGTAAATTTATCAGAGGAACTTTTTGTATATAACAGAAAAGTGTTTTTTCTGCAATGTTGTTAGTTTTGGAGCTTATTTTCATCTGTCACTTTTCTTCCTCTTTCTTTTCCTTCCTCTTCTTCCTCCTCCTTCTTTGTCTTCATCTTCTTCTTCTATGACGGAAGATAATATTCATAAAGTCTATGAAATTTACCGACTGGTCCTTACATTGAACATGTTGTGATTGAAAAACAGAAAAATTGATACAGTGTTCAACCAAGTTTCTGTTGCTGTTAAAATCAGCAGCAGCAACAACAAACATGTCTAAAAACTAATGATGCACGATCGATAACTTGTAGAGATAGAAAATGGTTTATTTCAATACAGAATATAGTGTGATGTTAACTTTGTATAGCACACGCCCTTGGCATCGGTTCAGTATTTTATCAGAAATGACTTCAGCTCTTTATGCTAGACTTTGTACATTTTTATTCAGAATCAGAGCATAGTATAATTATTAATCGGCATAGTTGATGAGTTATTAAAAGATGTCCATCATTGGATTGCTAAAAATTAATTCAATAAGTGAAGATAAAGTATTTTCCCAACCTTCTGATTCTCACCACGCTCATTTTTGTCAGTGGAAAAGCTGTTTACAAAACGTGACCTGCAGAATCCCTGTATATAAGGCTTTTGATATACTAACTCGAACGTTGATCATAATAGGTTACCTTTGGGCAGCATTGCATACATATGTGTGTAGCTTTTGAAGCAGGGGTGCATGTATAGACACACCTTACATACTGTATCAAACATAGTGTTGTTCATGTAGAAAGAAGCTATTCTACAGACTATCTAAAAAAACACACACACAACTATAACTATGATAACAAGAACAACAACACGTTGCAGAACTTTACTTTCATTGCATGGTGTTTGTTGGGGATGATGACTTTTTCATGTTTTTTTAGATGATAAAGTATTTGTAGTCGTCGGTATTAAACACATAAACCAGCACAATTAAATACAGTAACAAAGTCCGATAACGTGATAACTGCTTCACCCAGTCCTTATCACCAACTGAATGCAGTCTGATGCGAAAGACCTCAGTGCACAGTATACAGCCTCTTACCAGATGTCCAGTTGCTCTGCCCTTATTCACAGGAACTAACAGAGAGGCTCACACACTATTGACTGGATCAGGAGATTCAATAGATGCTAGTTAACACTTAACACACTGCCCCTCTTCCTAATCTTCTATGGTCATTCTGTTTCCCGTTTGTTTAGCAATTCACTTTAAATTCTTGTTTTCAATATAAGGCTTGTCCCTATGATTTGGGTGTTGTTGTTTTTTTTTGTATTTTCCTTGGAGGGAGGTCCTATTTGTGACGTCCAGTCTGTTTATCTTTTTCGGAAAGCTGCTGATTTTGTTGGTGCGTGCATGCATGCATTGTGCATGTGTGATGTGTGTTGTGTGTGTGTGTGTGTGGTGTGTGTGTCGTGTGTGTGTGTGTGTGTGTGGTGTGCGTGCGTAGTGTGTCTTGGAATGGAGTGTCACTGATATGTAAAGGATTATTTCAAGTGTTTCGATTATTCCTTAAGCTAAGATTAGTTTAGAGTTGGGTTTTTTTTCCTTTTTTTTAAAACTGATTTTTAAAAATTCAGATAGATCTGAGATAATATTTCTAATGATTTTTTTTCTCTAAAGTTAGGGAATAATTATGTTAACTGGCTTGTTTTTTCTTTTCTTGTTTTTTTTTTCAAGGATCAAAAACTGGTGTGCTGCTCAGATGGTTTTTGTTTTGTTTTTTTTATTTCTAAAGGCAGTGGGTGTTATCGCTTGCATGGTGGATTGATTATTCTAATTTTCTTTTCGACATGGGTTTTGTTTTTTCATTTCTCCTGGCTATAAAATTCTTCTTCTCTCCTCTCTCTCTCTCTCTCTCTCTCTACTTTCCCTCTGTCTCTCTGTCTGGGTCTCTGTCTCTGTCTCTCTCTCAGAGTTCTCTCCCCTCTCTCTCTCCCTCCCTCTCCTATCTCCCTCTTCTTTTTCCTTTTTCCCCTCTTTCTTTCCCCCCCCCCTCTCTCTCTCTCTCTCTCTCTCTCTCTCTCTTGCCCCTCCCTCTCTCTCTCTGTTTCTGTCTCTGTCTTCTGTCTCTTTGCCCCTTTCTGTCTGTCTTGTCTCTGTCTGTCTTGTCTTCGTCTGTCTCTCTCTCTTCTCTGTCTGTCTGTCTGCTTCTCTTCTGTCTGTCTGTCTGTCTGCTTCTCTCTCTCTCTCTCTCCTCTCCTCTCTCTCTCTCTCTCTCCCTCTCTCTCTCTCTCTCCCCCCCTCTGCCACTCTCTCTCTCTCTTTCTCAATACTGACTTCTGTAGACGACGTGTATTGAAGGGTGCAAGAAGAAGAACTATATAGAGATGTTACAAAACTAGCACAAAGAAGTGTGACTGTTTTAGTCATCTTAGCATTAAGATTCGCAAACAGAACCAGACATCTTCACTTACGCACTGACTGTACATACATGTACCAACATCAACTGTCTTTGCAAGAGCTTATGAACTTTGCGTCAAAGAATAAGAACGTAAGAAAGAAGAAGAAGAAGAAGAAGAAGAAGAAGAAGACGAAAGAAGAAGAAGAAGAAGAGAAGATAGACGGAACTATGCTGCTGCTGCTGCTGCTGCTACTACTACTTCTACTACATTACTACTTCTGGACTATAGTAGTAGTAGTAGTAGTAGTAGTAGTAGTAGTAGAGTAGTAGTAGTAGTAGTAAGTAGTAGAGTAGTAGTAGTATTCACATTTGCTGTTGCTGCTGCTGGTGTTGTTTTTGGTAGATATTATTCGTACATGTTTTTTCAGGTTCTGATAGTCTAAAATTACCAACAAATATAAACATACTTTATATAATAATTACACGATCCAACTAAACCAACTATGGCAAAAAAGAAGAAAGAAAGAAAACCAAGAACAACAATAACAAACAGAAAAAAATAAGAACAAGAACAACAACAAAAACAAACAAAAACAAAACAGACGAAAACGAAGACAGTTCAGCAGCTTTAGCAACTGACAAGATGCAGACATGTCACAAGAACGGATCGATCCCCCCTTCCCACTCCCCACTCCCCCTCCCCCCCCCCCCCCTCCACCCCCACCCCCACCCCCCCACCCCCACCCCACCCTACCACCCCCACCCACCCTCACCCACCCACCACCCCCACCCCCAAACAAGTGTGGACAACCTTTTGGCCAAAACTTGCAGCTTTACGATCGGCTCATGTTACACCGAGGACTTGGGGCTATGTGCACGTGATTCGCTCCTCTGTTTCAAGCCTCTGCAAGATCAAAGGAGCTAAATCACTGCACTGCTGACAAGTCTGGGAGATTGGGAGGAAAGAAAAAAAAAAAAAAAAAAAAGAAAGAAAGGAAAGGAAAATGAATAAAGAATAATAAATAATGTGATAAAGCCAGTCTCTTGACTCTTTTTGTTTTCTTTGTGGTTTTAGAGAGAAGAGAGAGGCGGTGGTGAAGTCGTTGGTCTTTTGTTGGTTTTGTGAGGGTGGTGTTTGGTTTTGAGTTTTTGTTGAGGTGGGTTTGGGGTTGGGTTGGGTGGGTTTTTTTTGTCTTTGTCCTTGGTTTGAGTTCTGGGGTTCTGTTTACTAATGGGAGATTTTTTGTGTATGCGACCGGTTTGGGGTTTTTTGGCCCACCATTAAGGTAGCTGTTTTCCGACTTCGGGTGTAATGTCTAAGTATGACACCAAGTATGCTTGTGGGGTTGGGATTTTTTTTTTTTTTTTTTTTGGGGGGGTGGGGTGGTGATGGTTTTTTTTTCTTTGGTTTATTTGGGTTTTAATTTTGTCATCTGTTCTTGCAGACACAAATGGCCTACCTTCAAAAACAAAAAAACTGTACAGGTTTAATGTTGTGCGCAAAATGTTCTGCGTACAGCTCGTACAAGGACCTCTGAGGTCTCAGATGCCTCGTCTCCCTACGACCACATAGGTTATGGACACCTTAATTTCTCAGATGCCTCGCTCCTCCCCTACGACCACAAGGTTATGGGACACCTTTATATTTTCTCAGATCCTCGCTCCCCTACGACCACATAGTTATGGACACCTTTAATTTCTTGACCGTTGTAAAAAAATTTTAAAACCAAAGAAAGTCAATACAGTGCATCAACAATTTCTCAGGGAGTGTAAAGGAGAACTAAGGCATATCAAGTCAAGTCAAGTCATTTGAAGTAAGTCCCTCGAGTCAAGTCATTCTCTTTCAGGCTGCACTTTGCAGAGTTGACAAACATTTCTGTCCCTCCCCAGCTGTACCTTTTTTGTTGTGTGTGTGTGTGTGTGTGTGTGTGTGTGTGTGTGTGTGTGTGTGTGTGTGTGTGTGTGTGTGTGTGTGTGTGTGTGTGTGTTTTTTATTCTTTTATATCGAGGATAATGGAATAAGCACTCATATGCTTTTTTTTACATCCAGTCCCTGGTGTGTATGCATTTTGTGTGTGTGTATGTGTGTATGTTGTGTGTGTGTGTGTGTGTGTGTTGTGTGCGTGCGGGGTGTGTGTGTGTCTGTGTTATATATATATAGTTGTTGTAGTATGTATATGTGTGTGTGTGTGTGTGTGTGTGTGTGTGTGTGTCTGTGTGTGTGTGAGTGTGTGTATGATGTCTTGTGTGTGTGTGTGTTTTTGCTTCCATCTGGAAAGCGAGTTGGGATGTTTTTTTGGGGGGGAGGGAAGACGAAATGGGCAAGCAGTTAAATGGCCGATAATGCTCAATGAAGCGAGGCCAGTCAACATTGGAGATGAAAGAATTCAGGTTTTGGTATCGGAGCGGTTTGCTTGTTTTTACTCACCAATCCGCTTTGAACCTCTGTGTCTTTCTCTCTCTCTGTGTATATATCTGTGTATCTGTCTGTCTCTGTCTCTGTTTGTCTGTCTGTCTGTCTCTCTCCCCCTCTGCCACCACCCCCCCCCCCCCCCCCCCCGTGTGTGTGTGGTTGTGTGTGTGTGGTTGTGTGTGTGTGTGTGTGTGTTGTGTGTGTGTGTGCGTGTATGTGTGTGTTCGTGAGTGTGTGTGTGTGTGTGTCTGTCTGTCTGTCTGTCTGTCTGTCTGTCTGTCTGTCTGTCTGTCTCTCTCTCTCTCTCTCTCTCTCTCTCATCTCTCTCTCTCTCTCCTCCTCTCTCTCTCTCTGATTGTGTGTCTGTCTGTCTGTCTCTCTCTCACTCCTTGTTCTGGGCTGGTTGTTTCTGTTCTGTACTCTGTCTCTCCTCTGTGTCTTCTTCTCTCTGTTATATCTGTGTCATCTGTCTGTCTCTGTCTCTGTCTCTGTCTCTTCTCTCTCTCTCTCTCTCTCTCTCTCTCTCTCTCTCTCTCTCTCTCTCTCTCTCTCTCTCTCTCTCTCCTCTGCGACACTGCAGAAAACGTCAGAAGTTTTGTAAAGAAACCGTTTTGCCAGTACAGCTTTTGCCTCAAGGCAATAAAAATTATGATGTCAATGGTTAGTTCTTGTGTGTGAGTGTGTTAGTTGTGTCTGTCTTCTCTCTCTGTCTGTCTGTCTGTCATCTCTCATCTCTTCTATCTCTTCTATCTCTCTATTCCCTCTCTGTTGTCTCTCTCTCTGTCTCTCTCTGTTCTCTGTCTCTCTTTCTCATATCATTCTCTCTCTCTCTCTCTCTCTCTCTCTCTCTCTCTCTATCTCCCCCTCCTCTCTCTCTCTCCTCTCTCCTCTCTCTCTCTCTCTCCTCTCTCCTCTCTCTCTCTCTGTCTCTCTCTCTCTCTGTCTGTCTGTCTGTCTGTCTGTCTGTCTGTCTCTCTCTCTGTCTCTCTCTCTCTGTCTCTTCTCTATTCATCTTCTCTCTCTCTCCTCTCTCTCTCTCTCTCTCTCTCTCTCTCTCTCTCTCTCTCCTCTCTCTCTCTCTCTCTCTCTTCTCTCTCTCTCTCTCAAACTGCTGTGTCACCATGCACTCTTTCTTTCTGTAATCATTTCGTTAATTTGTGTTGCTCTCACTGTTATCTGCACCTCTCTGTCTGGAGCTGTAAAGCAAATTAGGTTAAAGAGTTGAGACGTCTGTCTGTCTGTCTGTCTGTCTGTCTTGTCTGTCTGTCTTCTTTGTGTCTCTTCTGTGTCTTCTGTCTCTCTGTCTCTGTCTCTCTTCTTCTCTCTGTCTCTGTCTCTCTGTCTCTCTCTCTCTCTGCTTCTCTCTCTCTCTCTCTCATCTCTCTCTCTCTCCTCTCTCTCTCTCTCTCTCTCTCCTCTCTCTCTCTCTCTACACTACACACTAACACCACTAACGCACACACTAATAAACACACTAACTAGCACACACACACACAACATCACACACACACACACACACACACACACACACACACAACAACACACAACACACACACTACACACAACATACATACATACATACATACATACATACATACATACATACATACATACATACATACATACATACATACATACATACATACATACATACTCTCTCCCTCTCTCCCTCCCTCCTCCCTCTCTCCCTTCTTCCTTTTCTGTTGCCAATTTTTTTGTGTTTTGTAAGTGTGTAAAGTTTGTAACGAGGTTGAACATTCTTAGTATCTATTTTTATTTTTATCATTTGTTGCTTTTTGTTTGTTTGTTTGTTCTGTTCGACTGTTAAAACGTGGGCGGGCGAGCGGGCGAGTTTCGCTGAAAATGAAATTTGCTTGGGCGTACGTAATGTATCCTCTCGCCAAAACAGCTTGCGTTGGCTTGCTTTCCTCTCTCTGTCTTTCTCAATCTGCTTGTAACCCGAGCCAAACACATACACAGCCAGCTAGCTCTGCTGATATTAGGAATAGGTCACGGAAATGTAGACTCTGTTTCTAAACTCTGCATGCCAAAAAACCTTACAAAAATATTTGAGCGCTCAAGGATAATGTTCTTTTAATTAAAGCTTTTTGATTCTTTGCCTTCCTCTTAAGATTTCTGTTTCTCTGTGTGTCTGTTTGTCTGTGTGTCTGTCTGTGTTTGTCTGTCTGTCGCTGTGTCTGTCTGTCTGTCTCTCCTCTGTCCGTCCTCGTCCGTCTCTTCCTCTCGTCTCTCTGTCTCTCGTCTCTCTCTCTCTCTTCTCTCTCTCCTCCTCTTCTCTCTCTCTCTCTGCTCTCTCTCTCTCTTCTGTCTCTTCTGTCTCTGTCTCTGTCTCTTCTCTGTCTCTCTCTCTCTCTCTCTCTCTCTCTCTCTCTCTCTCTCTCTCTCTCTCTCTCTCCCTCTCTCTTCTCTCTCGTCTCTTCTCTCTCTCTCTCTCTCTCCTCTTTACTGCTTTACCCTTTTTCTGATCTCTGTCTTGTGACTTGGTGTCTGTTCATTGTCTGTGTCGTTCTCTTCGTTACGCGACTAATAGTTTGTTGTGAATTCTTCTTTGCAGTCCTTCGTCGATCTTGTTACATTCTATCTACTAATCATATATACCTTGCTTATATATATATACATTTTTGATTGTGCTGTGTGACGTGTGTGTGTTGTTGTATTGTGTCGTTGTATGTGTTGGCGATATGTGTGTGTGTGTGGATTTTTGGTGAGTCTGTGTAGGTGTGTGTTAATTTTATAGTACATATATATCATTATTTCATATATTATATATTGTTTTTTGTTGTGTGTGTGGTGTGTGTGTGTGTGTGTGTGTTGTATGTGTGTGTGTGTGTGTGTGTATGCCTTATGGCAATATTATCTTCTTATCTGGCATTTTGTGGGGATTTAGTTTGTTGTTGTTGTTGATTGGTGGTGGTGGTGGTTTCTTGGGGTGGTTGTCTCTCTCTCTCTCTCTCTCTCTCTCTCTCTCTCTCTCTCTCTCTCTCTCTCTCTCTCTCTCTCTCTCTCTCTCTCTCTCTCTCTCTCTCTCTCTCTCTCTCTCTCTTCCCCCCCCTTCTTCCTCGTAATTTCGTTTCCTACAAAAAGTCGATCTGTCTACACACACACACACACATACACAATATTTGCCCAGGGACAAAAATCTCTTGCCGGAGGATCTCTTACGTGCGTTAAGTGTGCCTTGAGAACACGCAGGATTTTCGGACCTTGGGTTTATTTAGCATCTCCTCTTATTATGGAAATAGTATTTATCTGGACTGGCTAACATCTTTTTTTCTTCTTGCCGAGGGGGGTGGGGGGGGGAAGTGTCCAGCTTCCCACTTCTGCGTATTTGTACAGACATCACTATACGGTGATGTGATTGGGTTAGTAGTTGTGGGTGAGGAATTTTTAAGACTAGAGGTGGAGGAGTGTTCTTGATGCCAGGAGGAGTGCTAGATATAGAGAGAATTCCTCCCTCTCCCTGCCTTCTGGCTTCAGCTGGCTGGGTTCATCAATGTCCTGTAACTAACTAGTGTGGAAGAAGATTTTCTGGAAGATATTATGAAGATTTTTATCGGGGGTGATGGGGTGAGGACTTTTTTTCACAGATGGTCGAAAATTTTGAGTGAGTTTGGTTAAGGGGATTGAATGGATCTTGGGTTCGATATTTTCTCTTTTTATTTCAATTTTTTTTTAAAGATTTATATATCACTGTGTATTAGAAATTGGTCGTTTTATTTTGTTACTTTGTTAACACCGAAATGCTTGGCTTTTTTTTTTTAATGTCATTTTTGCTGTTAACGGAAATTTTCTTTCAGTTATTTGTATGACCTATTTACAACAGAAAATATGTTAGCATAGTTACGATTTTTTTTTCAGCTTTCATTTGAGTAAAGTGAAAAAAAAACAGTGGAAGTATTACGTAAAAAGACATGGACTTGAAACGATACTCACCAAAAACTTCATCGGCGTTGCACTAGACGTTCAGTGTGTTAAGAAAAAAAACAACTTTTAATATGTATCTGTCAAGGTTCACGCAGGTTTTCTTCAGAATCTGGACTGAAAATTCCTCTAACAAGTTGTATACATCTATTCATCTTTCAGATGCTGTCAGTGAAGCGTTAGCTTTAGAGAGTGGGGGGGGAGGGGAGGATACTGCACCTCTGTCATCGGAATATGCAA